>JAODKN010000046.1:18715358-18749276 GCA_026774425.1 Petrocephalus zakoni | reverse complement strand
GATAAATCAGGATGACCAGCTGCATCCAGCCTTTCCACTCATCCGTTTGCTCCCGGTTAAGTACCTTCGTCTGAAATACATAAGTGACCAATAATGTCAGTCGCAAAACACAAACGGCCACACCCGTCCTATCCCCGATGCGACACCATTTTAAGATTCACACCAGGGCTGGCCAATCTTACACAGAGCCGTTGTGTATGTGGGTTTTTGCTGTAATGCCTTAATTAGATTACTAATTGGAGGACTGATTGGCTGAAGAATCCTCACACCTGGGTTTGGACATCTGACTTAAAGGCGCTCCCAAAAACCTGCACACACACTGGCCCTTTGGAGGTAAGTCTGGCCTCTCCTGATTTACACAGTAAGATCACACTTCAGTGGGGGTTACTGACAGCTAAAACAGGTCACCTCTTTACAGTTTTCACTGTAGAATATCCCCAGGACAAAAATATAGATGAGAGGAATGAAGAAGGCTGAATGTGTGTAGCACTTCTGCTCCTTCATGAAGAGGTTGGCCCTGTCGCACAGGTAGAAGTAGGCCATAATGAGGCCCATCTTGCAGATGGCCAGGAGCGGTGCCCCCAGGGTGCCCCCCGGGCTGGCCTGGGCCGGTTTCCTCTCCTCCCCGCTCTCGACGTCGGCGGCCAGCTTGCTCTTGTGGTGCCGGTTGTGGCCGAGCGCGTGCAGCACCAGGAAGCACACGGTGACGCACAGGAAGAAGGCGGCGGTCAGCATCTGCAGAGGGCTGGGCGACGGCAGGGGGTAGCAGCATGAGCCGTCGATGGGCTTCAGGACCTTGTTACACACGGAGTTCATCAAAACCATGGCCCCCTGAAATAGAAGACATTCAAAATTTAAAATGTTTCATTAATAATTCTGACCATGTCCTAATATCAGAAGCTGTGGACTGATCTCCACTGCATTCCTTCATATGTCATGAATGGACAGAGTGAGTTGTAGTATTGGTAAGATGGCTCTGAAAGACCTACCACATCTCTGGCGCTCTGGGGCACATGAAGACCGTCCTCCGACTCGGAGATGGTCTCCATCGCAGCCTGTCGGGCCGCACCGAGGATCTTCACCCTGCCCATGGAGTTCTTCCTGCTGCTGTCCAGGGAGCTGATGGCGGCCTCGTTGTAGAGTGCGATCTGCTCGTTGGTGATCATCTTCCGGCTGGCGCTCAGCCTCTCCTCATATACCGGTTCTAAGGACAAGGGGGACATACCAGGAACTACATTACTCGTTGTTCTCAAAGATTTAATTTGGTCTTTGTATCCAATCCCAAGCAGCTCAGGGCACACATCCACACAGACAAAGGTCCGTTTAAAGACACCTATTCACTGGTATCATCTAAAGAGTTGGAAGAACACCGAGTACCTGGAAGACCCTCACGAAACCATGGGGAGAATGACGAGGCAGTTATGACAGCCATAACTCGGAAGGCAGGAGCCCTCCCTGAGATCCACTGAGCCTCCAGGCCCGCCCCTGACATTTATAATTAGCAATTAAGTAGCTAGTGGAATGCCATGGCTTTTTCTTCAGTCAGTGTCCCTACCATTAGCCCAGAACCATTAGCCCAGAACCATTAGCCCAGAACCATTAGCCCAGAACCATTAGCCCAGAACCATTAGCCCAGAACATACCCACGGACAAGCTACATTTAGGCATAACTACACCGTGACCATCACCCACACGGCCCGTGATGAAAATATTACCCTGTAAGACCCAGTACACTTCACTTCCCTGGGCCAGCTTCTCCAGAAGGTTTGTCATGGCAGAAAGGTTGCTCCTGTACTGATTAAGAGCTTCCATGCTCCCCCCATTCAGCTTGATGGACCACTAGGAAAGACAGAATGTTGTCAGCAGAAGGCTACCAGGCTAAGTGCAGGCTAACAGTAGGTGACGGAGTTCTCCAGCGGCTTACAGTAGCAGAAGCCATGACGAGGATGTCCGGCTTTGCCAAACCACCCTGCAGCAGGCAAAGTGTATCCATTTAGATATAAAGCAAGCTTGTCGCGCACACAAATGACTCGCATTTTGTTTTACTTAAACATAAGATAACAATAAGAATAATTGTCTCCATCAAACTAGCGACACGCTGACCATTGCGTCACTGCTGGTCGCTTACCTCAGTCCATGACATTAACCGGTCTTTCAGCGAGTTGTTCACCTCTGGATACCACAGGAACTCCTTCAAGCCAAAACAATCATTCTTACAACTTTGCCATTGTGGCAGTTTTTTCCCCCCATCAACTGCAAAGCATAGTTTGAATACATCCGTGGTATTTTGAAATAAACACATCACCGATACCCCCCCTGTCGTTCTTTCTACAATACCCCTTCACATTCACTTTATGTCAATCACAGTGACGCAAGGTCCAGAGTTCCACTAAAAGCATCATCCATAGCCAATCAGAGGGCATTAGAAGGCTAAACCAGCATCCATGCCTGTTTAGACAATGATTACCCCCAGCAGGTCACATAACGGGTAATTCTGCATATATTCTGTAATTCTGTAATTCTGCATATAAGTAACAGAAGAACATTGAATAAAGCATTGGGCTTTTTTCTGGCAAACACACAGCCACAGTGGCTGCAAAGGAACCAGGAATCAAGGAAAACTCACCACAGTCACCGAAGAACCATCTTCAAAGACGATATTCTCATGCTAAGGAGGGTTCAAACAAAGTCAATGTGAAAGTTCCTAGACAGTGAGAGCTGAGATTTTAAAAACTCCAGCTGCAAGCAGCAAAGGAACACAAACCTTACTGCCTTCCTCCTTCACACCTGGGTTGATTATTTTGACCAGGGAATAAAAAAGCTGTCGTATTCTGGAGTCCCCCACAAACGCCACTTTCTTCTTCCCCAGACAGGTTTGTGCTTCGCTGGAAAAACACCAGAAATTTAGGATACAGCAACAGTAATCTCTGATTGTGAGGGAACAGAATGAAGCACCCTTATCTACAAAAAGCTTCCGGCCCACACGCAGAATGACGGCGACGGGCAGGACCCACCTGCTTCGGTACTTATGCATCATGCAGCCATAGGGCTGCCAAACGGCGTCCCCCAAGAAGCGACCACTGGATAGGAGCCAGTCACAGCTGTCCTCACCTGGGAAGGAGGCAGGCAGACTGATACGGGGGCCTAGGGAAGCAGCGAGCGGCCGCTTCGAGCCCAAGCCTTGGCAGAAGTGTCACAGACCTGTGACATCTCCTGCTTCTCAGGAGATGTAGCCACAAGATACAAAATAATGTAATAAAAAATAAAGTAATCTGGAAAGCTGCACATCAACAGTTAGTAGGCTGGTAAAGTCATCTCCCCTGTCAGACTAAAAAGGCTGGCTATTGTTAGCAAGCATTCATTAAAGGACGGTGATGAATATATAGGCAGGGAAATATACCTGCCGGTAACCAGGGCGCACAGACACATTAAGGGAGAATGAGTCTCTTATTTACCCCAGCAGCTCCCACAAAAAGAAGCCAGCGAACCTTGCAGGATATGCACGAAGAGTGCAACATGAGAGGAACAGGGCTCCCAGTGAGTCACGAAACCACAGGCCACTGGCAAAAACTGCAATAAGCAATCCACACACTGGACGATCCAGTTACTGTAACTGAAAGTTTCCATATAACGTTAAAACAAATTGCTACACTAGGTGGTGGCCCCGACCAAAGCAATTTAATACTTGCCAAGGGATTCACTGATTAATGATTGGGTGATTAACATCTTTTATTTAACTATTCCTTCAAAATACACTTCACTGCCATTTTGCCCCGGAACAGCACGGTTTAAAAGTTTTATTGCGCTAATTGCCCATCCTTGCGGATTATCCTTCCACATATGGGCTACCATTATATGTGTATAATGTATATATATAATATTAAACCCGGTTCCCATGACATTCAGCATGATGTGCAAACCAGTTTAAGATGACAGATGGCACAATAATACACAATACAGATATATCACCAACAGAACTCGATTTCCCTTTCCTGCTACTGAATATATATTCAATATTCTTCGAATTTTCTAATACAGAACATAGATTATGCTTATCGTAACACCGTGAACACACTGTTCGGCGGATGCACGGGATGTATAGGGCGTGCGATGCACATGGTGCAGGAGCGTACTGCAGCACCCGAGAGCGCACAGATCGCACACGCTCCGCGGCCAAAGCCGCAGCACGGAGCCCGGAGCCCGGAGCCGGCCGCTATCGCCGTGCAGACTGATGCTCCGCTCGCGTGCCATTCGTCTGCAGCTGGGCGAGCGGCGACAATAGCCGGAGGCGCGTGCAGCTGCCCGTGACTGCGCTGCACCTGCTAAGGGGCACGAGCCCGACTGCATCCAGTGCACAACAAAACCTGCACAACAAAGCCTGAGATAAATATCCCCGGCACGGCACGGCACAGCACAGCACGGGGAACACAGCCTCGCCCGCGCGGCTCCATCGCGCGGCCAGCGGAGCTCCTCGGCGGCCGCAGCGCCGGACGCGGGCATGGGCATGGGCACGGGCGCGGGCGTGCGGCGCCGGTCCCCGCGAGCCGCCTTACCGCCATAGCCGCGCGACAGCGCGTGGAAGCCGAGCAGCAGCAGGACGGCGGCGAGCGCCAGCAGCTTGGCGTTGCGCGCGCTGAAGTGCTGGTTCACTTCCCGCTTGCCGAGGCTGTAGGCCAGCGCCGCCATCTTGGCTCCTCCATGACAACAGGCGGAGAGGCGAGCGGCGGCGGCGGCGGGGCGCGTGGGCTGCTCGAGGCTGCGCGATGGCGGGGGCTCGTGCTCGGGCTCGCGCTCGGGCTCGTGCTCGGCCATGTTCTCGCGGAGGCGCTCGCGGCTTGTTAGCACCGTATATATTCCAGTGGCGCAGAAAGGGGCAGATAGCACCGTCCTCCCCAACAGCCAAGCCCCAAAGGCTCGGAGCGAAGTCCTTAAATAGTTTTAAAGCTGTTAACTCAAGGACACTCGGAAACACCCCTTACTGTCTTTCTGTCTGCATTACTGTTTTTTTGACAGCAATTTTCATGTTTGACATATTTGCTAGACTTCTAAATGATTATAACGATTAGGATTATGCATTGCAAAATCGTAGTGCACAAATTAATACTTTTTTAGGATTACATACGTTCTAGTACTCTATTCTGGCAGCTTTGCCTCTGCTGGGGACTGGGCAGCTGTCAAGTGGATGCAGACTTCAAATATTTGGCAAAACGGCAAATATTCCCTTGAATACTGCGCCTTTTAACAATGTATTTGTTCATCGTGTCTTCACTAATTAATTAAATAGTTTGTATTGTACTAGTGCGTGAGTCACCGGTGTATTTGTAATACTAATACGTTATTGATTCATTCTCCAAAATGATTCCAGTTAAGGCATTTTTGTGTACAGTCTATAGCTCACAGGCTATATATTTTTTATTTACGTTATATGGGCTTTTAAAAGCCTCAAAGGAACGCGCCACTTGAGCTTGATCATTCCCGGTGGATCGACGATATATACAAACAGAAACGAGTCTTTCTTGTTTCGCAAGATTGCAGAGAAATTGACTGCCCCTGAACGCGATAAACACTATAATAACTGGTATTTGTACGGAAGTCTGGGGGGGACATGCATCAGCTTTTTTCCTTTTCGTTGTCTCGAGATCACGACATAACCATGCAAAGTCGTTTTCTCGAGATATGCCAATACTTTGTTACTTATGCTTAAAGTTACCACTGCGTAGGGGTTAATGTTGTGAAGTTGGGATTAGAGTTTTCCCCACCAAGGAGTCCCCACCAAGATATAATTGCAAACATGTGTGTGTGTGATTCCAGCTGCATTCCATATTTCACAAAGTTATTACGAAAGTCTGCTGAATGCCTATGAGCAATGTTTGTGAGCAGCAAACTGTTCAGATAAAAATAAAAGCAATGTATAATCAGTAAATAAAAAAGTACCGTGTGTCCTGTAAGGGGATGATTCTATAACACTATAATTGATATGAGAACTGACAGGCGCCAGCAGGACAGGGGCATCCAATCGGGATAGATAGAGGGAACAGACAGAGACGTAAATGGCTCTTATTTACAGCCTTCTAGAAGGACAAGGACTAACCAGCTGACGAGAGCAAATGTTAAACATGTGGTTGTCACGGAGACGGAAGGTACAGAGAGAGGGGGGGGAGATGCCCAAAAGGCCTATAAAAGGCATGGAGCGGATACATATGGCAGAGCTCCTTACTGTACATGCTGAATGTATGTCAGATGGCCGCTCCCTGATTGCAGTCTGTCAGACAATAAACTTGGACCTGCAACTCCTCCACGTCTCAGCTGTGAGTATCTCCAACACCTGTGATAATCAATTTAGCTATCGTGAAGCCTGCTGACTGAAACAGGATGTGGGTCAGGTTTTAATACAAACATGAGGTTGTCTAAACCTTTGGAAGTTGTGGTTTTCAACTTCCTCTTTAGCAGATATATTTGTATAACACTTTGTTATTTTACAAATGGTGACACGACCCACAACAAGGTGTTCCCCATTGAGTCTTGGGCTTCTGTATTAATTTGCTCTGATAGGTCCCAGTTTATGCAAGTGGATAATAATAAAAAAAAACAACTAGCATTCAGTATAAAAACAGAAAGGGCAGAGATTTCTTTCTCTATAATCAGTAAATAAAAAATTGCCCTGTGTCTGGCGATAATCAATTTAACGAACAAAACAAGATAATGTATACAAGGCAACACAATGTATTAGCACTTCTCTGCCATGTTGCTCTAATAGTTTGAGAACAGTTTATACGCAGAATACTGTTTCCGCTAGGTGGCGATATGTGACCAAATATTGTTTAAGATATGTTAGCATTTTATTGGGGGATTTCTGTATTCGGCAGCAAGGTAGGTAAAGTGCACACAAACATACTGCACGAAGACTAAGTGCAAAGGCAGGGCAAATAGTGCAGACTTTTTTCAAAAGTACCCACTACAAATAAACCAAATGTCCCAAAAAGAGATTATTGATGAGATAAATAAAAATAAAGGATGGCAAATGCAATTAAAAATTGGGGGTCGTGGTGGCCTGTCGGGAGGAGGCGTTGTAGTGGCTGGTAGATGGAGGCACAGCTCTGCATACGGTGGTGAAATAGGCAGGTGGCTGTAGGTGCTGCAGGATAGTGCCCCCTGGGGCAGGTGTGCAGAATTGCTCACGATCTTGCCCAATTTATCCACGGTGATGGCCCTGGCCTCCCCGATGAGCTTGTTCAGGCGTTTGGCATCGCCTGAGCTGGTGCCACTTACCCAGCATTCCACAGCCGCGAAAAGCACACTGACCTCTGCCGACCGGGAGACATCTTCACATGCAGTCCTCTCTGCAGGTCATGCGGACACCGAGCTACAGGTAGCTCACCTGCACTTCCTCATGGTGACTGTTGTCGGGGCTCTTTGACGCCCCTGAAGTCCACCGCCAGCTCCCTTATCTTGCTGATAATGAGCTGCAAGTTGTTCGTTCTGCACCACAAGACAAAGTCCTCCACTAGTCTTCTGTATCTCTATTGCTGGTGTATCCCACAAAGGGGGCATGGTATGAGTATCGTTTTTGTTATTTTGTTAAATTACCTAGTATTATTTATGCACTTTTTACAATAAACATTCAGCAGAGATAATATTCTACATATTTGGGTATGTAAAATACAATGTATATACTGTAAATAAATGCAACTGAAATATTATCTAGGGTTATATTTCAATGTATCACTTTTCTTATGTTTTAACAGCTAAGTAGACTATTGCACGGAAAGATTTCCAGCTTTACGCAACTTTAGTATTGAATTTGGGAACCAGCATGGCTTTTTGGATTTTGTGGACTTTTTGTTTCAATAATAAAATTTATTCCTGCTAGTATTTGATAACAAAATGATTTTCCGTGTAACACTACATTTTTGGATGCATTTTTATTGCTGGCCATTGCTGGCCTCAAGCACATACAAGGGTTAGGGTTAGGGGTTAGGATTAGGGTTAGGGGGTTTCCAGTTCAGCTGATTGCTAATTGGAGTCTTTGAATTGCATGAGAAATCAGGGTAACTACAGATACAAGGGACAGGATTCAGACCCCAACCCAGGAGGGGTGAGAATATTTTATATATTCATATGTTAATACTTAATAATATAAAAATTACTATCACAAAAAGTTGGCGGATACTTAAGGTACTATTACTTAAATGTATTGTAAGTTATTTATAAAGAAATTATACAAAGAAAATCTACATTTTTGTCTGCAGGAAAATACTATATATCCAGGAAAACAAGTCACTTTGTTTTTTTTGTTGTTGTTTTATTGTAACAGTAAATTACATTGAACAATGATAAATTCTTAAAAATTTGTTTATCCCAAAAAGGGAAATGAGAAAATGAAGAATCAAAGATAAATAAAAGTAAAAGAATAAAAAAGTGATTTTGAATTCTAATGGAAGGCTTGACTTTAATAGGAAAAGTACACAATAACCATTACTAGCCATTACCATTACTACCCTATATTTAAACTGGGATATTCTTTAAAAAAAGGTTTTTATCATTGACTGCATAAAGAGCTTAAGCAGATTTGTATGCTCATACTGTTCTTTTGTGGAATCACTTAGTTAGCATTTAAGTGTGTATATATATTAACAGCGGACAGAATTGTAGCTAATTTCTGTTTTGCACATCCAGCATCACTACGTAGGTAAGCATAAAATCACTTAACTCGCTTAGTGTTGTGTTTTGGAACATTGGAACATGCTTTATTTCAGAACTTTTCACAATTTATTTAAACATCTCACATATACAAAATAGGTACAATAAACTTTGTTGTTCTGTTGAGAAAGAGGCTTCTCATTCAAATGGATGAAATGTGACTGAAGGCATGAACACTGGGATTGAAGGGGGGGGGAGACCCAAACAAAATTAAACGAAAATAAAACCAGACAAAAAGGTTAACCGAACAAACATTAGATTGAGGAGCGTTCCACCTGCTTAACAAGGTCATATCAGAGAGAATCGGCAAGACACCATCTCCAAGCCAATACAAAGTAATACAGTAAAGTGGTTTCCTCTGCAGCTGCATGTATAGCACCATATTACTGCTTCAAGTACTTGAGCACCTTTGATACAGGAGCGATCTTGAAGCCTCCTGACTGAAACATTAGGATGTGGATCAGGTTTTAATACAAGCATGAGGTAGTTTAAACCTTTGGAAGTTGTGGTTTTAAACTTCCTCTTTGGAAGATATACAAAGACCACAAGTGATGCATACTTTCAGGGTTTTTATTACACTTTGGTATTTTACAAATGGTGACACGACCCACAACAAGGTGTTTCCCACTGAGTCTTGGGCTTCTGTATTAATTTGCATTGCACAATGCTCCATTCAGTCCATCGTCTTCTCCGATAGGTCCCAGTTTAAGCAAGTGGATGAGCGGGAAAAACAATCAGCATTCAGTATAAAAACAGAAAGGGCAGAGATTCTTTTTTCTTTCTCTTTTTAATTTATCATGAGTCTATTTATTTGAAACAGACTGGGCCAATGTCCAAACCAAATTCTTGATCAGCTCCACCAATGTCCAAAGGTGCAATGTCGAGGACAGGCAGGCGAGATGGTTTCGTCGTCCTGTATTCGATGACTGTCTTGCCCCACTGGCCTGTGTGTCTCTGTAAGGTAAAAAGAAGCAGGTGTTTAGAAAAGACGAAGGACACCACTTAAGTCAAAACTGGGGTGATTACTGGGATGGGATAATTAAGGTATTCTGTAGCGCAATGGCTCACAAACCCCAGGGGGTCCGCTTATGATTGGGAGGGGTCATAAGATCATTTTACGAATACGTAAAATACATTTTTAAATAGTTTTTTTGTCGGCTCATGCTTCCCTTGACAAACTACATCGTGGGAGAACCCCCTACTCGTTTGGCGAATTTTGTCATATGGAAAGGGGTCACAAGATGTTTTTTGGGGGGCCCAGACCACTGACCAAAGAAGTTGCGTAAGTTAGTTTACATAGTATCTTTTAGTATCTTTAATAGTAAATAATATATATTTAGGGTAAAAGATTTGATCTGGATTCATTTATTTTTAGGAAATGTTCATAATCCAAGACTAGCCACAGGCAGAATAGGATTGTCCGGGTTACTGTAATAGGTTCTGTTTTGTAACTTCACCCCAGATCTAAAGGGACTGTTAGCCTGTGCTGGGTTGTAGGTGCTGCCCGGCCCGGCCCGGCCCGGCCCGGCCTGCCGGGGAACGCCGCGAGGCCCTTACTGTGCACCCGTCCTCCAGCACACTGAATGTGAAGCGGCTGTTGCCCTCGGCCCTCAGCTCCACGTCGTTAGAGCCCTGCAGCAGCACGGCCTTCTTCAGGTTGCCGTTCTCGGCATCCATGTAGGCGATGCTGTTCTTGCAGTGGTAGGTGATGTTCTGGGTGGCCTGGTTAGCCAGCAGGCGCATGAAGGCCAGCTGAGTGGCCATGGCCTGGGGGCTGATGCTGTCGTCATTGTAGCTGAACTGATAGGGGAACAAGGTGCGGGGACTGAGGTGATGTTTGCACGCGGAGGCTTGGCTCATTTACTGGGTCTTACTGGCGGAGCGCCATTGATGAGCAATAGCTAAAATATTTTAGCATGTGCTAACAGTTCCACCATGTATTACACAGTATTATAGTCTACAGATTATTATTAATTCATCCACATGAGAAAAAGCATCTAAATCAATGTATGCATGCCACTCTGTCATGCTCGTATGCCCATCTAGTCAGCTGACCTCAGTGCCGCCATTGATGGTCTCTCCAAACCAGACATGCTTCTTCTCCTGAGAAGTCCTGTACCAGTTCTTGCGGGCAATGCTGCTAGGATTGGGGTAGATGCAGGTGTGTCCCGTGGTGAAGTCGCAGAAGACCTTGATGGCATCCATGATGCAACCCTGGTTGGGGTCGATCCAGTAATAGCCTGTAGATGGCGACAAATTTCATCATTAAGCCCAGTGTGTGTGAGCCAGCAGCTCCCAGCGTTAGCTTAGCCAGGGTTCCGTTCCTGGGCTGCACAGGCACTCACCGCTGCTCCAGTCCGGGTGGCTCAGCCTGATGTCACGGCAGGTGCGGGCAGGATTCTTCTTAGATCCCTCAGGCGTGAGCAGGTTCTCAATCTGCGTGTTCAGGGACTTGATAGTGGCGTCCACCTCGTAGTCCTTTGCCCTGAGAGCAGCCTGGTCGGCCCTGTAGTCGTCGTAGCCGCCAGAGACATCATATCCGCCACCAGATGGACCAGCGGGGCCGGGAGGACCGGGAGGTCCAGGGGGGCCCTGCAACCAGCCACAACCATGATGGGTCAGACACAGCCAACGTGCCACTTCTATATCCCATCATTTTATACAGCTCTTACACGACACTGATGTGGAGACCAGGACATTTTAAATAGCTCCTCTGAACTGAAGATTACTGCAATTCTCTAGATCCATTATGCACAATTCTTGCATGACCTTTCAGGCCTATGGCAAGCTTGCAAGGGTGAACCTGTGAAGTCCACCCATAAGAAGAGCATACTCACAGCGGGGCCAACGAAGCCAGGAGGTCCACGGTGGCCCACAGGTCCAGCAGCACCGTGCTGACCACTGTTTCCATCCTTTCCAGCAGGACCGTGAGGACCAGCTGGGCCCTGTCAAATAGAGGGTAGCAGGAGATGCTCTTCAGCACAACATTATGCAGAGTATACTCAAATAGCCATATGAGGTGCTTGTGGCCTGGTACTCACTCTAGGGCCAGAAGGACCAGAAAGACCAGCGGGACCTTGGTCACCAGAAGGGCCCTGTATGAAAGAAACAGGTTAACAACCAACAATAGCAAATAAATTAAGCCAGAATTAGTCCATATATAAGATATATAATAATAATATTTATATAGTAATATAAATATTCTGCGAATATTAGACACACGCAGACTTCTTTGATGAAGATATTACAATTCATTAAACGTACAAAGATTTCCCGTTGAGCAGAGGTGGAAAGTTCAGGTCCAGAAAATACCAATCCAGACCAAAGTTTTGTTTCAACCAACCAAGCTGAGCACTCTGTGACTGTGATGCTTAATGTTCAGCTGGCTGGTTGCAACAAAACCTGGATTTGGATTTCTGGACCTGAACTTTCCACCTCTGCTGTTGAGTATTGCTTGACGTATGATGCTAAAAGAGGGTGGCTGCTACTTACACTGGGTCCTGGCATTCCCTGGAGTCCACCATGTCCACGGAGACCCTTCATACCTCTCTCACCCTTGTCTCCAGCGACACCCTTCTCACCACGAGGACCAGCAGGACCCTAAGACATGCACCAAGCACAAGGACCTGTCACCAAGTGACAACAAATCCTCCAGAAGGCCAACGTGTCTTGAATGGAGCCCCCTGCTGTTCAAACGCGTGCCACAGAATATACTTACAGGAGCACCTCTTGCGCCAGCAGGACCAGCTGAACCAACAGAACCTGAAGGACCCTGTAGAGAACCATTGGTTTATTGATTAATATAAACAGGAATGGCCAAGTTCTACTAATTTGTCCCTAAATGCTTCACTGCAGGGTCTACAATTAAGTAATAGGCAACACTTACAGCCTCGCCACGGTTTCCAGGACGACCCACTGCACCAGAGGGCCCGTTGGGTCCTGGGGCACCAGCCATTCCAACAGAACCTGGAGATCCAGGCTCACCACGGTCACCCTGAAAATGAGGAGCAATCCTTTTACTGTTTCATCAATGAGCTATAATTCTAGTAAATACTTAAAATAGAACTTATTTACCGATGCTGAAATTAACCATATAAGGAGCTAAATAGTTGATAGTGATAGTGATGAGTGGACCAATCACGCAGCTAATCGGTGAACGGTACCTTGAGGCCAGCAGCTCCGGGACGGCCAGGAGGTCCATCATTGCCAGGGCTACCCTGTGAAATGATGCCGAATAATTTTAATTCTACAACGGGCATGATCATAATCCATAATTCTTGTTACGTGAATGAGATTTATAATATGACTTTTTTCTCTAGATAGTCATGGGTTTACATCAACTGTCGGCAAGAACTTATGAGAACAAGCCCAGATCAAATGAAATACTAAAGAAAAATAAAGAAAAAGTTTGCCATGCTGTGAAAAATGGTATCAACCTCCACAGGGATTCATCAGCACAAAAAAACCAAGACATCCCGGGCAGTGGGGTTATGCCAGTGGCATTCTGGAGGGCCCGCACTGACCTCACGCCCAGCCTCCCCTGCGGGACCAGTCATGCCAGGCATTCCGATGTTCCCAGCAGGACCACGGGCACCGTAGGCTCCTGAGGGGCCCAGCTTTCCAGCCTCACCCTGAATGAAACAGAACGGCCCTGAAGTTAAGGACAGCAGCAAACCACAGCAACATGAGCCTCCTATGCACACGATCACTGTCCACGGCGCAGATGAGCAGATCGATGCACTTACAACAGCGCCAGCACCACCAGGAAGACCACGGTCACCTCTGGCACCAGGAAGACCAATGAAACCTTGAAGTCCAAGTGGACCCTGGAGCCCAGCGGGGCCAGGTGTACCCTGTGGACATGGGAAGCTTACTTTAGAACCCCTTTTTCAGTATGACTGTAGGAAAGAGTTTTTGTATATTTTTGGAAAAGATAAGTCCACAAAGAGTAATTTTCAGCATAATGACACTAATGAAGGCTTGAAGAATAATTTTTTTCCTGTCTCTTTTTTAGTTAGTTATACATAGTTGTTTAAGACGTAATCTCTCTGTGGATAGGCAAATACACCTTTTGGGGTTCTAGGAGGAGGAGGTGAGTAATTTTCCCATGAAAACACATCACCAACTAACCAATTAACCAACCAATTAACTTCCGGCATCGCTACATTTCCTTTACAAGAGTAGTTTGTAAATTACATCACCTTTTAATCAACGATTTGGTGTTACACCATGACATACTAAATTCATCAGCATGTCCTACTATTAAGTATTAATCCAACAAAACTGGGGGTGTCATCCCTCCCCCCCCTCGACGGCCATGGGGGACACACAAACAGCAGACTTACAGCAGCACCAGTCTCTCCGGGGGTGCCCTTGTCTCCAGGAGGTCCAGGGGGACCAACTATGCCTGACTCTCCCTGAGGTCCAACAGGACCAGAATCACCTCTGAGACCACGAGGACCATCCTTTCCTTGGAATCCAGGGGGGCCAGGTGGACCAGCAATGCCCTGCATATGCAAAGGAAAAGCGGACAGGTGCCTCAGCCAGGACGGCTCTTAACAGCGGAAGCAAGCCTTGCATTAAGTAAAACTACCAGAAGTAACACAAATAAAATGGCTTTGCATGAACCCCACTTTCATGCTCATACATCTTTCTAGGAACATCGTGACAAAGGGGTCTAAGTGAGTGTGCAGTTTCCTTCCGGTCTTTGTTGACTGGTGAGGACCAAGAAGATGAGATGAGAAGATACTCACAGCAGGGCCAGAAGCGCCAATGCGGCCAGCAGCTCCAGGGAAACCAGGCAGGCCCTGTCACCCAGACAGAAACATCACATTCAGAGCAGGTTCTCTGCAAAAATGTGTGCCCATCTCAGGAAGAATACTTACAGGGGGGCCACCGTCACCACGGACACCAGGGGGGCCGGCAGGTCCAGATGCGCCCTTCATACAGCCAGAAACAGGTTATGGAGCATCAACATTAACATTTATGAATTAGTATCAGACAAAGGCTGTCTGCTGCTGACTATGTAGCTTTGGAAATCTGCAGGATGACTTGAAATTTGCTGTCCACAAATACAACTGCTGTCACAATTTAATGAAGGTTTATAAATTAATGGTAAATGAACACTGCCTGTCTTGAATGACGCCACAGAAACTCACAGGGGGACCGGAGTTTCCAGAAGGTCCAGTAAGACCAGGGGAACCAGCATCTCCTTTAGTTCCAGCAGGACCTTTCTCTCCTTTGGGACCAGTCTGACCATCAGCACCCTGAAATGAATCAAAATGTGGATTAGATCAAGGTGACGGTTAACACAGCTTAACAAGCACTTACAAGGAACTAAGGGAACCCATGGCCACAAATCTGTGTATTCTTGGTGTGTATTCTGCAGAGGTTTGTGCACCTACAAGCCCACTGAGAATCACTAACACAGAAGCATGTGCTATTGGTATTGCGAAATTCAATAAAATTAATAGATCAGTGTGTTATTCCCCCCAGTTGGTCTAAGACTAGTCTAATTATTAATTTTTTAAATAGTTTTTATTTAAATAGCTACTGTACGAGATGAATGTACTCACAGGGGGGCCTGCAGGTCCTGGGGGTCCAGCTGGGCCGGATTCCCCACGCTCTCCCTAAAATAGAAACAAAGTAATGTGTTACAAGCAGCTGTCTATAATTTAAAAATAAAATATTTTTTATAACAAAAACTGAAAAGTAACCCCCCCACACACACACACACACACTCACACTCCCTGCATTAGCAACCCGAACAGGAACCTGGCATATTCTGAGCACATTAACACCTAATCAAGGTCCACTTTTCTTAATCAGGATTCCATTTGTGTTCAGGATTCCTTAATCAGGATTCCATTTGTGTTCAGGATTCCTTAATCAGGATTCCATTTGTGTTCAGGGCAATATGGATGGAGCCAGTTACAGGCTCCTGCCTTTCACTACGTAAAATAGCTCTGCTTAGTGTTGTGTTTCGTGCTACAGCAGGACAGTGACTCAAAATATTCAGCTCACTCTAAAAAGGCTTAAAAAGTATCATGGAATGGCCCAGCCGAGCAGTATGACTCGGAAACTGTTGTCCACGAATACAACCGCTGTATAATTGGGCAGAGATGAAGAAAAATGTACATAGTAATTTGCAGATTTAATGCATATATGTTTATGTATTATATATATTTATATTTATATGCCTGTCAGGTGTGACGGAACAAAATGTAGAAATGGTTCAGTAGGGTTGAATACTTTCTGTGATGCATTGTCATGTAATATGTCCGTCCTGTGATGAATGCCATAAATTCCTCAGGCTCACAGATACCGAAGAATCATCAGCTAATAAGTAATAAGTATGAGTTTAATACACTGCGGTACAAAATCGAGACAGAGGAGGATACTTACAGAAGGACCACGAGCACCAGTGGGTCCAGCAGGGCCTGAGGAACCAGACTCACCCTGGAAAAGTAAGGGTGTTTTACAGGGGTGACACCAGATTCAAGCCTTTATCTCCTTCTGTGATCAGAGACATCAAAGCCAACAGAGTCATTTATTATCTCGATGAGTTGTGGGCTAGGAGCCGGGCTACTTTGGCACAATAACAATGCGACGGTGATAAGAGTAGCGATAAAAGGAGATTCTGGTGTTCACAAAAACAGGTCAGGGTACCAAACATCACCGGTCATTTCTGATGTACTGAAGAACTGGGCTTTAATGTCACAGCACAGGGTTAAAGATGACTACATTTGTGTAATTAATACCTATTGAGCCCCCGCTTGACACGCCATTTACAGAAAGTTACTTGGACTCCTTTCAAAGATACAGATTGGGAAGCTGCAGCTGGACGCTTTTCAGACCCATTTTTATTAAGGCTATTATTGCTTCAATATGCCCATGTGGACACAGCACATCTATACTGATCTCCCCTATCTGACATTTCTGCTATTGGGCTACAGCTCGAAGAGAATTCCAACACAGCCTCTCTCTCCCTAGACATGAAACTCATCTGAAGAATGTTGGTATTGTTTTTGAGCTGAAGGGAGTCCAATACAGCTAGCTCAGGCCAGACTGGGATATATTTGGTTTTCTCTGAATTTTCTCCCAGTCTTTTTCCAGGGATATTATTTTATCGAGTCACTTGGTGTCAAAATGGCTCACTTAGCTAGCTGCTAAGTAAGCCTAATGCTGGATAAAGCCTTACAAACTAAAGTCTAGACAGACAAACATCTTGTAGTTAAGGTTAGAGAGTGTGCCGTATCAGTGAGATGACGAGTAACAAATGTGTTTCAGACCAATAAGAGCAGCTCAGTCGGTAGCTAATGTAGCTAGCCAAATGCTTGTTAAACATGGTCTCATTTCCCAGAAAACCATTATTATACGCGTGCGCCTAATTTACCTTGTCACCGTTAGCACCAGCGGGTCCGGGGGGTCCGCTGGGTCCAGGAGCACCCTAGAAGGTAGAGCACGACAATTAATGTAATACTACTGTTACAACGAGTAATAATAATAATAATGATAAGAAGAAGGATGCAAGCTGAGGACATAAATACTTACGCGGGCACCGTCTCTGCCCAGATTACCATCGGGACCTCTGTGTCCAGTCTCACCCTAAAACAGGGCAAAGAATTTCAATCTCTGTGCACTATTGCGACAGCCAGCTACTTCTCAAGCTGATCACATGCAGTCTTTGTGGCTATGGATAGCTGAGTCTAACTAGTCCAACAGTTCAGCAGTGGCTGAAGGCTGTCAGTGCTGCTCTCCTACCTTCTCGCCTTTGGGTCCAGGAGTACCACCGGCACCGCGCTCGCCGGGCATGCCAGATGGCCCCTGGTGTCCGGCAGCGCCTGCAGGTCCAACAGCTCCAGGCTCACCCTAAAGCGAAAAAAAGCAAAAAATTACAGGTCTTTCTAAACAGACCCTAAGCTATTTGTAATAGCATACAGTTTTCTTTATATCACAGCATTTTTTATAAGATGTATTATTTTATATGCTGTCTATACAGTAATATTGTATAGTACAGTATAGTGCGGTACAGAACAGAATAGCATAGCATAGCATAGCATAGCATAGTAGTGATTAGTAGGACATACTGCTGGATGGTAGTGATTTTTACCTTAGATCCATCAGGTCCAGGAGTTCCAGAGGGTCCACGGATTCCCATGGGACCCTGAGATCCAGCAGCACCTGCAGGGCCTGGAGTACCACGCTCTCCCTAGGATGAAAGCAGGTGGCATTGAAAAACCAGGTATTAAATGTGTTAGACTACACATGCTGTACAAACTCAGTGCCTCCTCGCTGTGCTCAGCACCAAGGCTATGCTGCTAATTACATGGGCCTACATGCATTACAAGTACTCAGTTGTTGTAGGAATCCTATTTGTAGAGTAAAAATAATTAAAAGGAGCCATTGAGAAAGAAAATTAGAGATGACAAAAGATGGCTTACCCTTGGGCCAGAAGGTCCGGGAAGGCCGGGTTCACCGTGAATGCCCTAAACGGAGAATATAGATTATATATAGATTGCTGGTTTTTCATGTCAAAGACTTAAGATTCTTTTTTACATCTTAATTGAACAATGTTACATTAGAAGTTAAATGGTCGTCCTTATATTTTTGTTACTCATGTAATACTCATTCATTCATTTGACTTTGCTGTCATCTGCTACCATGAGGCAGAAGGTCATTTCCAGGATGTCGCACAAAACTACTGGAAAATACTGGATACTTTGAGGTGGGTGTTGGGGGGGGTCTGATTATTGTGTCCTGGGAATCACTCACTCTGTCACCAGGCTTGCCACCTTCACCAACTGGTCCAGCAGGTCCAGGGAGACCCTAGGTTTGCAGAACACATTGAATTATCAGATGACAAAAAGCATGAATCCACCACTAAATAAAGTAAAACAGGCAATAATATAACAATAGTTAATGATCATTCTCACCAATTGGCAGATTACGACCCACATCCCACCCCCCACCCCTATTGGCAAAATGGATCATTGGGGCATCTGACCCGGTCAATATTTTTTTTTTTGGAAACAGGGCACCTTGGCTCTGTGTTGCTGATTGGGGACCCCCGCTCTAGATGCCACTTGTATGTTATGTGGTCAAACTAACCTGGAAGCCAGGAGCACCAGAAGGACCCTGTTCTCCCTTCTCACCAGAATTACCCTGCAGAGGAACAGGTGCGTCAGGAGCCAAGAAGCAATTTCCCGTTCAGTTTAATGGCTTTCTGTGGGAGACACTCAGTGGTTCTGGTGTCGACACTTACACTAGGTCCAGGTGGACCCGCAGCACCGTTGTTTCCGTCAGGACCAGGAGGGCCCTAAACAGAGGGAAAAGAACAAATTGTAGATTATTTTGCCAATACTTGGAGTTTTTCCATCTGCTCTTGATGACACATGATATGCAGTTCTTGCACATGTGAAGATACATACTCTCAAACCCATCGAGCCGATAGCTCCCTTGTCTCCAGGTTTGCCGGGCTCACCCTAAAGAGGAGATATAAGGCACTGAAGGCAACTATGAAGACCGTATAACACAAGCAGCATCTCTAAACCTACAGCAGATGTATTCTTTTAGAACTGATCTTCAGAAACCATGGCACACTCAGATGATTCACAAAAGATATGTATGTGGAAAAATGTGATAAAACGGTAAAATATTTTTTTCATATCCGCCACCTTTGCAATATGTTTATAGTCATTGTATTACCAGTTTGTTCATAAATGTAAGCTTGTACTTACAGAGGGACCCTTAGGCCCCGGGAATCCAATGTTACCAGGCTGTCCTCTGGGCCCAGTCGGGCCAGGGGGACCAGTACGGCCATCCAGACCGGGAGCACCCTAAATTCAAAGAGATACACCCACCCTGGTCAGAGAGTTACAGCTCTGGGGCATAACTGTAGGTTCATCTCTCATGTTGAAGGTCTCGGCGTCGAAATGTGGGGTCACTTACAGAAGGACCCTCCTTTCCAGGTGGACCCGAACTTCCAGGACTGCCAGGAAGACCCTGTTGGGAGTGTAGTGTTTACATTTGGGAGCATCGTTAGAATGAAACATTAAATGATTATTCCCGTTAGCAGAAATGACCTCCTCTTACGACACCAGGTTTTTTAAGTGCCCCGAGAAAAGGCAAAGGCAGACACTCACTCTTGCGCCTACAAGGCCAGGCTCGCCAGCACGACCAGCATCTCCGGGAGGCCCGCGGGCACCAGCACCACCAGTGGGCCCACGGCTTCCTGGCATGCCCTGTAGGAGAGAAGGACCGTCAAACCACGCCCCATGCCTGAGTTACAGAATGTCACTGACATTTTTTCCTCAAGCCCAAATGCTTCCTGTAGACAAATATGATTCCTTTCATACACAAAAATCATAATTAACAATTTGCTGCAATATCTTATTTTCTTGTTAATTTACATGTAAGTGTTGGAGTTGAAGCTTCTTGACATAAAGCCAGTGGGCTTGCAGTTATAGGATAACTATAGCACATGGTTGTTTCATGGGAAAACCACATGGTGGCTGTTCTCAACATCTTACCATAGGTCCAGCTCTACCCTCCAGACCAGGACCACCACGGGGACCAGAAACACCCTACAAAAAGGAAAACAGGTCATGGGTGAAACCAGGTCTCTCAGCCTAGCTTACTGAACCACTACCCATAGCCAGCTCATGAGGTTGGGTGCCTGCTTGACCCTTGACAAAGAAATGTTCTATTAACCATCACTCAATATCAGCTGTCCATAGGTTATGAACAAAATCGGCTCCCTAAGACTTTAAGTCAAATTTGGAGGTAAGTTGGTTGAATAACACAGTACATAGCAATTATTATTTGGTAATAATAAAAGTAATTACATACAGTTCTATATTGTACCTGGAGTTAATGAACTGTTGGAGCCGGGCAATGTTTTCACATGTCACAAAGTAGGGCATGCATTCATTATCACGAGCAATTTAACACAAATTTTGAATACATAGACATTATGGCTATCGGTCCCTAAATATGAGCTGTCTGTAAATCAGGTGTTCTTAACCCAGGGTCCTGCCTTCATCACTGTAGCTGAACCTCGAGCCTGGTAAAGAACAGCAATGTATTTGTAGCAGGTTTCCTGATTTCCGCCATGGCTTGAGACTCACTCTCTCGCCGCGCTCTCCGGCAATGCCAGATGGCCCGGGCTCTCCGGTGGCCCCGCGCTTGCCCTCCTCACCAGCGGGGCCGGGAGCACCTTGCAGACCAGCAGAACCCTGTAGGAGAAGCAAGGGGCTCGTTGGAGCCATGAGGACGGTCGATGGGGCGGCATCCGAAACCAAGTGCAGAGAGAAACAGGCCACTTACAGTCTCACCCTTGACACCACCCTCTCCCTTTACCCCAGAGGGACCAGGATCTCCCTGTACGGGGAAGAAAAATCAGGAAAGTCTAGGGCAAATGATCCAAACTCTCAAAGAGGATTTGTAAGTTCTCAGCATGTCACGGTGCTTGTCTAAATGATGCTAAACCTGGTATGGTAAAACATCTCATGTCCAGGCCTCCTATGTCATTCATGCGGCCTGATATTTGGTATTAGCAGTCATTGTGCGTAGGACAAGAATAAATGCTGACTGAGGATCGATAAAAGCACAAACGTGATCTGTGTTCATGGAAAAGCATCTCATAAATCTCACTGAAGCATGAAAGGCATTTGGCCTGTTTCTGATCTACTCACAGGGAGGCCTCTGAGCCCAGCGGCGCCAGAAGGACCTTGTGGGCCGGGTCCTCCTCTTGGGCCAGGGAATCCAGGGGCACCGGCAACACCAGGAGCACCCTAGTGAAGACAGGAACCAGATCTTCAACATTACACATTACCTCCACCATATAAGGAAATCAATGTATAGAATAATCTAAATAATAATACAATAATAATTCATATGAAATATGATTTCTGTATATACATTCTTTTCAGTCTCTGTTTTATTCACATGTAAATGACCCATTAGTTATTTGACACTTTGGGGATATTTTAAGTATGGCTCTGCTAAACTAAAGGTTGATGTCTTGCATCTGGTTTGCGGTTTCAGCCGTATGTGTAAGATATCTCTCACCTCAAGAAATATGTCATGAAAGGCATTTTGAATTTGAACTTTACAAAATAACTGAGTCAATTTCTTTTTTACTTACACATGTTAGACTTTTAAAAATAAGTGTGATTGAATTTTTACAGGAGCTTTATTTTTACTGAACTACAACCAATCACCTTACTCCACAGAAACTCCACAGAAGAAATTCTGGGGAAACTAGTACATTTGTGGCAAGGAGATATAAACACTGTAAAAAAAACTGAGAACGGATGCACTTTAGGCCTAAAAAATAAAAAAAACATAATACAAACATTTTAGAAACATAATACTTACAGCAGCACCCTTGGCACCATTCAGACCATTGTTACCGGGGTTACCCTAAAAATGAAAGAAACACAACAACGTTCATAAAAAGATAAACGATCGTAATGAACATGATGAGAAGTTCATGTGGCTGTTCTGTGACGGTGGACACTTACGGGAGGACCGACAGGGCCGACGGCTCCGTTGGAACCGGGCTCACCTCGTGCGCCTTGAGCTCCACTTGGACCCGTGGGTCCAACAACCCCAATTTCTCCCTGGTAGACATGAGACACACTTCATTATTATAAGAGTCGCATGTTATTATTAAGAAGCTAATATTTACAATAGCACTAAAAGGAAACACTCAATTATTCACCATAGTCTGTTGAGTACAGAAATGTTATTCACCTAAATCCTGTCAACTAGAGCAGTGTTTCCCAACCCGGGCCCATAGGACCCCCAGATAGTCCACATTTTTGTGTTTTTGCCTACCAGGAACTTAGGGGGTGCAAAAATGTGGACTGCCTGGCATGGAATTGGGAGGGAGCAATATTATCGGGGGTCCCCGAGGACCGGGATTGGAAACACTGGACAAGAGAGCATGACTAGCTGACTGTGTGTATGTGTGCAGGCGTTATCTCCTTTTGATTTTGATGTGATCACATCAATAACCCGTCACAGGGATGCTGACCTTGGGGCCAGGGGCACCAGGGAAACCCGGAGGACCAGCTGATCCCAGAGGACCCTGCAGAAACACAACAATAAGAATAGCATTCATACCGGACCACACAGCCCTGCAAGCACACACTTTTCAACTATTTTCAACTTCAGTGATTTATTATGATGTAATCTTTAAACAGTATGCTGTGATGTAGCACGTAGTCCATAACAAATGGTCTATAGTAAAAAATATGACAAAAAATTGATGGGTTATTGTAATTTAACCGTTTTAATCCAGAAATCCCATCCACTGTTGTGTCTTGATTTAAGCTGTCATGTGTTGGTGTCTAACGGCGACGCGACTGGGCTACTCACAGCAGGACCAGCAGGACCAGTGTTACCGTCTGCACCGCGAGCACCAGCTGGACCGGCAGGGCCGACTCGGCCTCTCTCGCCGGGGAGGCCGCGGGAGCCCTGAGCCAGAGGATGTCGCCAGTCAGCCAGTGGCACAACTCACACACATTCACAGTATCATAGCATCATCGGCACTCACAGAGAGGAGATGCCCACGCATTACATGGCCATATCTAGCTGCATTACTTCTATACCGGGCAGCCATTTTGGTTCCAGAATAAGACGGAAATATTTAGAACGTAAAATAACTTACCATCTGTCCTGGAGTACCATTTGCACCATGAGCACCAGTTTCTCCCTAAAACAAAGCAGCAACGGTGTTTTCTGAGTAGTCTAGAGACAAATTTATCAATATACCAATGTCAAATAGCACAAGCTGGTCATGAATTTGATATAAGTACCTTTCATGGAAATGATTACAAAGAAGATGATACGGTAATGAGCACTTTTATGTTTTATGCTCTATTCAAAGTGAGTGGAATTCAGAGGGAAGGACACAGGACTCGTGGCTATGGCAGGGGCCCCCCGTCCTCCGCCCTGCAGCTAGGGCATGCTGGGAATGAGCTCACCTTAGCACCTGCAGCACCAGGCTCTCCCTTGCGTCCATCAAGACCAGCGTAGCCCTGCGGAGAAAGGCCTAGTTATTGCTCTGACTCACGAGAAGCACAAGCTGCTCTTTTCAGCGAATTCATTCCAGGCATGGGAATCAGGGGCAGCTTTTATTTTGCGACTAAACCGATTCAACACCATAAAGTGACTTCTTTGAGTAAATCCTGACTTCTGTGTGCCATTTGCTTTGCCACTCACCCTATAGAAAGCTAGTAGCATAATACAGACAAAGGATTACATCAGTCCGTTTGATCACATGACACGAGGCTGCCGAGCACCTGTCAAATGCTAACATTCACATGCAGTTTCAGTTTCAGTGCTTCAATCGACTGGCATCCCAGTATACAAGGTGCACCCCAGCTTTGTGCACCGTGGTGCCAACGACAAGAGTCACGTCCCCTGACCAGGCCCTAGTCAGGAAAAGATGGCTGCATGCACGGCTCATTGAGCTGCCAGCTGTCATATGACCTTAAGAGCACAAAGGTCACCTGTATCAGGATGGCGGTACACCAACCTCACCAAATCACATTTTGTATTTTTTTGCATGTAAAATCTTACATTAATTAACAAAATCTTATTTAATTAACACTTACTCTGTGTCCCTTCATTCCAGGGAGGCCGGGGGTACCGGGGAAACCTCGAGCACCCTTGTCGGAAAAGAGAGAAAGTGAGAGTGAGACACTCATCCCATCACCTGTAAAATCTTACACCGCGTGTCTTAACAGTAACTAACTTACGGCCTTCAGTATTCACTTATCTAGACAGGTTCATATTTCAGCTCTATACCTTTCATTTTTTTAATATCGATATCCTTATTGAAACTTTTTATCATATTTACCTCCTGGCAAAGACTTGCAATTGTAATTCGATAAAAGAAAATTTGTAGAACTATCGAAAACTCTGTGAAAGACTTCCCCATGTGAATCTACACTGTTCTTTTGTATGCTGCACTTTCAATATGATGGAAATTTCAAAATAAATGTGGAGATAATGCAAAGAGTGTGGACTGTGTCAGGGTTACACATGATGAGGGTAATAATGCAAAGGTGTATGTTACCTGAGCGCCAAGGGCTCCTCTGTCTCCAGGCTTGCCGGGTCTGCCATTGTTACCCTAAAAGAGGACAATAATGCCATGAGATTCAGTTCATAATCAGCCGTGATCCTCACAAGGAGAAGCTATCTCACTGGAGAGATCAATGTTCCCCAATCCAGTCCTGCAGACATTTCATGTTTTTGCCCCCTCCCAACTCCTGGTAGGGTAGAGAGCTGGGAAGGAGCAAAGATGCAGAGCGCCTATGTGTTCCTCAGGACCACGTTGGAAACACAGTAACAACACAATTGTTTTGTTTTTGTAAAGGTAGCAGCTGAAGGTGTGCTTACATCCTCGCCAGGCTTGCCTGGGGGTCCAGCCGGCCCACGGGGACCAACGGGGCCCTTGAAGCAGAAAGGGAGAGAAGATCGAGGTCAGTTATTGGGTTCAGCAGGCGGCTGGGTGACACACCGCGGGACGGAAGGAAAGGAGGGTCTCTCCTACCGTCTGGCCTGGCTCTCCAGGTTCACCGGCGTGTCCTTGCATACCATGTGGTCCCTTTTACAGAAGAAAACAGGAGCATGTAAAAGGGCATGTAGTAACTTGTCGTCAAGTAAAGATTTCTGAACTGTTTCTAAAAGTGCAAACAAAATATGTATATACTTACAGGCGTTCCAGGGGGTCCTGGGGGGCCTCTAGGTCCTGCTGGGCCCTGTTGATATTGAAAAACCTGTTATAAGGCATACTAATGGAACTGGCTGGGCACACGGTTCATAAATATGTATTAGGGCACACAATCATTGTCGTGCATTTAAAGTACTATGAAGATATTGCCATGATGGGCATATTATAGTACTGGAAGAGTAACATAAAAGGCTTTAAGTGAGATGCATTTTCTATTTGGGCTCAAATGTTTTTTTCCTTAATTTGCATCCGTTTATTTTAAATGTTCACTCCTAAAAACTCATCTCAAATCATGGTCGGCCAAGACAACAGTTAGTGCAGAAGTGGCTGATGGGAGTGTGACCTCACCGGAGCTCCAGGGCCGGGGTCGGCTGCTTTGGATGCATCATACTGAGCAGCAAAGTTCTGAAAAAGATGGAGACTGTTAGCAAAGGGCCTTCTCTAGCTGAATTTAGGGCAAGTTTTAGCACTGACTACCGATTGCTGTTAAATTGAGGCACTTATTTAAAAAAAATAACTTTGCTTCATTAAATGACGTTTACCAATGTTCTGTCTGGCGCTCTGGTCAAAAGTCTAGCTGGCAAGGAGGATGATGTAGGAATATCTATACTGCGGCCTATCGCAGTGCTCAGATAAGCTACACACATACATATTTATGTGCTGGTTCAGCTTATATGGATGAATTTCGTATTGGAGGAGGGACACAAGCATTAAACACAAATGTCTAATTATTGGGGGTGTGCTGAATGAATCCAAAGTAAATATTGTGCCCCCCTGCTGCCAGTAATATAATTAATGTTTATACCGTAATAGTAATAATGCCACATACAATCTATTTCAGCGATATTTAGTCATACATGGTCATTCCCCACCCTTCAACATTATTTGTTAAAAAAGTACAGCTATATCAAGATATTACTTAAAAATGTTTTTGAAAACATTTAAACATTAACCCTTGCACCTATCACCATACAAATATAGTCCCTGAGCTGGATGATGGGTAAGGATGGAAATAAAATGGTTGGTATAACAGGCACAGGAATAATGTCATGGCGGCTGAGTGGTGTGCCCTGTGCTGCCTGGAATACGCTCTGTGCCCTCCAACAACCCTGGCCACAAAAAGTCGTTGTAATACCAAGATATAATACAATGTCGGTGCCTGGATTGTTTGTCGAGGAAATACACCCAACAGCTTCATTCACAACTTGGGTTTCAGTCCTAAACCTAATCCATTAGTGCCAAGTTTTAGTACTGCGGACTGGAACAAGTACATCTACACATCACTATTTATGGTGGACAGGAAGCGGCCAATACAGTGACCCGGAAGTGATACTCTACTAAATCATTCTACTTCCAGTTCATTAAAGGTCAGTGCAGTTCTACTTGTCAAGTACCTGTCATGACTATCAGAGGGCTGTACAATGTGAATATCCTACCAAAATAGGCAATAGTCTAAATTAGAGCAATTATGACAAATATCCCTATTGATACAGTGTCCCATGAAAACTTATAGTGGATAACTGGACTCGCCTCAACTCTTTGGCAACCCCACATGTACAGTAATAATGATAAGAATCATGAGAAGCAAAGGCAACACAGAGAGGTCGCTCTTGGGATTTGCTTTTGGATAGTCAAGTATGTTACTGTAGACTATGTAAAGCACTAGCACTTGATGCTTTTTTGTGTATCAGAGCTGTATATTTCAGATACTCACTCCGCCTAGGCCAGGAGGACCAGGGGGCCCGGGGGGGCCGGGAAGTCCCGGTTTGCCATCTTTTCCGTTTGGGCCTTGAGGACCCTAATCAGGAGACGAGCATAAGCAATGGTCATATAAAGCCCCTCTGCTTCAGGCCTGCCGCTAAGGATCTTTTGTGAAATAAACATTACGATGAGCTTAGCGACCGACACTCTAAGCGGCCTGCACAGTGCGACTCCAATAAATATAGCTTATTTTGAGGCAATATACATCAAGACATCCGCTGCAAATCTAATGACTTACTGAACAAAAAGCATAATGCAGTACTCTGCAGTAATAAGAATCGTAACTGAGAACTGTAAGTTCTCAACTCTATAATTAGCCAGTTACATCGCTGAGTTTGTAAGACAGGCCTCGGCATTAAGGCGACGTTTTGTTTAGAACCATGAAAATAACATCTCAATGTAAGTGTGTTTATGTCCTTTCCTGGACTACATTTCACAGCAATTTGCCCTGTTAATACCAACAGCAGAGTAAGCGTAGCACAGTTATGCCTAATTGAGTACATTCCCCTTAGGAGAGATCAGCTAAGGGCTCATTTCCAGGCTGTGATTCAGTCGCTTGTAATGGGATTGTGCAAATGGGCTTTGCCTGCTTACCCTGTCACCTACGGGGCCTTTGTCCCCACGGGGACCCTGTAGAGGATAATTACATGTAATTAGATTAAAAAGAGAACATTATGGCACATAAAAAAGTAAAGAATAAAAATATATAAAATCCACATTGAGGTTCAGAGACTAAATACAAGTAAGCTGTAATAAACGCATTAAAATTCAGTAGCATCCTGTTGCTCATTTGAATTTAATTGCGTTTAATTGACATCATTTACTTCATATATTGCAGCTACTGTACCTTAGCCTCTACAGCAAACATCAAATTCTTATTAGAATAACTTAATGAAACAATATAAAACATGCTGGATATGCGTTCAGATTTTGACTTGTATGAGGTATACCGGAATATCCAATCATAACACAAGTTTGGGCGGTACGGCCCACTCCCAAAACAATAACGATATTCACCATCATCCAAGCCATATCACATATCATATTGTACATAAGAAATGCTCACCTTCAATCCTCCCTATACAGAAAAGCAAAGAAAATAAGTGTTTATGACTTATTTCACTTTGCCCATTTCTTATGTAACAGAATATGCAGGCTTGTTATCGACCATTGCCATATGCACAGTCATTGAAAATAGCACAAATCTAAGGGACATGCCTTCCACCATGCAAACTTGTTCATACCAAAAAGGCATGCACACATTAGCTGCATTACACAGAATGAAATTCTATGTATTTACAGCCATATACAGGTACAGGCCTAAGCAACTGTGACTACAGACATACACCTCAGCTGAACCTGAAAAACTTAAATGCAGCAATGCATCGCTCAACCATGCAGAAATGTATCTTGCCCCGTTAGAAGCTACAATATGTTAATAGGCTTTTGTGATATTCAAATGAACACTTTTCTGCAATCTCCATCTACGCTTTTCATATTAGATGATTTGGTGTTTTCTTTTCAGAGTACCTAGTCCCGCCCCCAGGGACATGATAAGTGGGTAGTACTTCAGTTTACTGACACCGGCTGTAGCCAATGACATGTTTGCTTTACTCCTGCAAGGCATGAAAGGTAATTGGCCAGAATTCTCTGCTTCTTCTTCGGTGCTTTCATTGCTGAGATTGCAAGAATCGCCCACTGAATATCACAATTGACTGATTCCAAAGGACAGATGTAAAGAAAGGTAACTGCATTTCAGCCATGAAATATTCTAATACGTAAAATGATCCCTGATGTACTAACCGTTTCGTCTGTGAATGTCAGAAGGGGAGAGAAGGGAAGATGTCATTTAATATTTGACATAACAGATAGAGCTGAAATGCTCACAGGCACTTGCACAATTAATTTAACTGAATGCTTACTTTCATTATTTAAAAGCTATAAGATTACAACTTTTTTATAAAAATGGATTAAGACGAAACTGGCATATGTGACTCATTTCCTGGTTAGTTTACACTTTCTAACTGTACATAAAAGTAACTAGTTCATTAAGGTGAGCTCTTTGGAGGATGCTCGCTTCCCTCTGTCAGGTTAGTAGTCTGTGTTCTTAAGCTCCGGGCTGCCAGCTGGTCTATTCAATAATATTTATATCGCCGTCAAAATTTGTTAAGCTAGACAAGTTACAGAAGGGAGGAATCAGAGGAATGGAATTAACGTCATTGACGTCCTTGCTGCCAGGATTCAGCTCGCCGTCCTGTAAACATGACGAGGCATGTCGCTCTTTGCTATAATTCAGTCTGGGTAAGGCAATCGAAAGAAGACTATGTGTGTCTAGGCCCTTCTCCGTTAGCTCTCTTATCTGTGTTCAGTTTTGGGGTGTAAACCCCAGGTCTGCAAGGTAGCCTATTCAATGCGGACTTGAGAGAGGCTCCAGGAGTGAGCTGCATCCTTGCAAATCCGTGGCTTGAAGCTGCGGTAAGGAAATCTCATGGAGATCTCTGGGACCGCCACATATAAATAATGAGCAAACAACAGCTTTACTGCGAGCAAATCAGTGCCCAGCGATGCTCGCGCTCTTGGAGAAGATAAGACATTACATCCTCTGACTAGCACATAATAACAGGCCAGGGATACTGTGCTTGCATCTATGTTTAGGTCACCACCGTGTTAAGACATATCCCATAATATTCATATTACGTAACCTATAACTGTGTGGAGGAAAACTTTTAACTGTCCAGGAAAACACCAAAATGTCAAAAATATAAAAAATACATATTCAGTATTTCATACAATAGCCTTCATAACAATTTCTAAAAGTCATAACAATAGACATAAAATAATGTTGAAATTAGGCGATGCAAGTGTATTGAAGAGTTAAAGGAGATGGTGAGGTGGCATTTCTGCGATACTCCTATGTAGCCACCAGGTGGCGCTTAAAAAACTTTACGTCACCTTGACATTTAAAGAGTTATTATAATTCTAAAATTTACTTTATTTTAAAAGAACAACCAGAACTGTTGCTAGCCAATTATTTTACGCTAATTCTATTAACACACTTTTCGCCCCAGATTTACTCAAGAAAACAAGAATAGTATTAAAAGGCATTTAAGGGATTAAGAAAATATATTAAACAACATAAATTTAAACGTACGGTACATTCATAAAGATCTCCGTAACGATAAAGTTATGCTGATACCTTAGCCTAAAGTTTAATTTGCTAATTTTACTTCTTCGCGAAGCTGCCACCAGGGGGCACTTCACAGTAACAGTATAATAAAAATCATCCCCTTCGGCTCCAAGCAAGGAGTACAACGCCCCAAACTTTTAATCATGCCAAAAAAATGTCATTAGACCTAAACTTTTCATCCTAACATTTCCATTGTTTTTAACACTTAAAACCAGGATTTGATTTTCAACCCTCAGTTTTTTCAAATTCACATGTATCAATATTAACAGGAACTTGTATCCTCTGAACAAATGAAAAAATAAAATCCGTGAGAACCGTGAATCCATCTGAATTACGCTGGCAGCGAGAGGCAGACCTCAAAACCAGAGTCGTCCTGGACATTTTTCAAATCAAGTCCCCCAGAATCAACACAAGCGTATGTGCAGACAGATCCCTCAGAGTCACATCACCAAACCCTGAAATCCTCCGTAACACAAAAGCACATTTTCAAACTTACACTGGCATGATCCTAGGTATGCAGTTACTGCAAGCAGCAACAAAATCCGAGTATCCACAAAGCTGAGCATGTCTAGTTACACATGCAGACTCCTTGTGCTGCAGTGCCTTTTGCTAACTGCTTCAAGCAGGCATACAGTTCTGGTGACAAAGAGTAACTCCAACCGAACAGAAACCTGCTGCCGTGATGCTAGAATAATAAAGTCTAATCTGCCCTATTTATACGGCAGGAGGTTCCTTTGTCTGCGTGTCAAGGATCAGCCTCCGGCCCAATAGGAGCGGAGAAATCCTAGATGACTCCCATCCCAGCGCACTTCATATGGTCATGTGCTGCTGTATCTCCAGCCTCCTCCAAGACCTTTGCCAATGGATGGACTGCGATGACGAAGGCAACGTTTTAATTAGATCCATTCTTTTGAGGACGTGGACAGTACCGTTCCTTTTTATTTTTTTGTATTCTCCGGCGTCTCCGGTCCCGGCGGCCGGGCATGTGGCCCCGCGCTCGCCCCATCCGCTCGGAACGCCGGAGCTGTCCAGCTGCTGGCCGAGCGCAGCCCGCACCCAGCCGAGCAATGCCGCCCCGAACGGAAATAAATCGGATTTACCAAAAGAAAACTTTTCGGTGAAAAGGAAATTATTGCGTTTTTAATATTATATTTTATATAAAATATTTTATATTACCTTTATATTTTATTATATAATATATCGAAATATTGAAATATTAATATTTACATTGTGTTTAGAGCTAATTAGGTTTAAATGAATCAAGTTTTATCTAAGAAAAATGGTGTTATATAAATATTTCAGTCATCCAGATTTATTGAGTTTTCCATATCCGCCGAAATGAGGCAGGTAATAATATTTAATATAATTTGTGGCTGTACTGATATTTTATTATTAGACGTTATATTCATATTCCAGTAAACACAAACAGCACTGATGTTCACTGAAATGACACAGCATAGCTGCATTTTGAGGAGTACATTTTGAAAATGGCTATAAGCTTATCTGGGGCAGACCCTAGTTAGTGCAGGAATCTGACAGATTCTGCCTTAGAGTGTTTGCAGTAAATGCAAAGGACAGGTGTGAGTGAGATCTGATTTCAGCCCTTTCTCTCTCCGAAGGCAAGCTCACCTGAAAGCAGGACTCGACATGTCTTTAGGCATTTCATCTGGCGCGGCCTGAGATGGACGGGCGCACCGCCTACCCCATTCTGCAGCACAAATCCCCGCAACCTGGCGCTAATCACAAACCTATTTCACATTATGCCAAACTCAACATATAATACATTCTTGCAATGGATGGAAAATTATGTCACAAAGTGCCTCTTGCAAAAATGGCCCCATCTCGAAAAAAATGTGCAATTTGTGAAATTGCTCCTTATCCTTAAAATGCAACAGAGGTGATGACGTGTGAATATCTCTGTTACGGACTGAAATCTGGTATTTCATTAGGTTAACAAGATAAACACAAATGTGAAAGCAACAGTGTAGAACATTCAAAAAGTAGTTTTAAAGTGGTATTCCAAATGTTGGGAAGGGGTTGGTGTGACTGCAGGTACCACAGTTAAGCTCTGTTATGCATGACGTTTATATCACATAAATAAATATCACAACAAGCTGCTGATGGGTAACTGGCCACAAATTACCATATAGCTAAGGTTCAAATTTGCATATAGCTAATTTAGCACTTTAGTATTGTCCTGAAGCACTGAACTGTGAAGAGAAATGAAAGATCACAAGGAAGTAGGAGGGGAGAGGCAGGCCGGGTAGGGAAGGGTTACTCGCAGGGGATGCGATCCCTGCAGCCGCTTGGCTGATGCTCTGATGATGACGTAGCACCTCTATGACTCTGACCGCCCCGACGCAGACCCACCCCCGACGGGTCTCCTAAGCGGCGATGGTCATGGCATGGCCCGCTTCTGAGGGAAATGTCTGTCTGCTTTTTCCAGCCTCACTTTGTAATGTGCGTCTGATTTGGTGAGCGACAGGGTCACACGTGAAGATACAGTTCTGGTCAGATGTACGAAAAGCCAGCTGTAGGGTGTGTGAAGATGTTCTTGAAGACTAAGCACAATTTAAGTATAATTGAATGCAGGTCAGTATCTGCAGTGTGTCTCCAAAACTTTAATTCCCCAGTTTAGGGAAGCATCTATAATGTGTTATCTGCTCTGCTAATTTCAGAAATTGATGTAATTCCTGACTGTTGAGGCTGGGCTGATGAGCTGCTCTTGAGAAAGTCATTATTATTACAGATTCGCCTCTGGATTTCATTGTGTTTGATACAATAAGTTGCACGCAAGGTGTCCTGTTAGCAAACTGATGACTGGCCGAGGGAGTCTGCAAAGTGGAAGGCACCAGAATCAGTTGGGGTGTTGGGGTGTCATTTTGGCTGTTCCCTGGAAGCTTGGGAAGATCTTTTATTTTGGTTTCCACAGAATTTGGTTTGCACAGAGAAAATAATAACTTTTAAATTTGGGAAAGAGAACTGTGCTTGACCAAATCCAAATTCATGTTTAATGTAACATTCAGATAAATACGTCCCAAAATAATTTATTCATAATCACAAGCCTCTGGCTGCCACAGGGCCGGCATTACAGGGCCGGATTTTAGCATTTAGTATTTCTTGTTATGCCAGGTAGATTTTTTAAAATAAGTGATCTTAAGATCTTTGCTGCTAATTATAATATGACCGTATGATAAGGGCATATGTGCTTCCATTTTGTGTTTTTAAATTCCCCAGTGGGGTGGCACGGTGGTGCAGTGATTAGCACTGTTGCCTTACACCCCTGGAACCTGCATTACAGTGTTCTCCCAGGTTCCGTGTGTGTGGAGTCTGCATGCTCTCCCCGTGCCGTCGTGGGGTTTACTCCGGGTTCTCCGGTTTCCCCCCACAGTCCAAAAACATGATGAGGCTAACTTACGGTGTGAGTGTGCCCTGCCATGGGCTGGCCCCCATCCTGGGCTGTTCCCTGCCTTGTGCCCATAGGTAGGACTGGTGTGTGAGTGTGCCCTGCCATGGGCTGGCC
>JAODKN010000046.1:18620567-18632928 GCA_026774425.1 Petrocephalus zakoni | reverse complement strand
GGATGCTGTGCTCAAAGGCACTAACAGCACTGGTACCCAAGCACAGAGGATGCTGTGCTCAAAGGCACTAACAGCACTGGTACCCAAGCACAGAGGATGAAGCCACACTGTTTTCAGGCTAACTGTTACTCCAACTGTTGTGCCAGACTTAAAATGTACGAAACCTTATTTTCGATGGCTATACGTTTCTTGTAATCCACTTGCCAAGGCAAGTATTTGTTAGACACCATTGATTCAAGATGTAAATTCTTATACCTCAGCTGTACAGCATCACGTCTAAAACTATTACTTTTCCCAGAGAGAAAATCTCATTAAGGTTCAAGGTTAGTCTATTGTCATCCTTAACATGTCTAAGAAGGTCTTTGTTTGGTGGTTCAGGGCAGAGTGGTAAAGGAGCCCAGTCATTCATATGTCATCAAAGGAAAAAGCTTTTTGACTTGATTTTCAGTTACGCACATAGCAGGCGTGTTGCATGTGAGCATGCATGGCACATGAGCAAGAGCATACGTGTTGCGTGAGACACGCATAATTCCCTGCAAACAAACTCATTTCCTTATCGCCTCTTTTCTTTGCCACTATATGAATGGCAGGTGAAGGGAAACTATTCCATCTAGAGACGCGCTCTGCTGCACTCCAGCAGAAATATTTCTGTGATAAATGTAATTTTTTGCTGTATATTATTTTCATTATCTGCGGCCTTCACAGGTTCATTCCCCAGCCGATTTCACAGGCACATGGCCCTAACTCAACACCCGTCTGCTTACAGATGAGGTGGCGGGAGGCCCCCCCGCCCCCCTCCACGGCTGCAGCCCGCCCTCCAGGGTCCTGAGGGGTGTGTCCACCTACCTGCCTGATTAGGTCTCACCTGCATTTTAACCTCTCTCTCTTATTCATCTTTTGCCTTCATATGCGAGAGAGCCACTTTTATATAATGTCGTTTAGCTGTCGTTTTCGATGCCAATTGGCGTCCTTAATTTGAAGGGGAGTAAAACTAAATATTTTGTACCCACTCAAAAATCCACATGATAAATGAATCAGAGACTGATTGTCTATGGAGGGCTACTAATTGGCCGTATATTGTCTGGTTAACCTTATCTCTAGTGCCTAGTCCTCTGATGATTGTGGCTTTTTTAATCTGTGGTACATATACTGATGGAAAATTAGAAGTTTCAGCCTATGAATAGTAAAGAGCTCCTCTGAATAAATGAAATGATTTGCAGGCTTGGCTGTGCCAGTTTGCTTGAATTGAACTGCTCTCACTGCTCTCTTTGTGTGTAGCTGAGAGAGCTATCACTGTCCCGATAATAAAACACACCCCTCCGGCCTTATCTAAATGCCCTTTAGCCTGGGAATAAACCCCCACAGTGCCACTACACCTGATTGGCCCACGGTCATAACGCGGCACAGGTTAGGCTATTTGTGAGCACAACATTCATTGTTGAAGAATGTGGTTTGGTTTGATTGAATTTATATTCCCATTCCAGACAAATGAATAAATTCATTAAAATGTTAAAAAATGGAGCACATGATAAGAATGAATAATCATTGGGTTTTTAAAAGTTTTTTAAGTACAATATCCAAACAGATCCCTGCAGCACAGAGACAGTAAGTCTGTGACATTCATGAACAACATCAAATGTGCATTAAGCTGGTATATCAAATACATTTCAATGGTCTGTACAGACCACCTGTATCTGCAACTGAGCGACAATGCTGACCTTCCAAACAGACCAGGTTTACTGCCCTGTTCATTACACGTGGAATCAAACCAGTTAATTAATTATCCTACTCTTTCATTTGCCAGACTCAAAAGATACAGAAGTGAAGCTATTTTCTGGAATGTGGGTTTCAAAAATATATGCTAGACAGCTCCATTGTCAGCTAGGACTAAGTGTATGGTTTAGGGGGACTCAGTGTTTTATATTTTATTCTATAGCATATAAGTACTATATTTATCTGACACATAAGAATACATTTATTTTAGCAGAATACAGTGATGCCAGAAATATGAAAACATGCTTAAAAATGAAATGAGCTTTCCCAAGGTGCATATTAAGGCATGAAGAGCATTCTGGAACATACAGCTTGAGGAGACAGAAGAAATCTTTCACATTTTCTCAGGTGCAACGAGACCAGAACGACTGTTGGAAAATCCTTCAGGGTGTCATAAACGTCTCTGCTGTCAATCAAAAGCAGCAAAACAACTCAGACTGACAGACTAGCCACCCCTGAAGGGACACGCACCCTTCCGTAAACCCCGCCGAGCACAATGCGGCCTGCTGCATGCCAAGCGTGGCCAGGGAAACCCAGGATAGTGAAATGTTCCATCTGAATCCTGGAGCTTCTCATCCTGGTTTTGTGGAATCTTGAAGCAGTTTAACCAGAACTTCATTCAGTAAGCTATCCAGTTGAATACAGGCAGTCCCCAGGTTACAAACGACATCTGTTCCTTAAGCTTGTCTTAAGTTGAATTTGTAAGTGAGTCATATGGTAGTGTACGCTCCCTTGTGCAGACAAACTGCTGAAACCAGTTTTCATGAGTCATTGTATATAACCAGAAATGTTTAATATAATGCGCTTTATGACAGTCCCTTAGTAAGTTCGAGTATTCTGTAAGTTGAATGTTCTTAACCGGGGGAGAGCCTGCAAGCACAGATATGAGACGTGAAACTGGATGAAAGCACTTGATAATGATAGTGATGGTGGTGATGATGGTCGTGGTGGTAGTGCTGATAGCCAAGTGTCCAGTCCAGCGTGTTTCGGAACAGAATCAGAAAAAGTAGGTCCCACTGACCTACAAGTCAAGCTCTTTGGACCAGAGGTGTTGCTCAGACATCATTCCAAACAGTTTACAGTCTGGCAGCTGGTCTGCGTTGGGGGGCGTCCTGGATGGTGGCCACAGGTTTCCTTGCACAATCGACGTCTTGCGTCCCCCTCCTCCCCATCTGCTTGCACTCGGGAGTGGCTTCAGGTGACCTCGAGTCGCTGGCGAAAGCTGCCAGACACCCGATACCCGTGACATTATCTATTTACATCATTGTTGTGGCCGCTGTTTAAACTTCAGCACTGCTGTGCAAAACAGATGCTGTGGAGCTGCAGGTGTCGCATGCAATGCGCTGCCGCTGCTGCAGTGAGGCGCATTCTGGCCACCCAGCCTGCCGAAGCCCTTCTTTGTGCCAACACACCAACTAATCCACATCGATTTCATAGTCCAATGAGCAACAACAGAGGGCCTCCCTGGGCTGTCTCAAAGCACACGGACGCCCCAGGTTAGCTTGCTGCAAATTCTATGTACTTACATTTTATGTAAGATATGCTTGTCCCCTTTGAAGATATGCACCGTACAATTCTGAGTCAGGGAACCGCCAGAGAGCAGCGAGGACACTGTCATGAGTACTCTTGTGTCAACCCAGTCTTCAACAACGAGCAGTATTAACTTTAAAGTGATTAAACGCAACTAATGCCCAGAAATTGACTCATTTCTGACAATTTATAATGAAGCATTTTAAACTAAAGACAGTCTGCTATGTAATAATGACTCTATCACTCGTTGCAAATGCTGCATTATCGCACTTAACATTTAACATGACGGCAAACAAAAATTAGACAGGCATCCACGCTAAAGTCTTCGCCTCACCTCTCAGCATCGGAACCCATCTCAGCTCCACAAGGTCTCGGTGTCAGGCAGATACTGGGCTCATTTTGCACTGAAGAGTAATAATTTGTCATCGATATGCAGATTCTCACCCACTACATTTGCATAAGCGAGATGATGAGAAGGACGGTGAAATATGTCGAAATTTCGGTTCAAAGGCAACTAATTCTCCAGGCTGCGGTGGAGGTGATGGACTCTACAACTGAAGAATAATGCCAGCAGATGGAAACGGGGGAAAGAGGAAACATCAGTGGTCGAGCAGCAAATGGAATAAGAGAGGAGTCAAAGCAGGTTTCAGTCCTGATGCATTCCGAGTCATACCTAGATACCGCAGTGCTGCTGCAGAAAAGTCCAGCTGTGTAAACAGGTCCATCGCAAGCTGGCCATCCTGGGTGCACCATCCTAAGCTCAGTGTTTCTCAGATTGGCTCCAGATGTGGAAGCACAAGCCTTATTGGAGAGTGATGCATGGTAGCAAGTAACTTTGGATACAAGCATCTGCTAATATAATAAATACTGGAGGTCCTGGATGAGAAGAGCTGGATATATAGTAGCAATAGGCATATGGCCCACAAGCAAAAGAGTACTTTTGGAGATCTTTTAAACCTATGAGGTAGTATTTGTTTATATATAACAGAATATCAGTCAGTAAACAGCACTGGAGTGACCCTCACTGTCAAATAGTTCTGGATATATCTGTGTAGGATTCATTCAGGATTCATCCAAAATTTGAACACAATGCTTAAAAAATGATTATTATTATTGATTGTATGAAATTTGTTTCTGATATCATTGTGTACATTACACTTAGTAAGATTACATGTTTTGAGGAACTTGAAAATTTACATACAAGTAACTTTGTTCTGCTGAGGACCCCAGCGGGTGACCTGCTGGTAATGTGCACTGCGGCCCCCCCCGCAAAACAAACACAACACCAAACAGCCTGGCGCTCACACAAAGGTCAACAATGTGTTCCTGAGCACTGGCTTCATTTTTAAAGCCAGATGTGCTGGGAATTGAAACAGATCTGAAATCCACCATGTAGATCATAAATACCGTAATAATAATACGTGAGGCAAAGTGTTTGGGGAAATGAAAAATTAGGGTCTGCTAACCACAGCGTTGCAAAACCTGCAACAGAGGGACTATCTTTAATGAATCTGATAACGGAAGAAAGATTGGTTTTATTTTTTTTTGTCGTCATTTTATAAATTAAGATAAACAAACTTAAACTGAGGGCAAGAAATATGAGATTTAAATTGAACCTTTGAAAACATAATTAAGCACATACTAATAAACACCCGAAAAGTGTGTGGCAGGACAGCTTTTAAAACTTTACGTTCCTCGCATTGCTTTTTGGCAGTGGCAGATATAAAAACAGATAAATTCCTATCCTTTCCAGAAAACAACCAAAAATTAGTGTGATAGAGAAACACAATTTTATCCTTCCTAGATGCATCACTAATAAATGAAGGCTTTGACGCACCCCTCTGTTTATCAACATTGAGTGATACGATTTAAACAATATTGATCAACACATGCATTCATCATGCACGATATCAATGGATAATTTGTAATCTCAGATTTTTTAAAAATAAGATTATATAAACATATAGCCTAGGATGCTTACGGCTTATGCACTTTATGAATGAGGTCCTTATTCGGAGAATTGGATCCTACCAAAGAAAATCTTACTGACACAAGGTGACAGAGGATATGCAGGGAATGCTTCCCATAAGAGGAGCGTGAGTATCAGTGTCCCCTGTTATATTAGCGGATAAGATGCTGCCAGCCATAACGTCTTGGCGGGGTGCAGTTTTCCCCTGCGTGCTCGATGGCATTTAATTGCCTCCTTTGTACTTTACCTCCGCAGATATAGCGGCATTGTAAAGCCCATTAAGGCGTGAGTTGCGCTATTTTGCCAAGTCAGACCTTCCCATTGCCCGTTTGCAGGCATCGGACTGGCATGTAAGGAGCGCTGACAGCCGGCACCGGTGCGACAGCTCGCAGGGCGACAGCCGCTACATGCCGTGTGTCTTTAAGATTGATAAAGCGCTGCGGCGAGGTGGCGCTCTAGGCGGAGCTCCCTGCCGCCCCCCAGCCCGCATAGTGCGCTAGAGGCGCTCGGATCTCAGCGCGACGGCGCCCAGCATCAATCGCCCGCAATTACCATCGGAGGTCATAGTGATGAGGCGCTGCTAGAGAAGGCGGCTCCGCAGATGCTCGCCATCCAGCTCGGCTGCGCGCAATTCTTAGTTTCCCATTAAGTGGATTTGATTCTTTGGGACACGACCACGCAAAAGAGAATAGGGAAGGGAAAAAAACGCCATCTATTAAAATGATTTGAGAGGATGGATTTCTGTTGCAGAAGAAACTCTCCGTGGTCTTTCATCCAGCAAGACAGTTTACCAGCTTCAACTATATAAAAGTGTATCAACGTCGGACTGACGGGGACTTTCACGCTTAAATTATACTAAGGTATGCTGTGCAAATTGTGTTTCATCAGTACATTTCTGAATTACTTTTGCAGGATTTCACACTGCAGATCGTGGTGCTCCATATAGATATTTGTTGTGTTGTTATATTCCAATATGTTGGCTTAGAGCTGCATTTTCCATCGTGGTTGTAATGGTTTTTCACCTGAAATCTTTCTGGTAGCTGGTACTTTTGGACGATTTAAGTCACTTATCAACGTCCCGCTGTCTTTCTACTGATGACAGCCTTCAGTCTCGATCGGTCGCTCAGTGTGAAAGATGCTGGTCTGGCTGGAGACGGAGCAGTGGTCCGGGATGGGGGGGACTGACCGCGCCGACTTTCGGGGACGTGCAACCTTCGCAGTTCAAGGAGCCTTTTTACGTTTCTAAGTGTACAAAGCGAGGCGGTTCGTTGTAATTCTGTCCTTTTAATAACCAAAGCGTTTTATAGACTTTTATAGCCTGAGTTTTCATTACAAACGCACATTACCACGAACGCATAACCAGTGTCAGTGGTCCTTCAGCATTGTTTTTTCGTGACAGCGTAAACATGAAGCTCTTTTTAGAATTACTCATAGAAATGCCTTCGTGACCCAGCTCAGCAAGGACGTTAAATGCACATATTTTCATATTACTTATATCTTGGTGCCTGAAAACAACGAGAAAGAAGCGAGAACAAGACTTGTAGGCAAACATTTCTTTGAAATCGGCAAATAGTACCATTTCAAATTGCCCACACGTTACAAAGAAACAGCCATTCGCAACAAAGACCTACAGGAGCCCAATGCATACATAGGGCATTGCACACAGGAGTCACCTGCATACTGTACACAAGCACGCGCAGTATGTATCATATCACAACGTTTGGCTCCATACTTGTAACTCTCACGAGGTGGTACACTGATCGCAGATGATCTAACGCGGTCTTGTTTTTTTCCACGTAAACGTGAGAATGATGTGGTATTTCCGAAGGGCTCAGTAGCGCAAGTGGCACCGCACAGCTGTGGTCAGATCAGAGGCAGCCAGATGTGAAGGAAGCGGCGTTTAGGAGCCTGGGCCGGCGGTGGGGGCAGCACGTGCACCCCCCATGTTTATTTTGGCTTCTTTCGTCCCTCCAAAAAAATGAATAAATATATAAAATAAAATAATAGAAATAATATAACTTTACATTTAAATGAAGTTGTGTCCACCCCCTCCCAATGTCAAACTCTCTCCTACACCTTTGTGATTTTGCATTACTGCACAAACCTCGATGCAAAAGATGCAGAATCTCTTTATGATGGTTCGGCAACTTGAAACGCAGTGAGAGGAGCATTTCAGAAAGTAAATAAATAATAATTTTCAACAGACATCCCGAATGTTATTTTTACTGTAAGGAGTTACTTACTCATTTTAAAAGACGCGCGTGCCTATGTATCCAGGTGTATTTACTGACTTGGAGCGAGCCACGTTGCAATAAGGCCCCAGGTTCCGTGCAGCTGTACTATCCTGCTAAATATATCCCGTTGCCCTTTTGTATATGTGATAGGGAATAATTCGTCAAGCGCTGTCTGTCTATGAGGAGCCCGCTTGGAATATGCGAAGCAGATGGTAGACAGTCACATTAGGAAGCATTACTGCAGAATGCTATCGCATGTATGTCCGCTTCCTGCATGATAATATCAGAAGTCCAGCAGGGAAAGCGCAGCTATTTCCGCGTAAGAAAGGTGTTTACTGCAGGCTGACGTCATCCGCTTCACCACAGCCTTCATTAAACTAATGGCCGATGCCTAATTAATCATATGCAGCCGTACTGTCTAAGCTCACGATCGCAACTTTCCCGCTGAAATGGCTGTGCATCAGTAAGCAGTGCTCGTTACCAGGATAACTGCTGATGCATTTGGGAACAGAGAAAAAAAGAATTTTTTTCAAAGAGACTAAATTTAATTGCGGTCTGGAAATAAGTTACCTGCATAACCGTCCCCAGGACGCCCATGAACTTTTACTGCGGGGACCGCAGTCGCATTTCTGACTATTACTGCTTCTTCTTACGTTTTTTCTTTAATTTTTTTTTTTAATTATTTTAACTAGGGATCTTCAACTGCTCAACATCAGATATTCATTCACAAACCAAATGCAAAAAATGTATAAGAAGGTACCACAAAATAGCTTTTATTGGCTAAAAAAAACAATTAAAATTGTAGTCTTTTGAACGTTAAAATAAACGTTGAAAGGGATCAGATATACTGCAGAACAAACGGTCTGCGGGGATAAGGGCGTTATATACATTAGTGGGCTAATTATATTATTTAATCTTAACATTTTCAGATATTAAAGTCCTAAGCACTTCGGCCTTAAGATTTTTCTTCGGAAAGTTTTGGAAATGACCACCCAAGCAGACGTGCAGTGTACATTAAGCGTAGGAATCAGTAGGTGGAGCTGTAATGGTGTGTATCAGCCCGGCCAGGGCTGTGTCTGCAGGCTGCAACGTCTCATACTACGCGGGTTTGTCTACTTATAATATTGCGCCAGTGAAACTTCATTTTAATTATAATCCATACTATGTGAAATCGCGCATCACGTCTTTTGATTCCCTACCATCTTTACGTTGCTCTGTACTGTGTTTTCCGTCATGTTACTGTGAGTTCTGAGCTGAATGTGTTTTGCACGCTTCTGGGGTTAATAGCACATGGCTTATTAAATGCGAGTAAGTTCATTTAGGCAATTGTTGCTGCGGGTGACAGAATGATGTCTTAATACCGGGTTCACTTTAATTGTTCGCAGCCCCTATTAGAATGCTTATAAATGCTTATAAAAGGGCAGGCGTGGATGGCAGGAATATTGCGAGATATTTTCTAGAATTTCCGTTTCACTTGAACACCTTAAAGTTTTCATAAGACGGCAGCTCTGTGCCACTGGAAATTAATTCGTTTCGCTGTGGCACGATTTTTCTAAGCCTGAGAGAATCCTTGTACTTAGTGTTTCCTCGCACGTCCACCTTTCATACTTCATTTTGTTCAGTTCGATTTCTGTTTTGATATCTCCTTTATTGAACCTAAGAATGCTGCTAGATTTTTTTGCGCGTTTACATTTAAGCGCCCAGAGTTTCAGTGTCCGCTTATTTATATGCGGGAAGGGATGGTCTAATGAAGCGGTTCCAGAAGGAAGCAAATATGATCCTAAAGGTTTTGATTAATACGGCTGCGTTTCGGAAAGTTGGAATAATATGGAAGCAGCCTTGGGGGTGTATGCGTGTGCCCGGTCTGTGAGGAGGCCGTCCTGTACCTGACCGTCAGCGGATCTGTGCCAGCCGCTGCCTCCATGCCCTCCTGCCATGGGGTAACCTGCCCGTCACCGAGCACAGGGAACTCATACTGTTACGTTAAGTTACCAAACGCTAGATACACTTCATCCAGCTGAATGGTTTTGGTAGAGCTTAACATGAACTGCACCATCCTAATGCATTGATAGAACATTCAATTTTGCGATTATAACATATTTGTTATTAAAGTAGCTGTTATAGGTATGTTAGGATGATAAGGTATACTTACATGCGGCTTATGCATGTTCTACGAATGCATTATAAAGACATTATGAATGTGCAATTAATGTAAAGCATTCCCTTCATTTTTTATGGCCTATTCGTGTATGTGTGTCTCATAATGTAGTTTGCGGTAATACTACCAGCTCTCACGCTCACGCAAGAAATCTTACGGCAAATATGTATTATTCCATAATAACCCTAAAATTAGTTACATCCGACGCGTTGGGCCAGTTTGCAAACCCTACAGACTATTTACAGGGTAATAAAATTCTTACATGCACGTAAATGCCTGTGCAGACCTGTCTCGAACTGAGAGGCTCACAGCTGGCGACCCTGTTACGGTACATGTAGCTACCAGCATGGGACGGTGAGGACATCACGGGAGGTGTCGAGGGGGAAAAAGTCTCCAAAAAAAAGCCCACATTTTCCCCGTGGCCCGCGAGGCCAAACCTAACAGATCCGCCGCGCTGCTCTCCGTAAAACTAGCGGGGCCGTTTCAGCAGAATAAGGCTCGCATTTATATTCGCGTAAATGTCCCGTTTTACTGCAAACCCGAGGTCCATGAAAAGTTGTTACCTTAAAGCAGCCTTAGAAGGAGCACTTTCCGTCCTGGCAGTGGCCAGCATGCGCTGTGCGGGTCTGCGAGGCTGCTGTCTGAGCGCTCAGCAGGCTATCGCAAAGTACCGCTTTAATGCCTTATGCATTACGGCGGGCAGATATCAATCTCTGGGTTTTTTTTCATAATTGCTGTCACATTAAAGCCTTGCAGCAAGAATGGCTATTTATTAATAAGGACCCTATGGCTCCGCGGAGGAGCGCGCGGCCCTCCTGCTTCCCCTGTCAGCCCCCCTCCAGCAAATGCGCTTATCCTTACCCCTAAAATCACGTTATGCACTTGCTATTTCTGGGATTTTTTAAATGCATGAGACATAAGAGAAATCCTTTGTTTAGACTGAGCTAAATTGGGACTAGACTGGGAATGCCTGCGTGGACAGATACTGCTGCCGGGCTGCCCGCTCCTCGCCGGGAGATTTATAGTATCGCTGATATATGAGGGAAATCAGAATGTGCATCTTCTGTTGGGGAGACGAGAGCCGCTCGCTGGAGCTCGTCCCCCCCTCTGCGATAATTGAAACCATACATGAAAGGAATGCAAATGGGCTTCAAGACAATGAAAGGGCCAGTTGTTATCCATGGCAGAATTATGATTTACAAATGGGTTTATATATATATATATATATATATACACACACACATAATCGCATAAACTTCAGCTCTGAATATGATTGGAGGGCAGATAACGAATGCTTTTCATTTGGCGAGCTTTGCCGTGTCCTACGATAAGGTATGATATTAACATTAAAGCGTAATGCTCACTTTCTCATTCACTTCATGCTCATAATAGCCCCGCTGTTACCCTCAGTCCACTTTGCGGTATTCGGTCGGACAACAAGGCGCGCAAATACTGCCCGGAAAGGTCAGGGCTGTGCATTAGCCGCGCCTTGGCATTTAGTCTACCATAGCCTATAACAGCGCAAATAAAACCGCTGATCATCTAACCCGTCAAATCAGATGATGGTTGCGGCCCTGTATATGATCTAATCAGGTGTCTTTTGCTGGGCGATGTTAGATGGCGTCCTCCTCTGGCAAAGATAGGAAACGCAAAACTGATCTCTGTGGTACATGCTATATACATTTTCGACTGCTAAGCTGCTTTATGTATTAAATACCAAATTATTTACGGAAATAAAGTGAGGCATCCATGCTTGTTTTCCTATTTACTTTGAAACTGAGATACTAAGAGGGTCATCTCCATTGTTTAGGCAGAGCGTAGCAAGAGTATCTGCCTTTCCTAAATTACAGTCAGGAGGACTTAATAAGGGGTTTCTTAAACCTGCCTTCTCAGGGCTGATAATGATGCTCATTAAGACTCTAGAACATGACTTTGTATGAATAAGAACTACAATCGATTACATAACAGAGCATGACAGTGCATTAGAAGGACTGCGAAACATTAAGTAATAGACCATGCCTGTGTGTGTAAATAAGGACTATAAAAAACTATATAACAGACCATGCCTGTGTGTGTAAATAAGGACTATAAAAGTCTATATAACAGAACATGTCTGTGTGTAAATAAGGACTATAAAAGACTATATAACAGACCATGTCTGTGTGTAAATAAGGACTATAAAAGACTATATAACAGACCATGCCTGTGTGTGTAAATAAGGACTATAAAAGACTATATAACAGAACATGTCTGTGTGTAAATAAGGACTATAAAAGACTATATAACAGAACATGTCTGTGTGTAAATAAGGACTATAAAATACTATATAACAGAACATGTCTGTGTGTAAATAAGGACTATAAAAGACTATGCAACAGACCATGTCTGTGTGTGTAAATAAGGACTATTAAAGACTACATAACAGACCATGTCTTTGTGTAAATAAGGACTATAAAAGACTAAGGAACAGACCATGCTTGTGTGTGTACATAAGGACTATAAAACATTATGTACAGTAACAGACCATGCACATGTGACAATAAGCACTATAGACAGCCATATAATAGACCATAGTTGTGTGTAAATAAGGACTATAAAAGACTACGTAACAGACCTCGCCTGTGTGTGTAAATAAGGACTATAAAAGGCTATGTAACAGACCATGCATGTGTGTGTAAATAAGGACTATAAAAGGCT
>JAODKN010000046.1:18608946-18620467 GCA_026774425.1 Petrocephalus zakoni | reverse complement strand
AACAGACCATGCATGTGTGCACTATAGACAGCCATATAATAGACCATACTTGTGTGTAAATAAGGACTATAAAAGGCCATGTAACAGACCATGCATGTGTGCACTATAGACAGCCATATAATAGACCATACTTGTGTGTAAATAAGGACTATAAAAGGCCATGTAACAGACCATGCATGTGTGCACTATAGACAGCCATATAATAGACCATACTTGTGTGTAAATAAGGACTATAAAAGGCTATGTAACAGACCACGCCTGTGTGTGTAAATAAGGACTATAAAAGACTATGTAACAGATCATGCATGTGTGTGTAAATAAGGACTATAAAAGGCTATGTAACAGACTTTGCCAGTGTGTGTAAATAAGGACTATAAAAGACTATGTAACAGACCATGCATGTGTGTGTAAATAAGGACTATAAAAGACTATGTAACAGACCATGCATGTGTGCACTATAGACAGCCATATAATAGACCATACTTGTGTGTAAATAAGGACTATAAAAGGCTATGTAACAGACCACGCCTGTGTGTGTAAATAAGGACTATAAAAGACTATGTAACAGACCATGCATGTGTGTGTAAATAAGGACTATAAAAGGCTATGTAACAGACCATGCATGTGTGTGTAAATAAGGACTATAAAAGGCTATGTAACAGACTTTGCCAGTGTGTAATTAAGGACTGCATAAGACCATATAAAACATGAAAAAGCATATAAAGCATGACTGTGTGAAAATATAAACGTTAAACATAAAAGTCTGTATAATCCAGCACAGCTGTGTGCAAATAAGGACCGAAAAGGCTATATAACTGTCATGACTCAGAAGGCATGACTCAGACTGTAAAAAAAAACAACAACTTAATCCATGTCTATAAGCTGACAATTGGTCATACTAATGTCCTTCTTCAAATGTAAGGATCAGAGTCCAGCCAAATTAGAAAATATTAATTAATTACATACTTTTCTTAATTTCACAAACACCAAGGGTGCATATTGTCTGTCACCACTTTGGTTACATGTGGTAATGTAATAGAATTGTGTTAAACAAAACTTCCCCTCTGTGAAAGCTGTAGGAATGATTCACTTTGAAACTGTTCCCTGCCTAAGAAACCAGGACCACTCGACCTCTGTTTTATTATGCAAAAATACTTCATATGAAGGTTTTAACCTAATTAATGACCCTGCGCAATTAAAAAAATACATTTGTTAGCTTTCCACATTTGCATTTGCCTCTCATTTGTCAATTTTAAAATTATTTTATAATAAACAAATATAAGTACCAGTGCATTTGAAACATGGTTAATTAAATCATGCCATAGCAGTGTAGTTCCTAGGGAAGCATCAGCACATGCTCATTAATAGGTTTGCTAGCTGTAGGGCAATTTGAACCTGATGGAACGTCCTCCTAAATGGTTGCTAAGAAGCCCGCCATGGTAACAAGCGCTCAGGTTGGTTGGCTGCAATGAACAATTGGTATTCCTGTCCTAAATGTTTTTAACTCTCTGGCAGGGACACATTAAAATTTGGCCATTAACGGAGATCGGCTGTTCAGTGAGGCAGATTTATGCCATTTTCGGTGTTTCATTATTCGCTGACAGCAGAAGAGACAGAAATCTAGAATAAACAAATATTAACAAATCAATAAATATCTAAACAAATTTTAAACGAATGTAAGACTTTTGCGAGGAAAACAATGATTCCATTTTCTTTAGCCTTTATTCAGTAAAGAAGCACTTATTAATTAGTGAATACATTTTATACACTTCTAATGTCATCTAAAAACTCTTGTGTTAAATCCATGAGCATTTAATCCACATCTGTGGGATAAAAGTTCCCTTTCGTTCATGGTGCGGTACACAAATGGGTCATTTTTCCTTTCTTCAAAGCAAACAGAGGAAACTAGGGATATATCATTTGCGGGGCGGCCACGCCAGGTACGCTGATCCATTAAGTCACGTGGCCCAGATGGAGCGGTGAACAAAATGGCTTTAACTCCTAATCTGCTAGTTTCCATGCAGAGTAGAAGTTCCTAATGGCATACATCTGACACGTCTCAGTTTGCTGCCTGCATGTGAGTATCTGACTTGCTGCCCCAAAAATACTATGTATTGGTTAATTCAGAAATCTATTTTTTAATTAAAACAGTACAAAACAAACTGAGCAGATTTTCAGTTTCCAGAAAGCCAAACATTTCTGTGACATCACTGCAGGCAATCATGATCCTAACAAATTTAGAACATGAAAGCTTTTAGTGTATACCAGCGTTACCAGCAGACAAAGTAAGTCTTATTTACCCAGTATTTGCTTTTGTATGGGCCAGCTTATGGCCTGGACGTTCACCAGCTGAACATCTGGCCTCCCTCTGGCACAGCCTTTGGTGAGAGACGGTGACGAGAGTGGAGCGAAGGATCTCGTGACCTTAGATGCAATTGCGTCTCTTGAGAAGAAGAGCTGGTCTTCGGACATCAAACTTGCCCTTGGTGTTAATTCCAGCCACAGCAAAGAATCTGCTGCCTGATTCAGCCTATCCAGGTGCCCGTGCTCCAGACATAGCAGCTGATTAATAATTCCAAGCAACGGGGGAGACATTCAGGAAGTCAGCATTCCAAGAAATTAAGAATGTTCGATTCTCTGTGTTAATGGATGTGTTGGGATGCCACACATGGGCAGGGAAAATATTTTCTTATATTAGGGTAATTAATGCCAGGCTGTTGCTGGCATACAGATGTTGTGTCTTGCACAGCATTCCATGACACTGCAGCTGTATGCTGCCAAACCGTCTGTCCTCAGCCAGGTCTTACAACAACACAAAATGTTCCGCGCACACACACGCACACACACACACACGCTATTTTAAAACAAAAAGCACATGCAAATTTAAAAAAAAAGCTGAAAGTTGTACCAAAAAGAGAAGGGAGTGGTTGGGCTTTGGAACAAAAAGTTGTACATTTGTACTTTTCTGCTAGAAACGGATCTTAAAGGCCCGTTCTGGGTCCATTTCAATAGAATTCACTCAGCTTAAGTTGCACTTCAGTTTCAAAATTCTGTAGATCTGGTTGGCTTTTATGCACTGTATATTAGGGTAAAAGAGAAAACCTTACACCAGGGCTGGGCAATCATATCCACATAGGGCCAGTGCAGATTTTTGGGATAACCTTTAGGTCAGCTGTTCACCCAGATGTGACAATTCTTCAGCCAATTATTCCTCTAATTTTTTATCTAATTAGGGAGTTGTGGCAAAAGCCTGCATGTGCCTGCATGGCTCTTTCGGGGTTAGATTGCCCACCCCTGCCTTATACATACCACGGTTCTGGAGTCATGTACCACCTCCTAACATTCGAGGGGTTCTGCTGCACGTCTACACGTTTCCAAATTTTGGGCGCATGCTATTTAGTGATGCCATTGACAGGGGCCCGGCTGAGCGTGATGCAAGCGTGCTGCACAGGAGCGGAAAAGCCGTCACTGTTCAGCCACGGCCAGGCCAGCCGAGATCCTTGTTTTCCAGCACCAGCAGAGCGGATTTGCAGCCGTAATGAACTTAGTGACTTGGGGAAGCAGCAGAGGAACAGAAAATTGATAACATTCAGTTCCAGTGGAGCCTCGCTGGGGTCGGCTCCCATTATTCCCATCATGGTCTCATGGCGGTACTGCGAGACCAGTTTCAAATATCACAACTCACAGGCCATTGCTTACTGCTCAGTACTATGTGAAGTAACCTTATAGCTATTTTTTATGGCTCTACAGACTTTTAAAAGAAGGATATACATGCAATAGAAATTAGAGGGGTTATAACCATAAAATGAAATTCCCTCCCTGTAAATCCAGACACAAATGTTTAAGGAGTCAGTTTTATGCATAGTAAGACCCTGAGGAGATCTGAATCCTATTGCTAAGGACCATTCTGAATGAATTTGAGATTCTTGAAAAAATATATACAAATATACAAATTATTATATATAATAAATAATATATATAATGCATTCATATATATATATATATATAATAAATTTAAATATGTATATACACACACATAACAAGGCAGTTCAGAATTCATACACAGGAAGGGTTAGAAGTTTGGGACAACGAGTCATGAAATGGGCCTCATTGTTTTTCTGTCCAGCATTCCCACAATATTTCTAAAAAATATCTCCAGAAGTAGATCTACAAAGTGGTAGAAATTTCAAAAAGAAAAGAAAAAAGAATCCCGATCCATCCATCCAACCTACAATCACTTCTCCAGCACCGGGTCTGGAGCCTGGCCCAGGAAGCTGATGAAACAAAGCTGGGGGCATCCTGGTGGAGATTCTCATCTATTTCAGGCAGTAATTCCATAATAATGTAATATCTTGAAGCTTAGAGTACATGGGGTATATTTGTCAACATAATTGGGTAGAGTTCCCCATTCTTATATCATTCTACTGAGATAGATCTTCTCTGTTTTTCACATCAGACTGATTTTTATGATTTATTCAGTATCACTGCAATGCACAGAGGGTCATAGCATCCCAGACACTCGGCCCTGACTCCTGACCATAAGGACTTGGCCTCAGCGATTCAGCATGCCTGGAGTGTGGCTGCACGTGTCTGACGTAGAAACATCCCAATGTGACCGTCGGAAAACAACATCTTAAAAAGCATGCTATTTCCAGAAGCTAAAGGATCAGTCTCCATGGAACATGAACTATTTCAACAACATAAAAGTCAATATGTTACCAGCTCAATTCAAAGAACAGCTACTACTATATATTACATGCATAGTGCTATTTCTATTGCAAAAATTTCCTAAAATCATCTATATGATACAACGTGTAAAAGCACATGCACACACATATGGTGTTACTATCAAAATGGCTCAGATTTTAGCTTGTTGCTATTTTGGTAGAAGGGTAGTTATTTTAAACGGATGGAGAATGATAATAATCCAACAACGGGATTCTATTTTAACTCCATTCTCCACTGACCCGTAAAGAATAGCTAATTTTATTACCGGGTACGGCATTTATGGAAGGCAGCCTCTTAGGTCCTCTGCTCAGCTGTATCTCAGCTTATCTAATATTTCCAACTTGAGAGGATTCAAAGTCAATCCTGGTGCTTAGAAGACAACTTTTTTATCACTCTTTAGAACCAAATGTTGTACTTAATTTGTCACTTTGAAAGATCGAGCCTTTCCGTTCCAAAAAATAACAGAGATTTTGCAGAGTGAGGATAACGAAAGACGCATAAACAGTTTCGCAGGCTGCACAGCTTGAGAATGACATCCGACACTCAGGGTGGAAACTGCAGGCTTGCCGCACTGGAGGCAGGAATGGTGAGGGTCCCACTCAAGGACCATATGTAGCACTTGGCACATGCTGTTATATTTTGGTTTATGTAGAAGAGGTCTTGTCATATAGTTCAAAGCATACATCTCGGAATATGGCATATACTCCTGCAGTTTGCTGAAGCCCTGGAGTGCTTGTGTTAGATCTGTCCATGGGACTCATTTGTGTGAAATCATGCAATGCACAGTGTGAGCAGCTCTCCAATGCCTCTGCTCTCACAGATCAATCACAAGGCACATTGTCACTAAGAACCATGGCAGCAATTTCTCTGATCGTCAGAAAAGCCAAAAATCCCAGAAATTGATAGTTTTTCACCCGTTTCCGGTCCTGTTACTCTTCGGCGATACTGAAATGAGGGGATTCATTTACACTCAAAAGGCACCAAACTTTTGACTCACGGTTTGTCACACTAACATCAACTAGCCAGATTTTGATGGTTATTCGCTACACTGGAGTGTATAAAGATCATTTAACTTAGTTCTCTCCTATAATAAAATGAGCAGTAGAATGTCATTAGCTAATTGAAATGCTTATTTTTGAGTGACTATAGTACTGTGACTGATGAATGGACCTAACAATGTCAGCAGGACCACATTCGTTATATGTCATCTATTTATTAAACTGGAAATATTTTACAAAGGCTTCAAATGGCAGTCAATTAAATTAAAATCTAATTCATAAAATACTTCAATAATCAATTCCAAAGGAAAGAGAAACTAGATGTGGGCATCTGATGAAATGTTTTTGTCCATTGAAAGCGGTTTATGGATACGATGAAGATTGTGTAACTGTGGTAAACATGCAGTCAAACATCAAAGAGAATTATAACACTTTGGATCATGTACCTGACTGTCGATGTAAGTGGTTACAGCCTCCGAATGTCAATGCGCGCTAAATCACAAGTAGGCGTAAGGCGAGAGCCGTTTTTCGGCTTTAATTTCTCATGAGGAAATGCGTGTCCGTGCCTCCGCGACAGGACGGGCGACACGGGGATTCACGCGGCCGACTCTCGGGAGATGTTCCGCTAACCCGCCTTTCCCATCCCATTCTCCTATTTGCTGTTACCGCCAGGCCTGTCCGTCGGCCCCGCGACAGCCGCGGCACACGTGCGATGCCCCTGTGCGTGTCTCCCCACAGAGATGGATTATCCGAAAATCCGACTTGCCACAATGCAAAAATCCATTTGGGGTTTTTGCATAAGTTTGGAAACTTGCGAAGAATGGGAATGAGGAAGGATAGGTGCAGGATTCCCAAGGGTAACCATGACGAAAATACATAAGAGCATTGAGCCTATAAACTGTGGCATTCTCCCTGATTAACTAACTGCCTCAACTGGTGAATTTACCTCCTAAATAGGGTTTCAGTGTTGAGCCACACAACAGTGTGACATGCAAGCCCCGGAAAATTCTTTCTGACACGTTATATTTACTCAGGGACAAAAAAAGCTAAGAACCCAGAAGTAATGGTCCGATTTGTATGTAATTTGGAACACGTGCAGACCAGCAATGAGTATGTAAGTGATTCTATTTGCAAGGAGCTGGCACGTCCAGTCACCACACAGAGGATGCCGCATAGATGCATTAGACAGCATGATGGAGTTTGGTAGGGGTCGCATTGTGGGTTCGTATCGTGCAGTCGCCCGGCATGTGGGGTACGCACATGTCACAGTCGCCGGATGTTGGAACCAATGGGCACGTGAGAGCACCCCACAGACGTCGTGAAGGTTCGGTCACCCAAGACAGACCACACCAAGGGAGGACCATTGTATTGTGCGCCAAGCATTACAGAACCCATGGGCATCCTGCCATCCGGACACAGGTACTGGACTCTCTACAACACCCCGTGTTATCCCGCACTATGTCTCGATGGCTGGCATAAGCCAGACTACGGACTACATCCCATGTGTAGGCTGCCGTTAACACCAGCTCAGAGACGGCTGCATTTGGAGTGGTGCCATAACCGGGAGGCATAGACTAATGATGAGTGGCGTCATACCATGTTCAGTGATGAATCTCGGTTCAGTGTTACCATGGATGACTGTTGTGTGCGTATGGCGGTGCCGAGGGGAGAGGACCAATCCTGCCAATGTTGTGGAGAGACACGCCGGCATCATGGAGTGGGGAGCCATAGGGTATAACTTCAGGTCATCTTTGATAGTGCTACGTCAGTAACATCCTGGGCCCACATGCCTCGCGATACACGCCGACCTTTCACCACTTGCAGATTCATTTCATTTCCACTACTCCGTGTGGGCACTTAACTTCTTCTGTCACTGAGTGTATTTTTGATCTTGGTTCCTCTTATAATTATTAGAGGTATTTCTAGGTACCTTTTTTGACACAGTGAAAATGCTTCTGTTCTTAAATCCCATGAGGTTCCTGTACCTAAAATACTGACCAATGACACGCCATGCATTTTACATAATGCAAATGCTTTCCACAACAGAGCTCCAGAGGTGAACTTTAAACTAAAGATGGAGACGAGGAGTACCTTTTTACCCACCTATAACCATAGGTTATGAGAGCATAGCACGCGTAAAACACTGTGGTTTCATTCTGTACTATGAGAATGTGACATGGTATGGGGGAGGGGGGTAGTGGTTTTATGGTTAAATGTAATTTAATTTGTTTGTTATTCATTTGTTATATGTTGTGCTGTCAATCTCCAGAGGATTTTATACAAACAAAAGTCTTTGGACAATAAATTCTGATGTTTGATACAGATCTATGTTTTGAATAGAATGGAGAACAATACGATTAACAAAAATATGTGACAAGACATCACGCTACTTTATAAACGAACAGCTATATTGCAGCGATGCCACAATACTCATTTCACCAAGACAGACAGCGAATGTGCTTATCTAGTAATTACAATGGATAAACCTACCATGTCTCAAAAAAATGAACAAGTACAGTGCAAAATCACCCAAGGAGATGCACAGATGCAGCTTTCCACAACATAGAAGGCATCTGTACCACCTACAGCCACATTGCTGCTGCATAGCGTGGGGGAGGCCAGCATCAATCAATTTTACTGTTGTTTTTAATTCTGTTGCTTTTGGGCGAGAGAGAGAAAGAGAGAGAGAGAATTAATGATTTTCATGGCTATAGGTAGGCACACTGTGTCATTGTGTGCAAATGCTTGAAATTTCCAAAATTGTCTGATATAACATTCACGCAGCGTTGCCAAGTAATTACCTCTATTGTCTAGAACGGCACGGCTTTGTGGGAAGCTTGTTTTTGGATTACAACTGAGGGCTGAACACATTAGAAATATGTGGACCTGGGCAGTCACTACGTGAATAACCTCTATCACCAGCAGTGGGGGATAGTTACATTCCAGAAAGTAAAAATCCAGACTTTGCTTTAAAACAAAATCTTGGCCTGGATTTTTACTTTCTGGACCTGAACTATCCACCTCTGATTATTTAAGTACAAATTCATATTCACTTGCAGGGACGCCGGCCTACGTTGACTGACCGCTGCTGAAAGCGCGTCTCTCAGGACAGGGTGGCGGGCGCTCGCAGTTCGGTGCTGAGGTGGTCGGCATTGTGACTGCCCGTGTACCGGCTGTCCGTGCACACTGCCGGGAATGCTGTCAGGACAGCTTCCCTTTGTCTTTGAAGTGCCCCATCTTCTGGCATTCAGGATCGTGCTCCTTTCTCTGGAACCAACCTCTACTTCCTGGCCTTTCTGATCCTTGACGTGGATGTGAGAGAAAAATGAATGTGGTGTCACAATATTTACCCAGCCTTTTGAAGGGCAGTGCTCCTATTTTTCTCAAGAGCTAAAAGTAGGTCAGATTGCATTAAAAGTGACTACGTCGTGTAAATGCATGAGTTCTAATTGTAATGGCAATGTTGAATGACCAAAGGGGATGGATTTCACTGCAGAACCTAAACGTTAACCTTTGTCTTTTTCTGATTCATTTCCTGCACTGGAAACATTAATAAGCCCTACACCCAATATAGACATTAGTGTAGATAATATTGCTTAAAAAAACTGTAACACTCACCTACAGAATTGATGGATTGCTTTGATTTTACGATTTAATCTAATTTTTCTTTTTATATTCACAGATAAACTTGGGATAAAGCAAAATGAAATTAAAAAGTACACACTGGCTTTTGATACCATTCATGCTGGTAAGTTTAATCATTATACAACATATACCAGTAACTGGATAAGTCAGTTCATAAATGAAATGTGAACTATGCGCATTCAAGTTATAATAAAGAGACACCTGGCCTCGGCATATTTAATGGCTTTTAATGCCTTGAAACTTAGGGGTAATAATTATTATTTAATTGTTTTCTTAATAGCTGCTCTTTGAAGTCTCCTGCAAAGTGGAGATAGCAATATGCTTTATCAGGTTCCTTTTTGAAGTAAGCTCTCCCCTCTTTTTGATTATCTAAAAGCTTAGAGAAATTAAGATTAATTTGATGTGGTTCACTAATCTGTTAACCACTAATTAGTTAACTTTGGTAATTAAAAGCATCAGTGACCTAAAACGCAGATGATCTTTGAGCCATTTAGGCTAATGCTCTAAAATGGCAGTTTTTATCAGTGGCTGGTGGGCAAGGGCGTGAAATCCAGCTTCAGCTTTTAATCTCTGTCTTTCTAAGTATAAAATTCCTCTGCCAGGTCTGGCGGACAGCAAGTGAATTCCATGTCTTTGAACAAATATGAATTAAGCAGCCACTTTGTTACTGTTTATACTGAGTGATTATGTGAGTATTTGCTAATGTGATATTTCAGGCTCTTCACAATGAGAAGTATTATGATGATGAAATTATATGATATTATCTAAGCACATATATTTTGTATTCTCTCTGTTACTCTGGACCTTGGAAATGAAGGAAAGACAAAACAACTGAAACTAATGCGACTGAAATGCGTGGTGGCTTAGTGGTCGTATGTATGACGTCATTTACTTCAGTGTTTGGAGTGACATCATATGTACGGCTGCTAAACTGCTACATGGGACGTCTGTGTGCTGAAATGTTCCCCTCGGCTGAAACTTTATATCGGTTGATAAAAAAAAACTTTTCTGTGTAGCTTTGAAGCATTAAGTTGTCAGGTAAGAATAATGTACTATTTAGGATCTCCGTTGCCTAAAAAAATTGCTGAGGTCTACCCAACTGTAAGATGAAAATAGTAAAATGACAGAGGGCTGTTTTTGCTACAGTATGTGGAGAACCACCGAAAGCTGTTTCCCCGGTATCTCTGTGTTATTAAGTATAGCTTAATGACAAAGAAAAATGTGTTTTCAGCAGACAATTACCTGGGCAATTGATAAGAACATTATTAACACCCTCAGTCATGTGGGTTTTCCATATTTAAAAAAAAATAATAATAAAAAATTGATTTCTGCAAAGCAATTTTTTAAACATAGGAAACATCCATTTTCAATCTTATTCAGTACTAAAAGGAAGCACAGTCTTTTGAAATTAATGAGAACAGACCTTTAATGGAATTTTCCAAACAAGTATGAAAACACAAATTGCCCTCCCAATGAGATGATCAAACTGGCAAGCAAACAGTGCGAAATGCAGGCTTGTACTGTACATGCGTTCGTCTGAATGCACTCACTGCTACATCAAAGCGGCATCCTAGCATCCATGTGTTTATTTAGTATCGTTGTGTTTAACCTGCGAATGGCCACCCTAGGACTGTGCTGTTTGAGCGATTAAAAAAAAAATGCGCTCCTTTTACAGATTAGACCCAGTGACGCATCGGGAACAAAAGCAGAGCCCACAGGGGACGCGACTCCAAAACCAGCGCTGATCCACACAAATGGCAAAGTGCAGGAAATAAATGATGCTCAGTTTAAATGTTTCCATCAGAGCAGCGACAGCCCAGTCAACAGGACAGGTACCATGACGAGCACATTATCCACTTACTAGGACAAGGTGGGCTTTCTTGGTACAGGATACTGTGCTGAGGACTTGGGGGTGGGGGGGGTGGGTCACGTCATCCTGAGTTACTGGCTTTCATGTCATTTTATTACTGTATGAGCCTGACAGTATATCCTGCAGTTGATTCAAAAAAGAGTGCAGAAATTCATACAGCCCCCTACAAACAGAAATGCATGTCACCCAGTGACCATACAACTGCAGGTAACTGTCATATGTCACCCAGTGACCATACAACTGCAGGTAACTGTCATATGTCACCCAGTGACCATACAAC
>JAODKN010000046.1:18533064-18543454 GCA_026774425.1 Petrocephalus zakoni | reverse complement strand
TTTGTGGTTGGTAAATTGTAAGGTGATTACACCGGTACAACCTGTGGGGCCTGTTGTAGGGTTTTCCCATTTAAAACTTTTTGGGGCCTCCACTATCTGTATGGTTGGGTGCTCCCCCCCCCCCCCCGCCCCGAGTTATTTGAGACCCTTTTGAAAATGTGGCGACTCTAAGGAGGATAAAAGGGCAGCGGCAGCCTTACAGGGACTCGGTGGCCACCACGCGCTCGGCAAGGCCGTACAGGCTGCCCCCGTCCGTCAGCACCACCAGCTGGCTCAGGTGCGGGCTGGGCACCTTCTCCTTGCGCTCCTCAGAAGCCCCGTGGCTGCCCCCCGGCTCCATGGCTGCCTCCTGAAGGGGAGAGAAGCATGGTGAGGAGTCACTCCGGGAAAGACCCTCCTAGGCTGGGGGGGTGGGGCATAGCAGTCAAAAACACAGACTGTGCGTTACTTAAGGGGCACAGCTAGACAAACACCCCTGGGAAATGACTGCCATATGCCTCTCCCCGAATAGCCCATGCACCTATACAGCAGTATTACTATTATTATTATTATTGGCAGGAGTAGCAGCTGTCTGATGTTACCTGCTTTTTGGCTAGTCCAGTGAACCTGTGCTATCATGCTGACTTTTGTAGATGCGCCAGGCTGGATTCTGTACCAGACACCCCATATGGATATAATTATAAACTATTTTTCTAATGACACTTTGCAGCTGCCTGCACTATGGCTTTCATGCAATCTACAGCAGATCGGAAAGAACCACGGCCACATAGAACTTATGACAATTCCCCCTTTTGTCCACCTAACCCAGCCATCCTCAAACTGCTTATAGGGGTCAAAGGGCACATACGTACGTTTCCCACTTATCTTTATCAATGACAGAACTTCATCCCTGAACATGTGCAATTTATCTGTAATAACATTCAGACTTTCCCGTTCCAGTCACCCCAAATAACCCATCACTGCTTATAAATTGGATAGCACCAGGCATTTAATTTGTTTGGGGAAAAACTGCATTGAATGAACGACAATAACGAAAATGATGGGTATTTGATCTCTGCGGTGACCGCCCGATGGCCCAGGCCGGCGCTGTGGCCGAAATGCCCACCAGGGCGGCGATGTGGAGCTGGGACTTTAGATGACATTTCATACGCGTTTCCGCTGCAATCTATCCAAGAAGAGAGGAAAGAAACCCTAAGGACACTTTCATCCTGGGAGTGATGAGAAAGAAGAGGCATCTACAGAAGAGGGCAGGAGAATCTGTTAGCAGACAAACATTCTGCTCCATACATGCATTTTAGCCATTGTTCTAGTTACTATGCTAACTGCTATAAGCCTTGCTGCTTGAGACCCCGCCAATAAGAAACATAAATAAATAAATAACATAAAAAATAGGATAGGCGAAAATCGAAGTGAAAAAAAAACTGGATGGCTTGTTACGCAATTGATTGTATTATAGAGGTAATGCAAAAGAAAGAAGGCAGAATAACGCGCATGGAAAAGCAGGACACACCTCTGGTACCCTATGGGAAAATGCATTAAGCGGGTATCGGCGAGGAACCTGCCGGCTTCTGCATGAACGCTGCAGCACGTCTGCATTGGCGGGGCACAGCGTCTGTGGAGGAGACCTGAGAGCGAGATCAAGGTCGCCGTCATTGTGAGCACAGCGCCGATGCCACCCGCTGCTGGCACTAAGAGGGGCCACTGAAGAACAGCAAGGACAGACGGGCGGGCGGGCGGGCGCTCGGCGAAAACTCAGAGAATCGGACAAGTCACGGATTACACTGACTCACTCTTCTTCATCTTTAAATAATTGAAATAACTTTTAAAAATGGATAATTTGGTGGCAGACGTCAGAGCAGGGGTCAGGGAGGGTGGTGGCCTTCTGACCACGCTCCGGAAGTGTGTCGTGTGCCTAAAGCTTCCTCATATTTAAGCCATGAATAATATATTCCCCGCTAACGTGCAGAATACAAAGGAGAGTGTCGTCACAACTATCTCCAATAGTGCGCAAAACGGTTCGTTCATTAGTCAAATAGCAAATTGCATTTAAAAACTGTTTATTTCCCGTGGAATAAATATTCAACAAGCAATATAATTATCCATAAGCTGCAATCAGAAGTTTTAATATCCTTGTGAGGACGATTCATTTCTCAATAGCTATGTTTTTATCTTTATAAATAAATTGCAACTGTCAGATAAAAAACAGCACACCGAGAATTAAATTATGGTAATTATCATACTGGTCAACACAGCAGTACAGCAATTGTGCGATTCATACCGACTTTCTAGGTATAAATCTATGCAGAATAACCAAACAACATTGAAATGCATGTATAGTATTAACTTTCAAGGGGGGGATACCAACGGAAGGGGCAAAGCCGTGCTTGGAAAACAAGGAAGAGAGATCCGTGGCATTTTTGCAAACGGGAAGAACCGTGTTAAAGTTTGGACAGCGTAAGGTACCAAAGGCATGCTGCTCCAACCCAATTCCAAGTAACTTTCAGAAAGAATCAAGATGTACGAAGAGAAACCGGAAGCCAAAATGCTAAACAACATACGTTCACTAGCACTCTTGCTGCACCATATGTACAGTTCACTAGCACTCTTGCTGCACCATACGTACAGTTCACTAGCACCCTTGCTGCACCATACGTACAGTTCACTAGCACTCTTGCTGCACCATACGTACAGTTCACTAGCACTCTTGCTGCACCACACGTAGTTTACCAGCACTCTTGCTACACCATACGTACAGTTCACTAGCACTCTTGCTGCACCATACATACAGTTCACTAGCACCCTTGCTGCACCATACGTACAGTTCACTAGCACTCTTGCTGCACCATACATACCGTTCACTAGCACTTTTGCTGCACCATATGTACAGTTCACTAGCACTCTTGCTGCACCATACGTACAGTTCACTAGCACTCTTGCTGCACCATACATACAGTTCACTAGCACTTTTGCTGCACCATATGTACAGTTCACTAGCACTCTTGCTGCACCATACATACAGTTCACTAGCACTTTTGCTGCACCATACGTACAGTACACTAGCACTCTTGCTGCACCATACGTACAGTTCACTAGCACTCTTGCTACACAGTTCACTAGCACTCTTGCTGCACCATACGTACAGTTCACTAGCACCCTTGCTGCACCATACGTACAGTTCACTAGCACCCTTGCTGCACCATACGTACAGTTCACTAGCACCATTTTCCCAAGGAGTGATGTAGTTATGTTTAAGGCTAACCGTAATTAACTACCCAAAACTACGCTCTCACCTTTGATGTCTGTAGACCACCATCTAAACTAGAGCACACAATGTGGAAGAGACGTTTCACCTCGTTCTGCCTGTCAAGGTGAGCGGGCCGTGACATCGATGGCGAGTACCAGTTCACTGAGCTTTTCAGGTGAGGCATTTTCTCACATTTTATACACTCAGCTCACTGACAGACTGGCAGTATTATATTCTGAGGTACGTACAGCCATTCACTGGTTACAGCTGACCCCATGCTGACCCCAAAGGTCGTCAGCACAAACTGACGGGATCTGTGAATCCGGCTCTGACCTCCCTGCTCGCCTCTACGTCCTTCAGTGTCAAATTCACTGCCACTCAGACTTAACGCCAAGGCCCGGGGTCCAAATTGTGATTCTTTGTCTGTCATTTGTCCAGATGAACACTCCGCTGAAGTGTCAGGAAATAAATTGCTCACTGTTATGCTCCAGAGGAGCGTAGACTGGGGAAGAAATATGGACATAAGTGCCACCATTGTTTAGACTAAAGAAATGAAGAGACTGACCCAGTGACATCGACTGCGAGGAGCCTGATTATCTTAAAACAGGCAGATGCACAGCTTCACCTCCATCTTCTGGCCTAGGCCCTATAATCTCCCCGTTTTTTAAGCTACCATGAAATGCAGACGGGCAGCTTGAGGGGCCAGTGCGACTCAGTGGGTTAGTACTCTGTGCCTGTACTCTGCAGTATGGCCACATTTCCACTGGACCTCTTCAGCAAGGCCCGGAACTCCCCCCAAAAAACACCCCACGGTACTGGATGGATGGCTGACCTCACGGTCAGGCCCCAAGCTCCACTCTCACCCTTATGTGAGCGTATGCCTAGAAATGGTTAGCAAGATGGGATATATGACAACTAACACGTTCCAGCGCACGAGTAATAATAACAACGTCACCACACACACTGTGGCGCCCCCTGGAGAGCACAGCAAACTCTGGCGCGTCTTCTCCCTCAGTCTGGGAGCCTAGGGCAGGTATCCGAACATATCCGGGAGAAAAGAAATAAAAAAATCTGGCACCCCCGCGGTTCCGAAGTCACAGATCGACTTTAAAAAAAGAAATGGGAATTAAAGGAATGGTTTTCCGGGCTGATGGGGGTGACTCATGCGAGCTGGGAAATGGGCCGGTGCCAGACTGGACTACGGGATGACTAATAATTAGCTACTTAACAGGAGAGAGTGTTATGCATGGCTGTGCCCAACACTGCACCCCATCGATATTATGAGAGCAAGAAAGCGCCGTAGTGTACAAAACGGCGCGTCCAAAGCAACTGCAAAGACCTGCAGCATTTCGGTATAAGACTTGTGCAAAAGCTATACTGCCCCCCCAGAGAGACTGGGGCTCCCCTCTGGGTTCACTGGGGCACACATCCCCCACCCCAAAATGAGGTCAACTAGCGCAAAGCCCTGCTGTAACCTTCAGAATTAAGTCATTATCCAAAATATTGGAACACTTGACTGTTCCAATGCAAAAACCAGCAGTAACTACCTTTGTTTTGAATTAACTAGGGTGAAAAGGACCGGTCCTTGTTGCCCATGACAACCATTGACCTGTCGAGTCTATTCCAACCATCAGTCCAGACTAGTGCAATGATGTATAACAATGAATGAATGAGGTATAAACCAAACAGGCATAGATATGAATAAATCACAGCCTACAAGCAAGTATCAGAGACATGGGATTTAGGCCACACCTGTATGTCAGGAGTAAAGGTACATAGCTTTAGCAGTAAGGGTAGCTCAAACGGACAATAAACTATGGTACACAACTTTGGGTGTTACTCCAGGTTTAGAAAGGAATTCCAGGGAGAGTAATGATTCTTAATAATAGCCTTCAAGAGTAACACAAATTCAGCATCAGAAGCCTCTACAAACAGTAACACGCTAATAACCATGTTTACAACAGTTACCATGAAGCGAGCACTCATAACATTTGGAAAGACTGTACCACCCCCCCCACCAAATAAAATAAAACATGTACAGACAATGAGACCCTTGTGCGCTCTCTTTGATGTGACGCGGCCAAAAATCGGCAACTAGACTCTTGGCCCTGGAGGTTTCGGGCTGGCTAAGCGGCCTGTAAGAGGAACAGGAGGCCTGTGTGCGTTGGTGTGTTAACGGCATGAGGTAACCACCGCTCCAGGGCCCTACCAGCCAGAACCGGGCGGTGACGCTAAGCTGGAACCCCAAAAAACACGCTTAGCAAAATGCCTTTTATTCAGAAGGAAATCCATGCATCGTGACTAAGCATTTTGTCTACAGAAGAAAACAGCAAGCATACATTTACATCTGATTATTCAGCAGACGCGCTCGTCCAAAGCGACATCCTAGCAAGTCAAACGGTACATTACCAGCCAACCGCTGTCAGAGCCAACAAGGCGTGAGGTCAGCTGGAGCATGTTTCCAGTGGATGCCCAGTAATGTGTGTTTCTATTCAAACATATCGTGTGAATTTAAGATGCTGCGCATAGAAAGGGCCAGCTAGCTAAAAATAGCTGAAATGCAGCAGAATGTTGAGAGAACACTGCTGAATGTTAGCATTACTAAAGTTTCCGCTTGAAACAACAGCCAGAATTTTTATCATTAAACTTGTTTTATCATAATTAGACAAGCAGCAAAAAAAAGCTAGTCCTTTTTTTTTTTTTTAAAGAGTACCAATAAACACTCCGAAGAAAAATATGTAGACCATTACACGCTTTGAGTAGGGTTTAATTATTTAATTAAGTATTTAATTAACTGAAAACGTTTGTAGTTTCCAAAGCATTGACATCATGGATACAACACTCATTGACAAGTTAGGGGTTAGTATTTCAGCTCGGGAGAGGAGCACAGTAACACAAAGGACTATAATGGAATGGCATGAACAGCAAGAGAAACTAACTGAAACAGACTACTTAAGACAAAGATCAAAGTTCTGAAAAAACCCAGAAACCCCAGTTCTGAAAAAACTTATCCTAATTCTTATCTATAAAATGTATTTGAATAAGCGAAGTGGAAAGACAAACTACTGTTATATTTAGGCATACACTTTATTCACCTGCTCCTTTGGCAAATGTTCCATTTTGAGCGCTTGCTTTGAATCACATGACCTTCTGAGAGCAGATCGCCTTAGAGCAGTCCATAAAACCAGTGCTAACTCACATCTCAGCAATACAACCCAGAGGCTCTATTCCTTAGTAATCTACAATCTATTTATCTGTAACACTCATCTCTTTTGGGCTAAACAACCATCTTTTGTGTGTCAAACTTATCGTGAAAGAAAATATTAGATGTTTTACACCTACTAAAGCATATAATATACACACAGTCACAGAGGGCTGATTTGTTTAGTTCTATAATCTCCATCTGATCACTCAAAAACAAAACAAATGTGCTACATAATGCTATGATTAATTAAACATCCACATTTATTGTGTGCCTTTACGTATATGTTGATTTCAAAAGAGGTGGCTCCATGTTTTAAAACAGAATGATCTGAAGATGAAAAGATGGAAACCAAAGCATGCATCCATAATCCATCTAGCCATCCATCAAAGAGCAGAAGGTCATTATTGCCAAGTGCACATCATCTTTTTCACCATCCATTCCCTAACATTGAAAATTCTCCCCATTAAATAAATGTCAAATGGAATTAGAGGCATAATCATTCTGAGCCCCGATTTCTGGCATTTAATACAATTAGACAAATTAAGCGATGCTCACGGAAAAGGCTCTCCGATTAACGGAGAGAAGCCGTCAGCAAGCCAGGGAGTCCCTGGGAACCGGCTGGCTGGCCTTGAGGGCCATTATGGAAGCAGGAGAATTCACACCAAAGGATAAAGAGTGAACGGCGATGTATTCTCCTTAAATGAGAGGGCAGAGAGTACCATCAGCAACACCTCCCGGAAACCACGCATGCCTAAAAACCGCATTCTCATCTCTGAAAAGGTCAGTACAAACTTCCCTGCAAGAGCTACCCACCTAGTAAAGACCTTAAATGCATGATCTTTTTCTACAGCTCACCTTATTAAAACACAGAGCCCAAAATAAATAATAAAAATCCCCAAAACTGGCAAAGCCTAAGAAATTAATCACCTCTCACCCCAATTCAGCTTAGTACTTTGTCGTCCCACTTAGAGCAAAGACAAACCCAGCACGTCCAATCAGAGCAGGAGAATCAAAGGAGGCGGGACTGGAATGTGGCTTCAGTGCCCGGGACAAGCGGGCTTGCCATCGCTGGGCGGGCCAGGCCTCCGTGCAGGAGTGCCATCGCTCAAGGCAGCCAGCTGATGCCAGCTCTGCCAGCCTGAAGAAGCCTCTGGGGGGCCCCCTGGTGGCTCTTCGGTGGCACGACAAACTGGCCCATTTCTCATTCGCTGTATCCCACATGGATGTTACATAATGGACAGGAACAGTTATAAAAGCTGTTAGGAATTCCCCCCCCCCACACACAGGGTTTCCTACCTGCATTCTGCACACCACAGTGGTCTGCCACCTGAAAACCACACGGGGGAATATTCTCCTGAACTGAACACTGCCAAGTACCCAAGTACCCTTTGCCTAGGTGCCCCCAGGCCGACACATCCATACTTCTGACCTGTAAAAGTGTCCAAATGACTATCCTAGATTGATCAAGACTCAGAAGTAATAGAACAACCCTGCTTTTGTTTTGAGGCGTGAGGAGACCCTGAGGCCTGACGCTCCAAGGATCGAGGACAGTGCTCACACACTCACGTTTGTCTGGAATTCCCAGCAGTACTCCGGTTTCTCGTCAAGAGTCCTGCCAATAGTCACCCCCATAATCCACATTGACATGAATCTGATTTGTCGGCCACGAGCGAGTGCGTAAGTGGAAATGTCCAGCGCTGGAGCGGCGTGCCTTCCACGGGACCCGGCATTCTGTATGCGGGTGAGCGCCAGGCCGACAGGATAATGAGAATGAATGTGCGTGGGAGCATTCCGCACCTGCATCCTTCATGCACGTTTCACCACCGTGCACATGCGCGTTGCGACTTCACCTTTCACACCCATTCGCCTCGGCTTCTGATTGCCAATAACTCTGGCAGATATCATTAGAGGAAGTGAATCATTTGCCTGTGGGACACTAGCAGGCCAGATAAATTGGACAGAAATGCGTATTGCCTCCCTGAACTCGGGTTTTGGCGGGCGGGAAACCCCTCGCTGCCGCAGCGGGGCTGCATGGGATTAAACAGGCTGCTTCTGCACGCACATCTGTGGACGCGAGGTCCGGGAACCCCGCTCTGACAAACGGCAGCCTCACTCCAGCCTCGCCTGCGGGCAACATTAGATGAGGAAGTCAAGATAAAAACTGACATACCCTTTATTTCCCCAACAATGTTCCACTTTCACATCCAAGTCAATGAACTCGGTATTGTTAGAACAGAAATCCAGCCATGGGGATCGAACTCCCAATAAAACGCCTTTTAAATGTTTAATTAACTTAAGACCGGAGCTACGTTGTGGTCTTCCGCCTAATGAAGATGTTCTTCAAACGTAAGGTTTATAGTTAAGGCATTATCTATGGAACGTCTCCACCTGGCTGGCCCATAACAGAAAATTCACAGGACACATTTCCAGAGAACAGCGGGACATGAGATCTGCCAGTGAAAATGACCCGTGTTCAAGAGAGACATCTGGGAAAACTGCGCTGCTTGAGGGATAAATCATTTATCAAGCGGACTGAAATCGCTCAGAGTATATTGCGACTGTCAAAAAGATTTTCGTACGCTTGGCGTCGATCACGTTCATAGAGCCCTCGTAGGCTGTGATTCACACCTTGCTTACAATTATTTTCAAAACATTTAAATCAGCCCTGGGATATTATATTCACAACACACTAAATACCCCGGTCATCCTCCGCTCAGTGGGTCCCATAAAATTGTTCTTCCAGTCTGGCAAACAGTCTCCATTTTTAAAACGCGAGCCTGTATGGAGAGTATGTGCAAGACGGGAATTTGCTTAGGACGCAGATACCGCTCAGAGTGACAGTCAGCCGTCCTGAGCACGTCTATGGGGACAGTCAGTGCTGCATAAGCAACTGTTTACAACGGCATTTCTTGGGTACGTACATCCCTCACAACATCGAGCAAAGTTTGGGCAAGAGCAGTAATTAATTTTCCACTTAATGGAGATGACAATTAACACTGGGTCATTAGGACCTGGGCAGTCAATTACCATCCAGGGTAATCAGGGAGTCCAGAGGCAGCTGGGAAGAGAAATCGGGACGAGGCAGAGATGCGGGCAGGCCCTGGAGAAGTTCATGGGGAGCATAAAAACTACAGCCCCCCTGCCGTGGGACGCTAATGAATCCCAGGGGCGACACCACAGACCCCCTACCATTCCACAGGCCCCTAATGAAGGCATTTAAGGGAGACACATTATTTATTTAAGTAGCAGGGCCTGTGGATGGAACTGCAGGACAATTATGGCACCTTCAGCAGGAGCCAGGCACATTAAACAGTGACCCCGCAAAAGCACGGGCTGAGTGCTCCCCCCATTTTCCCCCGCCCCTGATGAGTCAAAGTGGCCTCTCACCATGTCAATGAGGCTCTCCTGGATCCTGTTGAGTGTCGTCCGCAATCGGCTGCTAATCAGGCCCAGTCCCGATGCCTCGTACTGTGGAGAGAGACAGAATCAGCCAGAATCAGGCCCGGTCCCGATGCCTCATACTGTGGGTAGAGACAGAATAAGCCAGAATCAGGCCCGGTCCCGATACCTCCTACAGACAGAGACAGAATCAGGCCCGGTCCCGATGCCTCCTACAGACAGAGACAGAATCAGGCCCGGTCCCGATGCCTCCTACTGCAGGGAGAGACAGAATCAGGCCCGGTCCCGATGCCTCCTACAGACAGAGACAGAATCAGGCCCGGTCCTGATGCCTCATACAGACAGAGACAGAAGCCATGACAAACCGGCTCCGAATTTTACCTTTGAAACTTGTCAAACGATTAAAATTTTTAATCAGATTAATCACAGGGTTGTTGTGGATTAATTTCGATTAATCACAATTAAATAATTTATTTTTTAATCTATATTAATCGCATTTCATTTTGCATGAGCAAACAGACTCAAGAAAAAAGGGAATATAT
>JAODKN010000046.1:18429479-18456713 GCA_026774425.1 Petrocephalus zakoni | reverse complement strand
TACTGATCAGCGGTGCAGCCTTAGTTACCAATCACACAGTCCTACTGATCAGCAGTGCAGCCTTAGTTACCAATCACACAGCCTTACTGATCAGCGGTGCAGCCTTAGTTACCAATCACGCAGTCTTACTGATCAGCGGTGCAGCCTTAGTTACCAATCACACAGTCTTACTGTGTATCAGTGGTTTGAGTGGGTGGTGTGACATGGGGCTCCTTTCTGAGGGGCCAGTGGGTGGCGCTCTTCCTCAGAATGACGTGCCGCCCGTTTAGCGTCTAAGCATCGCTGGAATGTGTGGACAGCTGTCAGCTTAACACATGAATGGAGGGACGTGCACATGGCCGGAGATGGACGGGGCCGGCCATCAAAGGCAGTAAACGCGGCAGCTGGACGGGACAATGGCACCCCCGGTTAACCATTAATGCGGCATCTGAGAGCATTGTCTGAACGACAGCCCCTCTCTCCGCTTCCTAGGGTCGACGTGCTAACCACGAGCTGAAGCTTCACTCACTCCTGTTTTTCAGTATGGCAAGAATGGCTAAGATGCACCCCCCAAGGCATCTGGCAGAAGGGCGTCCAGCGTGGGGTGGTCCTGGCTGACCCTCTTTCCATAGACGTCCAGTCTGCCACCTGTTTCTGCAGTCCTCTTTAAACTGACAGCAAAGGAATGAGCCCAACTTCCTCTAGGACCGGTCTCCCTGATGATGGGGAACAGCCCTGTTGTATAATTATCACACACATTATTCATATTAAAAATAAATCAACACCTAGGTTGTGCAACAGAATATTGAGACCAAAATGATCCTTTTCAACACTTAACAGGTTACTGCCTATATAAACAGCATAAACTTCTGATCTGAGTTTCTATTCGTTCTTTAGTTCTATGTCGCATGGTATCTTTTGATTTGTATACAATAAAAACATCCCGTACAGCCTGAGAACTAAGCTAATATATCAGTGATAGACTATCATATTTGATGCTCTGTTTATATATGAATAATGTCTTTCACCTGTGAAATCAAGCCTTTATATTCTGACACCGCGTGTCAAGGGTATAATGTATAAATGTATTGTGTTTCCAGCCCCTATCAAGCGAAGTAACAGGTGTCTTTCTCTTCAAAGAGCTGGTTTTATGTCTTTCTGCAAGTTAGTTGCTGGGTTTCCATGGAAATATACAACAGAAAGAGGCTTGTCTGGGGGCCTGTGCAGGGGAGTTTCCTTTTTTGCTCACTGGGTAAAAATCAAGCCAACACAGACACAACACCACATTGTCTGGCCATTTAAAGTTAAGACTGACCTCGCCGAGGCCCCGCCTCCCCGGAAATCGCGGCTTGTTGGCAGGGGTCCACCTAGAATGTTCTTTCTTAAGCAAGATCTCAGGAGGTGAGCTCCTGGGAGCCAGGACCCCCGCCGTGACCTCCTTGTCACGCAAGATTAGCGGGGACGAAGCGTCAAGCACGCAGCGAGGCAACGAACGGTTAACAGGACCCGGAGGATGTTCCAGCCAGCCGCACAGTCCCTGTCACTGTTCCTGGGTCACATGGTCACGCCAGCTGTCGGTGCCGCTCGAGGCACTCAGTGGATGTCCCCCCCCTCCCGCCCCCCACCATCCGAAGGCCACATGCTGCGGGGTGGGCGATCCTGGTCCGCAGGTGTTCCGAAAGGTGATCCGGGGCCTGGCAGGCACCTGCCCCGTGTCGTTGCAGGACTGCCCTGGGACAGGAGCACCCCCCTGGGACAGGAGCACCCCCCTGGGACAAGCCGATGACCATCTGCTGCACATGCTTTCCATTAGGCGTTATGTAACATTCATGGACAGTGAGCTCACGCGCACGGCGGGCAAAGTAAACACGTGGACACATCAGGCAGCGAGCTCTCCGAAACAAAGCTCTCCCCTAATGCTGCTCACTCCCCATATGTAGGGCTCCCCGTCTCCGGCTTGCCTGCCCTTGGCAAATGGCTCTCATATCGCCAGCACCTCACCTACCTGCCGGTGCGAGGCGATTTGTCTGTTCTCGCTGGCCGTTCACAGAGCGATTTATCAAAGACTGCTTCCTGTTAAGCATTCGATTTAAAACACTCAACATGAATAAGGAGATTTATGGCCAGACTTCAAGACTGCCTGCTTTCATTTCATGCTTCTACGTCTAAGTCATAGGATGGAGGATTGTTTTAAAGTACATAAAATCTTAGGTACATTTTTCATTTATTAGCTTATAGATATACTCCTATAGCACTGTAACGTATCTTTTTATGATAACATCTTTAAAAAATAATGCTGCCTTTTAAAAAGCCGCGGAGGCACTGATGATAGCGACACGTTGTTTCTTTAAGCTGTTAAGCATTTCAGTGCTGTATAATAGCTAGGTGTGTCTTATTTGCAAATGTTTCCGGTTAAACTAAAGTTTTATCTTTAGGATAAAGGGACTTTTCCTTCAGGCTCCGGCTCAGTGTTTTCTCACTTACAGCCAGCTTAGGCTTTTAAGCACAGCTATATAGAAATGAGCAGCAATGCCCACTGGGAGATGCCTTGCAGCTCTGCAATATCTTTGGTGTGCGCATCAATATCAAAAGTATTATTGTAATAACAAAAGAAAAAATGTGCGGTCAACAGTCACACTTAAAGGGAAATAAAAATTCATAAATAAATTAAAACATATTATATATAGACACTTATACACATTATACTTATACATTATATATATATATAAACACTTATACACATTATACTTATACATATTATATATAGACACTTATACACATTCATATATATATAGTATATAACACTTATACACATTATACTTATACATTATATATATATAAACACTTATACACATTATACTTATACATATTATATATAGACACTTAATTTCACTCTCTGTTCATCTTCAGCTTCTACTTTATAGCCAAATCCAGACTATAAATGGTAGCACATGAAATGCAGACAATGTCTTTCGGTGCCCATTAAAACCGACCAATGACGAGGCAGAAACATATAGGAATGCATGTGCAGGTCTGCATGGAGAGTAAAGCACTGAGTCATGTGCTTTGTAATGCAGAGAAGGCAGTGCGGTGGCGCTGCAGCCATCACCGTCCTTGCTGGTCATATAGAGACTTTTCTGTGTGTGTGTGTGTGTGTGTGTGTGTGTGTGGAATATGTATAGATTACATTGTGGGGACCAAATGTCCCCACAATCTGATAAGAACCTGTCAAGGAGGAACTCAGTTTTGTAGAAATCTGTGACTGCAATCAAAAAAACTAATAGCGTATTTTGTCTGGTTACTTATGCTTAGGGTTAGGGTTAGGGTTACTTATGCTTAGGGTTAGGGTTAGGGTTAGGGCTGAGTAGGAGTTTCGAGTTTTTCCCATAGAAGAACGGATGCTCCTCACGAGGACAGGAATGCAAACATGTGTGTGGTTAAAATAAAGAAAAAAATCCACACAAATATGTAATAAACATGCACCCCAACCCCGCAAATGTACCTGCCACACCTGAGAGAGCTGAGAACACTGAACCGCACCAAAGACCTTCTCCTCTCTAAACACACTGTACATTTCAGCCCCACTGAAAATGTATTTTTCTAATATGCAGTATTTCTTTAGAATGGAAGTGACAATCCTACTGGGCACTTAACCCTCCAAAGGGTTAGATCCTAGAATTCTTCCCCAGTAGATTGCATTGCTTAATTATTTTGCTCCGGTTCACTGCATTTAGCATAATTTCTTTTAAAGCTTACACCTCCAATCCGGACTGATGAAAACAGTTCTTCAGTTACTGTACAAAAAGATAGACTGTTGAAAGAAAGCCAACTAACTAACTACCTGCAGATTATTAAACAAAGTCTTCATCAGCAGAGACACTGTCACCCTCTCAAACTCAACACTAATAATGAGACTTTGAGTTTGTCATGACATGTAGTGGAGGAACGACCCAAAAGGCAGACTGTCATGCAAAACCCCCACACGGGGCAGTTACTGCAGGCAGGGAGGGAGGGAGACAAGCCGGACACCAGGCAACACGACGGGCAGTGTTCACAATGACCGGACAGGGATCACAAGCCTGAGACATACTTATATAGGGAACAATCAAGAAACAATCAAAGAACTAATCAATAGTGATCAGGTAACAAGGGGGTAGGAGCAAAACTAACAAGACTCAGGTGCGGCAAATGAAAAGCCACGCCTGTAGGAAACACGGGGAATGTAGGAAACATAGGGAATGTAGGAAACACGGGGAATGTAGGAGACACGGGGAATGTAGGAAACACGGGGAATGTAGGAAACACGGGGAATGTAGGAGACACGGGGAATGTAGGAAACACGGGGAATGTAGGAGACACGGGGAATGTAGGAGACACGGGGAATGTAGGAAACACGGGGAATAGACACTCAGGGCAGGGCTGGACATGACAGTGGCACAAATACTAGGACATTTAACTGCCCAACAAACAACTGCTTCATGAATCCAAAGGGTTCATTCGAGCTCACCTGAGCTTTGAAGAATTGGAGGAAGACAAGAAGACATACATTTTGACTAAAAGAAGATGGACGAGCTCAAAAAAGAGGAAACTAGAGGTAGATTTATGAAACTTTGTTTAGCCATGTCTTTTTCCAGGGAAAGACTATAAGTAAACTATCCAAAGACTGAAACCACATTCATTAAGCTTTATTTACTGTTACATCTATAATCCGGAAATTGGGAAACTGACACGTGGCGCTAACACTCACTAATACTGCCACGTTGCTCTCAGCTGTGGAATCTCTTGCTTTACTGCAGTACTATGTGATGTACTTTGGGATATTACAGAACCACACCACCCTTGGTCCATAAGCAAAGCCATCTTCTAACACTGCTTTATGGTCTATGACAGGGGTGGGCAGAAAGGGCTGTCGTGTGTGTGGGTTTTCACTGCAACTCCCTAATTAGGTTACTAATTAGAGGACTGATTGGGTGAAGTGTCCTCACACCTGGGTTTGGACTAAACCTAGAGGTTATCCCGAAAACCTGCATACAAACCGGCCCTTAGTGGATAAGATTGCCCAGCCCTGGTCTACAAGATGCTGTTTCATAATGAGCGAAGGAGAAGAGGAAAAGACCTGTTATATTTAATTTGCAACACCACAATTCCACAATTCTGCTCCGCAAGTGAGAGAAAGCTGAGCCAAGTTACTCCTAACATTTCTTTCCAACTTATGCATGATTTCTGAGCCTTCTCGAGGAACAGGAAGGCGTTCACCCCTCTGAGATGGAGGCCAATGGGACACTGTCTTTGGAGCTCTACCAGGAGAGGACACTTGAGGGTATTCCCCGTTTGCTGGACAGAAGGCATTTTCTTTTCCAGTCTATTTTGTTATGCTCATACCATGCACCTCTCTAATGTTACTGAATTTTTACCTCTGCTACATGTTCTCTAAGTAAACTTCTTTGCAAGCGAATGTTGTTGGCTCTGTAACATTTCCAACATATCTACATATATCTACATACGTTGATGATATCTATAAACGCATCGATTATGAACATTTGTGAGGTTTGAAAGTTAAGTTTGCACTTCAACATATTACACTGTAATACTGCGGCGAGTTCCAAAGATACGTTTTGTTGATTCTTGACCCTTTTATGAAAGTGTGCTCTGTCTTTTTTAAGAGCGTTGTGCTGTTCTCAGTGTATAATAGGCATTCAGCTGGGTATCCACCAGACGGCCCTTGGGTGCAATTTGTAAGTGCAACTTCATTTTTTTATGGGACATAAAATGTTCATGAGTAGTGTCACTTTTCACTGAGATTGCTGATATTTGTTCAGCATGGTACAGAATTATATTTGCACGTTTGGAGTTTTTGAGAAAGAGCTTTATACTGTAATTGGAAAATGTTTGTGAAGTTGTTGTGAATAGAGTATAAATTTCTTAGTTTCCTTGCTCTTCAAAGTCTTTAACGTTTACGAACTTCAGATGTCTACACTAAGAGCAACATTGGACAGGGAATACACGGTTCCCTCAAACACGACTTGGAGTACTCTGTCTTTGAGCACTGCTGCGTTTGTTTCTCATAATGTGACAGCATTACAGTGATCATAGGGCAGGTGCCATGCGATATCTCAAACCACAGTTTGAAATATATCAGGAAATGTGGATGGGACAGAACAAGAATTTACAGAAGGTTAAACTTCCTGAATATATAGCATTATTTTGTCATTTAGTAAAAACAATGAGTTGAATAGAAATTCACTAATATTTATCAGTGCCTTGCGTTAGAAGATCCCTGACACGTTACAATATACTGGAGTTTACGTTTTACGCAGGGCTTCTTTTATTCCTTTCATTAAAGCATGCTAATACTCCTATTAACAAGTACCCTCGGACCTGATTTCATACGAACTCTGCAGTGTGGATTCAACAGCATTTCACTTGCTCAAATACCATTTATCAACGCATTAATGCACATTAATACAGCACTGCACGCCTGTGATAAAGGTTTTTTATGCAATTATATATATGAATGAAAGAAATGAATAAATGCATTTTTTACGTCGGCACTATGCATTTTAATCTTATTCCCCATGCGCCCGTACCTGTAATAAGCTTACTGCGCGCATTTACGCAGAAAATGCACGCCATACATGTATTAACATGCATAAATGTTAATTCTTAATCTTCAGAAATACACAGGAGTTGCCAAAAATAAAGTAAGCAAGCAATTTACAAACTGAGTCTGCATTAAACATCTCACGACAGTAATCCTTTCCCTGTGGGTCCTGAACCTGGCCTCTCGGTACAGGGCTGCCGGCGTCGGCAGAGAATACAGCTCTGCATTGAATAAGGAATTGCATTTTTTCTACATCCCGATACACGACTGGTGCATTAAATAATCTTTATGACCGTCTTTTCTTTCGTGTTGTAGACCCCTGTTTTGGGAGCTGGCATTTAAAAAAAAAAAAAAAAACGACCAAGAATGTTGGAGAACCGAAGGGGAGAGACAGAAAGCGGAACGAGTCGGGTTCTGCCTTTGTAGTTAGAGAGGAATGCGGAAATGTTCCTGCTCTGTGTCAAACTTCTCTGAAGGGGGTCAAGGCACATTCAGCTAGCGTGGGAAAGGGAAAAGGAATCTGAGTGAGCTCTCCATATTCCCGGACGGGGGGGAACAGGACTGCGTTCCTTGAGGAGTCTGCGGTATGGACTCTGGGAAAAAAAAACCGAGACGTTTTTTTTTTTCTTTTTAAAGTACACGATCTAGTGTGAAAAAAAATCGAATAGCCCCATTTTTTTTTAGCAGATTTGCTTGAATAGGACGCGCTGTGTTTGGTCCTGCTGAGGATGGGGCTTCCAGCGCGTGCACCATCCCTCTACCTGTGTGGCCCGGGCCAGAGACAGTGAGGGATCTGTGAAGTATCTGCAAACTTCTGCTCGAGGAGAAAGCCTTGGTTTCATCGCAGATTGCAAGGACGTGCACATCGCTACGGATCTGGAGCCCGACACTATATCTATAAGGTATTTGAATTTCTGCAAAATGTTAACTTCCTCCAGGATTTTCTTCTGTATCGCATAACTTTTTTTTATTGCATGTGTGCAGCCGTGTCGACAGTGTGGGTGTTAGTGCATGCTTGTAAAACAGTATTTAGCCTATAGGACATACTTCTGTGTTGCCTAATGTATATTCTGCCAAAGACTGACTCTGTGTATTTGAGCCAGCCATGAAATGCATAATTAAAACTTTCGATCCTTTTAAATATGACGGTAAGCTTGATGCTACAAAGTGCTGTCCAAGTAACATTTTCTTTGAATGTTACAGGAAGTTTGGAGTCAGATAGATGATATATAAACTGACATCTTTTATTTATATGGGAAGTGGAAACAATACAACCACGTGCTCGCCACAATTTTTAGAGCATCGCATCTGAAAGAATATATCATATCTGATTTTGAAAGTCATGTAATTTAGGCAAACGTCAATCCAGCTGATATCTTTGCGTGTTTGTTGTCTTCGCTTAATTAATTCCGGCTTGTATAACACTGTGCATTGGGGCAAATGCCTCGTGCTTTTGTGCCACGGCGACTGTGCTGTAATGATATGCATTGCAATACACTGACTTATGTGTAGTTGAGGACGCATGTATTTAATTTGCTAGATAAGGAATAACAATGTTTACTTATGAATGGATTCATTATTTGGCGACATTAAAGAAATGCGATAGAGCTTATAAAAGCGATCTGCAGTCCTCTTTTTGCGAACATAGCCTTACCCGTCGTCTTCTGTTTCATTTATTCGTCTGATCGTAGGTATTGCGAATACAATATGATGATGATGTTGTGACATATTTTAATGGCCCGTTTTGGTCGGGATTTCGGCACCCCGCGGTATTCTGACCCGCCAGCGAAAGAGCAAACACAGCGTGAGATGGAGAAGGACGGCGCGGCGCCGCAGTACGAGCCGGTGGCGGAGATCGGCGAGGGCGCCTACGGGAAGGTGTACAAAGCCCGCGACCTGAAGAACGGCGGCTTCGTGGCCCTGAAGCGAGTGCGGGTGCAGACGGAGGAGGAGGGCATGCCGCTCTCCACCATCCGCGAGGTGGCGGTGCTCCGGCAGCTCGAGTCCTTCGAGCACCCCAACGTCGTCAGGTACCGCCGACGGCATGCCCCCGCTCCCCACTTTCAATACTGATTCTATCCACATATGTAACTGCACTTGTAAATTGTGCAATTAGGTCCAGTCCTATTCTAGAATTTTGAATGAATCACCAAATTTTATTTTTAATAGTTCATTAGCAAGTTTACTTTTAAGTGTGATTTTCACGGCTCTCTGCTTTCAGTGTGCGTATAGGGAGTCCGCACTTCTGTGGAACTGACTTTGTTGCCTGTCAGTCCCCGCCGTGCCTTAACTACAGCGCCCCCTGTGTTCGCGGCTTTCAGCCCAGCGCTGCGTCGCGCCTTGTGAAATGGAAATTACACGTGTTTTTTATGTAACCAGGAGCAGTCGCCTTGCTAGCTTCAGTAGCTCTAAATGACCGATTGCTGAATGTCTTTACAGACGAAATGAGGACATTGAACAGGTGGCAGACTTTTACATCTTCCAGGTTTGCAATTAAATACAAAAATAGATCATGTTCTTCATTATGGGATCTTGTTACTAAGAAAAGTGCCGCCTTTTGCTCAACGCCCGAAAACTTTACCTTCCAGTCATCTGGCTTTTAAAGTACATGTCCCCTGATGACTCAGGAAGTGAACGGAATGCTTTTGCTGAGATATTCCTTACTTAACTCACTTAATCATATCTGTTCATAATATGAGTCAACTACGTAATTCAGGGTAACCATTTGCTTCTGGGGGAATTCTTTTCGAAATGTCTTGCGTTGCTGGGAAAGTTAGGTTGAATATAGTTCACATGGGCGTTTCTCAGAATGACCTACCTATTTAATTCACTTCAGAGCTCCTGGAAGCAAATAATTTGCTACATTTAATCTGTTGAAGGTCTAATTTGAGAGAATGATTGCCTTTTATTTGGCGTGCGTTTCAGACTCTGCCACACATGCGGCTCACAGGTAATCAAGGCATCTTGACTTAGACGACGGAACAGTTTAAAAGAAATGTCACAATTGATTGAAATGGCATATATATTCTTCTTAATAGCGTTCATTGTGGTCAGGTTTCAGAGATTTTCTCTTGAGTGGTATCTCAAGGAAGTTCTGATTCCGTGAATCCTAGTGAATTCCAATTGTTCTCTTGGGACATGCGTAATTTGACGCTACTCCCCAATTAGGATGTTTGTCACGCTTGACCCTACATGGAAATCCTCAGTTTGCTTTAAAGCAGAAAGGAAATTCAAATGAATAATTAATACGAATAAAAATAAAGGCAAGGAACTGCACAGTTCTCGAGACCGTTTGCACCGTTTGTGCACCTAAATTAAGTTTGAAACCTAATCGTAATTTAGGTGCACAAAATGTGTGTGGCCCACACAGATAAGTTTGTGTGTAATAATCACTGTCTGTGTGTAATAATAGTATTTCAGAATGATGTGTCTTGATTTCAGAATATAAAAATTGGCGTCTATCAGTGTCTAGAAACTCTTGATGAGACGGGGAGTGTCAAGAAAAAAGTACAAGAAACAGATACGTCTAAGAATTTCCCAGTGCTGAAATGAGAGCGGACTGAAAATCCATAGCATTATGTTTGGGGAAGTCCCAGCACTCTGCGCTGGGCCTAGGTGGTCAGATGATGACAGCATGGATTGGCCTTCTACCTTTCAGCATGAAAGTGATCAGCAGGGACGGTGGCCTAAAGTGTTAAGCTAACACTATTTTTATGACTCAACAGAGTCTTTTTCTGCTTGAGTCAGAGACCTTACTATTCAATGGAGGATTTTTAATAAAATAAAACTTACCATTTTGCATTTTATGCAAAGGATGTAGCTATTAATGAACTAATTGTTGTTATAATTATTATTATTGGTAATACCTTACTTGATGGGGCACAAATAATACAGTATTATACTATTATTTATGTATTAATTAATCACAGTTACTTACTGATTTCATGTTAATACATCATAATTGAATCATGATTCATGTGTTATCTCAAACAGTTACTATACAGATGGTCCCCAAGTTACAATGGTTCGACTTACGATTTTTCGATCTTACGATGACGATAGCGATACGACAAAGTTGTAAAAATATTTTAAGTTCTTGCAGCAGGCAAACCTAGCAGCGTATGCGGTGCGATACGTTGGGACGCTGCCGGGATGTATGCGTATCCCACCTTGGGAGTGTTAGAGCACAAATCTTCTTACGTGTTTTTGGTGTTTCTAAGCCAATCTCAATTTACGATATTTTCAAGTTACGATGGTGTCATCGGAATGCATCTCCATCCTAAGTCGGGGACTACCTGTATTCGTTCTTGATTTGTTTATGATTTGTACTTCAGTAGTAACTGAGTATTTGTGCTCCATCAAATAAAGTTTCACCTTATTATTATTCCAACCTTTATTCCAAAAATGTAGGGACAGCATGTAAAATGTAAATAAAAACAATGCAATGCAAATCATATAAACTCATATCTAACTGAAAAGACGAAGACAGCATATTAAATGTTGAATATGAGAAATTTTGTGGTTTTATGACAGACATATGCTCAAATTGAATTTGATGGCAGCAACATTTACCACTGTGAAACTTAAATGATATGGAACTTACTGGGGAACAGTAAACTACCTTGGAGGCTTTTATGCCAGCCAGATATGGAGGAACTGTTATACATACGCAAGCAGGGAGGCAGAAAATTAGATGCTTACAGTCACAGCTGTGTAACTGCACACTGGCTTTTTGTGTACAGGTGAGTGATGCTATAAGGTAATAGTAGAGGCAAAAAGCTCAGGTCCAGAAAGTAAATCCGGACCAAGATTTCAAGATTTCAACCATCTACTTGAGTATAAAGAGTCACTGCCATGGAGTACTCAACAAAATCTTAATATGGAATTTTACTTTTTGGACCTGTACTATCCACCTCTGCTAAAGAGTATGTTCCACTTAAGGGCAGTGTAGGTATCCTTCAAGACAGGGGTGCTGTAAAGGTGGGGGAAGGTAGGATGATGTGAAGGGCCCCTGTAAAACTATTTGGAACCTAAGCGGATTGGTCTAGGTTGGGGGCCAATATGACATGCATTCATGGGGCCCGAAATCTCTAGCCCTGTCCCTGCCTTAAGACAACAGTCTTTGACATATAAGTGCTCACAGACTAAATGATTTAATGCCCTTTAGCAGTGTGCGGCCGCATATATTCTATGCTTATGAGTGGCATCTCCATCCTGTCCTGTTCTCTGTCACAGTCTCCATACTAATACGTAATTCTTATGCACAATCTTGCAGTCTTAGCTCAATATTTCTAGTGCTTAATAAATTTCTGATTGAAACCAACGGTAATGACATGGCACTGAGCTAAATGTGTATTCATTTAAAAAGCAAAGATGATTAATATTGTTTTAGTAAAACTCTTTCTCATTTTATGTTTGCAGTTCCGTTAATGACTTGTCTGTCGAGAGACGAGTCATTATAGAGCTTTAAACAGCCATCAGAAGGTGTTGAGAAATCGAAGTGAGTAACGGCTCGGCGTTTTGACTCTGCTTGTATGCTTCTCCACAGACTCTTTGACGTATGTACCGTGTCCAGAACTGACAGGGAGACAAAGCTGACACTGGTCTTCGAACATGTGGATCAGGATCTGACCACATACCTGGAGAAGGCACCCGAGCCTGGCGTACCACCAGAAACCATCAAGGTACTTTGGATGACCGATGGCCAGCTTGATCCGAGAGCACACAGTCCAAGTTGTGATTGTTCCATATATTTACATTTCTTGTTTCAAGGCAATAGTGATACATAAGTAATGGATGATTCCTACAAAGAATTTATGAACAGAAAAGCACCTTGAGGTGATATATTGTGATATTTGTGTCTCCTCACATGACTTTTTCTCCTGCTCTGGGTCCAACCATGTCAAGCACTGTTGTGTAATAACTGTTGTGTAATAATGTGACCTTTCTGCAGATGAGCTGTTAGCGTCTGTTAGGCCCCGTTCTTGGTGAAAGCATTTTATCCGCATGAATTATCATGTGAACAATCATACCTTCCCACTGGTAATCTTTTGCAAGCAAAGAGGGGAACATGGCCATGGACTTGGAAATTACCAAATAGATGAAGGGAGACACGTGTTAGCAATCATGCATTACCCAGAAACAATGCGCACACAGGCCATTCAATGGCAAACAATAGTTTCAGAATTTGGCGTCAATCTGCCAGGATTATATTGCAGCTCCTTAATTGCTGTGAACAATAAAATAAATCAGTTTTTCAAGGGAACGTTCTTAGTTAGTGCTGCTGCATACATGACATGTCTTCTGCTGGCTTTGGAAAGCACAAGGACGTCAAAAAGAAACATTTGAGAGACTTCTGCTGCTTTTGAAGGGCGCTGCATGTAGTGGAAGGCTACAAATTAAGGGAGTGGAACGATAGAGTACTTTTATTTTTATTTGGCTCTGATTTCTAATATGGGAGAGGCCTGAATGCTGTTCTAGAGTCTGTACTATGAACAACAGCGTGTCCGGCTAACTGTTCAAGCAGTTGAATTTATGGTCAGTTCATTGTATTTTGTAGAGGTGCACTGATCCAATAATTGATTTTTTACAATCAATCGCACAGCAGCTCTTTCCCGTATTAGATGAGCGTTTTGCGGCATTGAAGCTGATTCTCTTTGCCACTCAGTGGGCGGGAGCGCGCAGTGACTTCTGCCCGCTGTGACGTCATGCGCGCACCCTCTGCAGTAGGAGGAGCTTAAGGACATCAGATTAGAGGGTGACGATCTGGGAGTATTTTACGCTTGAAACGACAACTAGTGGCGGAGCGGTTTGCGCACATTTTTGTGCTACACGAGTAATATGAAAAAAAAGCGACGTTTGATTCCGGGCTGTTCCGCCCGCTCGCTGCAGCTTGTGACACACGAGCGGCTGTTGCCAGCCGGGCACTGTACACAATCGCCACGTGTGTGTACCGGTACTCTCCCGGAAGACATTCGGATTGAACTGAAAATGCCTCAGAACGAGGTGGAAGAGTTACATATGTTTCTGGTCGCCTAATTAAAGCTTTTTTGACATAAATAAATTCAATTTGTATTTACTAGTTTAAACAAATTAATAATATATAAAGTATAAATGTTTATGTATTATATATTTATTATATTAAAATATTAAAGTAAAAAGAGCTCTTGTATTAGAATCTGTATTGGTATCGGCCGGTATGTATCGAATCGGATTGGAACTGAAAAATCTGCCCATCCCAAGCTTTTTTGTGCATTTATTAATCTAAAACAAGAACACATTGCTGCAATATTACCTTCCCCATGTGCTGTACCAGTGTCAAATTTAATGAATTTCACTCATTTCATTCACCTCAATACGTTAGTGGTCCAATTGCGTCATTTTAACATTTGTGACAGTATATCACCTTTAATCACCTACTAGCACATAACAATGGGCAGTAATTGTGTCCAGTGATAACTGTGACATTACGTTAAGGGGGATGGGGCGGAATGGTGGATGCAGATTACAGAAGGGCTCCAGCACTCAAATAGGCCTCAACATGAAGTCAGCAGGAATCACAGTGATCCGTATGATTATGATAAGTAAATGGAAACTCCCCATTCAGTGAGTATGTGTGCAATGTTTCTAAGGGTATAAAAAATTTAATGAAGTCAATTTTGTTGAATGAAAGTTGAATGAAATCAATAATGTCAGATAAAAGGAGCGTCATTGTAGTTGGCTTGTATAATTTTTAAAAGCCTTACATCAAGCACAGACATGGCAGCTTCATGGAAATTGCTCATAAAATGTACCATATTATCGAAAGCGATAATGAAGTTGTATGGACAATGGATAGATGGGTGGATGGATGGATTTTATTTCATGCAGTTTCTCTGATATCTCTGTGGTAAAGAAACGTGCCGCCCGTTTTTTAATATTCTAATCCTCCTGTACATCCACAACTAATCTGGAAACTGGTCTTTGAAAGTGAAACAGGAGACTCAAAGAGACCGCTGTGGTTCTTTGGACTGGGGGGGGGCTTCCGTACAGTCAGAGGACACCTTCAGCACAAAGACCGCACAAAGAACACAGGTGCCGGGACCTGTGGCTTCGGTGAGCTGCTGACAGGCCCATAGACCGGGGTGCCGGGTCTGTCCTGTGTTAGGCGGTAACCCTGCACCCCCGCCATTGTCCCTTCTCTCAGACGGGACACGCCCTTTTCGCGACACTCCTCATCTGCATCAACATTGGCCCTGACAGGAGACCATTGTGATCCTTGGGACAGGGATAATAGAGATTTAAACGTTAAAGAGCACTAAGGCACTGATATTGATATTAATATTTCTCCTGTGGTTAATTTTTCTACATCAGGTTATGTCGTTTCGAGCAGAGCTATTACAGTAGTCGTACGTCGCAGGAGGTGCGTCGCACATCTGTGCTGTGCGGTCACAGGGGTGGCATGTCGTCACCAGCAGCCCGGTCTCGGCGTGTCCAGTGCCAACCCTCTCGTTCAAACGGCCCGCTCCAAGTCAAAGGGAGAGTTTGCAGGTCAAGCTGCCTGGCAGAGCCCGTCAGAGCCGGGGTCCCCTTTTTAGGAGCGCTGGACTCCCCCAGGAACGGGAAATCGAGCCGGGCAAACGGGAACATCGTCCCGTAAATAAGCTCCTTCGAAAACCTTTAACAACTTAATCTGCGCCTCCGCCGAGGACGGCAGATTGCGGAGGACACCCCCCCCGGGCAGACCCACCGCATGGATGGCGATGAAAGGGGCCCGCAGATGAAATGGGCCGGAAGGACAGCGAGCAGGTTGCCTCTGGCCCAGGGAGTGTGGCCGGGCGGCTGGGCCCGCACCCCTCAGAAGCCCACCTCCCTTCATAATGGGGGGGTAATGAGGCGTGGGGAGAGAATCGCGCTGCCGGTAACGGGCAGATGTCCCTCATTATGCCTGCCGACAATAGAGAATATTGCAGCTTCTCCCGCATTTGCATTAGAAAGGCGGGCCTCTGTAAGCGGCTGGGCGGGCCCCTGTAAGCGGCTGGGCCCCGGGGCCCTTTCTCGTCACCCTTCTGATGCCCCGCCAGTCCCTGCGAAGGCCCTGTGACATAGTCACTCGCACATATACATTTCAGATCGCCTCAATCAAAGCCACGAAAGCCGTAAGGAGCCATGAGACGGATCTTAGTGTCTCCCTGCCGGATCCCTTTCGCTCCGCTAATATCAGGATATCGCGTTTTGATTCTCAGACCAGTGTTTGGTAACGTTATACTTCTCATAATTAAAATGGGAGGTAATTCCGGGCAAGATGGTCCCCCTCAGGGGGCACCTTCAGTCTGCACTTTCTCCTTGTTCCCAGCCTGCTTGCCGTTTGTCTCCCACTGTTTTGGGATAGAAATTGAGGATTCCATAGATACTAGAGTACATTTGTCTTATTAAGCAGGCATCTCTGCTTTCAATGCACTCCAGGTGTGTTTTTTTTCACCCTAAATATAAGGTGAATATTTTATAGAGGGAACCGGATGACATTTTGCCAGTTGGTAACTTTTTTAGTGGTTTCCTGGTGTGTTTTCTGCAGGAGTGCCCCATGCAGGTGAGTCCTGGCCCCAGAGGGCCTTGTGACTGGTAAATATAGGACTAAAAATACCTCAGCCATTGCACATGTTAACCCCCTCAACAGTGACGGCGGTCTAGGAAGGGTGCTGCAGACGGCTGTTCTGGGGGCAAATCTGTTGGATTTTTCGAAACATGTTGTCATTGTAAATTCTGTAGTAGTCAGCACCGCAGAAAAATAGGCAGTCGGTGCCCGAGGTACTCGTACGAATGCGAAACGAGGCTCCTTTCTGACACGTCTCCCAGGACGCGAGGCTGTCCCCCCAGTCCGATGGCTGCCGCTCGGGCATTTTCTGCTCGGGTGTGCCCGCTATTGTTTCACTGTTTTTAAGCACTGACCAGCTGGCTCGTTAGTGAATGGAGCCACGGGCCCATGTCCATGTTACGTGTGAGGTCTTGGCCCGGGGCTGCCCGCACCCAGATCCAAGGCGATCCAAGCGGTAACCGCGAGGCCCCTCCCTAGAACTGCCCCCTGTCCGTCTCTCACGTGCCCCCCCCATTAACACATGCTTCTCCTCACCAACCCCCCCACGCAGTACAGGCAGCGGCTCCGTTAGCCGCAGTGCCGGGCCAGAGGGCTGAGGCCGGGCCTCGCAGCTACGCGTCCCGGACGCTTATAGACGTCTGCCATGCCTGACTTTCTAAGGCTCGCCGCCACAGTTCTCAGAGAGAGCACACGGCCTCTTCTCGCCCGGCGCGGATCTGCGGCCACGCCGCGTCCCGCCGTTACACCAAAATGCCGCGCCCTTTGTGGAAGTCATTCTCACCCAAAATGCTTCTGGAGAATCCATATGTAATATTCTTTGTTAAGGTTTTGTATTGCAGGTGCCATCATCTGCCAATCAGAATGTCAGCCACGTTTGCTGTGGCATGTTCTGAATTTTTTTCATGTTGCTCACAGGCCATGGTGCTTATGGTTGGTAAGGACTAGTTACGGTTGGCCAGGCCCCCCCACGCACTGGCAGAATGACAGCTCCCTTTGCGTGTTGTTACGCCGGATCTAAGCCGTGTGACTCCTACTGCTTTCCCAGGACATGATGTTCCAGCTCCTGCAAGGCCTGGACTTCCTGCACTCCCACCGCGTGGTGCACCGTGACCTGAAGCCCCAGAACATTCTGGTCACCAGCGGCGGCCAGATCAAGCTGGCTGACTTCGGCCTGGCCAGGATATACAGCTTTCAGATGGCCCTCACCTCAGTAGTGAGTACTGCTTCACCAAAGAGATGATTCCTCCGATCAAAGAGCCGCTGTGTATGCAGGTTTTTGCTGCAACTGATTGGCTGAAGAGTCCTCACATCTTGTTTGAACAGCTGACCTAAAGGTTATCCCAAAAACCTGCATACACACCGCCCCTTTGCGAATAAGATTGCCCACCCCTGTTCTACTGCATTTCTCCATAAGCAATAAACTAGTGTTGAGTTTATGCTACACCTGCACTACTACGTCATACCGAAATACCATGAGTTTGGTATAAAAATAGCAGCGACAGCTTAAGCTTGCTTAGATTTTAGCCCAGCCAAACCATAATGTGTTAAGTGGGTTTCCGTAATCACACCACGCGGACCCACTTTGTATGTGTAAAGATGCAGGATATTGGCGTTTCCCTCGGCACGCCCGCGCCTTTCCTTTCGCTTTGACGGGGTACACGCCGCACATAACTGTTTCATCCATGACGTCTCAACTGCAGTCATTAGTAACCAGCAGCAGGTGCTGGCAGGTGGAGGAGCTCTCCACTGGCTACTAATATTATCTGCGCTCGGAGAGGGCCGTCAGGCCGCCTGCTCGGATTGATGCCATGGCATTTTACAGCTTTCTCGGGACTTTAAGCATTTTCCCCGACAAAGCGAAGTACATCTGGGGAGAAAAGGTTTGCTTAAGGGCCTAAACCTGATCACCTCCCTTTTTACTCCTGTCTCCTCCTCCGTCTTTTCTGTGCCTCATTCTTCTCTTCTCGCCCGCCTGTTTTGTTTCCCTCGCGCTCCCGGCCGGAGACCAAAAGCATTTTCCAGGGGCGTTTGTGGGTGCCTGTCGGTCCCGCTTGGGAGTGTGCGGAGCTCGGAAGGGTCGTGAGCTGCCCTGCTGGGGCAGAGAGTGGACGCGGCCGAGCTGCTTGGACAGAACAGCAGACGAGGCTGGGGGGGGTCTCTTTGGGTCCTTGTGTTTATCAGGAATGACCAAGTGCTGGACAAAGTAACTTTGGAAACACAGAAGTCTGCACGGGGAAGACTTTTTAAAAAAGGGGAAGAGACAGGCGCGTCGTTGGCCTCTGAATTCCCCTTATCACCTTCCCCGGGCCGGGGGGGGTGCGGGGGAAACAAACACTTCCTCTCAATCTTGGCAGATGAAGGAATGTCGTTATTTTTGTATGCAAAAGCAGTTGATAGTCAGTTTTTCTCTTTCGACTCGGGCGAGATCCCGGCCGCAGCGAACACCAAGCTACGCGAGGGAGAAAAACAGACTCGCAACAGAAACATGTAAAAGAAACCCAGTGACTCATTCCTAAAATGTGAAACAGTGTAAGTAGCAGTGGTTATTTTAAGCAATTTGCAGTATAGGTTTCATTTCAAGATTAAAGAGATAACGGTTTATTTATGGAGTTTTCTTGAAGATTTTTTTGCTTATTATTTTGGCACGTCACTCTTATGTGGATGACCATCTGGCGTTATTGAACAGGGCTGCCTGTCAAGTTGGTGCTTCAGTACCGCTGTGGTCCTTCAGCAAAATCATCAGCTATTCACAGACTTCTGATCGATTAAGATCCTGACTGTGAGTGTTAATCAGTAACCCATACAGAGCCACGGTGAGCAAACTGTCAGCGAGTCAGCCAGAGATCTGCATGTGTGCCGATGTGCGGCATCCGCGCCCATAGACTGTCACCGCGGGCCTGTTTCTGGGGAAGCTGGCACACAGACCCGCGTGACGGAGGACTGGCTGGGCAGGGAGCTGCATGTTCGTTGGGGCCATCAGGGTGCTGTTCAGGGGCACTGGGGCGAGACTGGCGGCTCACAATGAGGCCGGGAAAAAGCCAAATGTGTAGAACCGAGGTGGGCGAGACTGATTCACAGGAGCAAAGTAAAACAGAACCAGTTCATGCATATTGAGTGGAACCAATGCTAACCAATTAACATGCACAAATCTGGTCACCTGACTGACTCTCCCATGATGGCTGTGTTTAGATGCAGCATGGGTGCTTCTGGCGACAGGAGGACTTAGCAGGTAGCACTGTTCAGGGTTGGGCTTCGAATATCACGCTCCATACAAGAGCAATTTGCATGTTCCCCCCGTGCTACATGGCTTTCCTCCTGCACTTAGGCTAATTGGCGTCTCTAAATTCCCCTCGGAGTACAACTGCGTGTATTTACCCTGTGATAAACTGCCATCCTATGCAGAGTGGGCCTCACCCTTGTGCCCTGTCCTCCAGCCCCCCCGCAACCCTCACCAAAATAAACATTTAGAAGAGCATTCATTATGCATTCATAGAACATTAAGTGGTCCTTCATAATGCATTCATAGAACATTCATAAGCAGCATGTAAGTATACCTTAACGTCCTAACTGACCTTAACAGCTTTAATATACATTAATAGCAAACATTATACAGTTATAATGTTTGTTATTATCATATAATGTATATTTACGCTGTCAAAGTATACTTACATGCTGATTATGGAAGTTATGAATGCATTATGAATGCATTATGAATGCCCCATGGATACAATTATCTCAAAGGCTTGTGGCAGTTGATTCTCTAAGTGTTTGTGATGCATCAGGAATTATCTTCCCATTATAAACAGGAGAATGACAGCAAGCTGAGGTCTGTAATGTATGTGAGATGCTGCCTGATAGCGCAGCGGCCTGGGGGCAACCTCAGAGGGGGGGCGTCTCGGTGTCCAGGCGCCCACAGCATATTCTCTTAGCACGCACCCCCCCCCATCGCCTACAGAGGACCTAGTTAGATGGAAAAAGGGTGCCTCAATGCAAATGGGACCACCCACTGGGCAGTGCAGGCGGCGGGGGGGGGGGGATTAGCATGGACTGGCAACTCACATATTGTCCTTCCACCATCTGATAGTTTTATTATGAGTCCCGCGTCCTTGCATTGTCCTCGTGTCGGACTGACAGCTTCAGGCCGCAGGACGGGGAGGAACTCGCATGCAAAGCGGCAGTTCCTATTTCTTCCCAGTCTCCCTCCATGGTGATTGTCCTACTTTTCACCACATTTCAGGTCACATACAATGCGACCCTTTTTGAGTCACAAAATTTAACGACAGGTGGCCACGTATTACCGTTACAAGGATGAAATTCCATTGCAATTGCTGTACTGCTCTATTAAGCAGATGATTATTGTCCAGAACACACTGACCTCCCTGCATTCACAGTCTGGGTGATACTAACCAGTGTCCCACTCAGGTGCTCGCAAGGGTATATGCTACATAGTTTGCTCACTCTTGAGGTTAATTGAGGGACTTCATACTGACCCGAGTTACTGCTGGAGGCCCGGAGAGAGTCAGCGTCATATGGAACCAATCCTGAAGATATCACACACAGAGAATTACACAAGTAACTCGATTTAGGAACAGCGAGCAGCAGCCACGAGTCGTTTATCGCAGTTTGCACTGTGTTACCATGGCAATGTCAATAACACAAACAGTCAGATGGATACGGTCCGCGCTGCCGAAGCCGACAGAAGATGTAGGACACGGTGCTGATGGCTGACGCCTCATCTCCACCAGGAGGGTACCCCGAAACACGCTTTTCAACTTGATGGAAGAGGAACAAGTTCTGACCCGACATGTCTTTATTCTTATTACGACACAAGTGTTTTTCAGCGAGACCAGAGTGTAGCAGTTTACCATCCCTAAAGGACTAACGGCTTTTAAAACATACGATGAGGTAGCCCCTATCTTCCCTGCAGTGCAGTCTGCAAGAGGTCAGAAGTTATTGGGTTATAGAGTATCTCAGTATGCCATATAAATGTCTGATGCCAGATGATGGTAGATAATGACCAACCACAGGACCATTTTCAAAAAAGTCCACTGTTTCAGTTTCGCTGATAATGTGTGACTGTATAGCCATTTTATGTTTTTTGGGGTGGTGTGTGGCTCTTTGGGTTCGAATTCTGTGTCTGAGATCAGAAGGTTATTGGTTCAGATCTCATACCCTGCAGATTGACATCACTTGTGAAGTCCTTAATCCCAATTGCTTCTGGGACATAGGCTAATTCTCACTTGTAATTTGTTTTGGACAAAAGTGCTTATTAAATGAATAAAATGTACATGTAGGTTCAGGCCCGCCATGACCCTGCATTGGCAGGTTTAGAAAATGGTTGGATGGATGGATGTTGGAACCGTTTGCCGGCCCTCAAAAGGGTTCCTTGATTGAATGAATGCTCCAAGATTTTGGTCTTGCAGACTACAGAAACCTCAGAACAGCCTATTTGAATCAGCGTAAATGTGCTGCACGGGGCGATTGGCGCAGGGGATGGGAATGCACCGTTTGAAATCCGCGTTTTACTTTGGGGAAGCCCTAACAGGTGGTGGCAGGAGCCCATTCGCAATGCTGTAGGCCCCCGCAGCCACACAACAGGCCTCAGTAGCGACAGAGCAAAACAAATCCAGTCCAGCACGGTTTACCCATCAAGTATCATCTCAGTAACGATCCTTTCCCAGAGTACAGCCCTCCATGCAATAGCTGAGGTTTTTTATATAACTAATATATATATATATATAATATATATTAATTAATATTAATATTTATACCGTATGCCTGTCTTGTTAGCTTCAGAGTTGCAAAATTGTGTCAAAAGCCTTCCTATGTCCATCGGAAAACAGCATCTCTTGCTTTAAGGGTTTAACTTTAGAGGTTTAATGTAGCAATTACATTTATTGTTGAGGTTAAAATAAAAAGTGTATTGGGGGGGTGGGGGTGTGGAGAGCCCCGTGACGCACGGAGCGGGCATGTGGGCACGCCTGTGCCCTGCTCGCACCCCTGCACGCGCATTGTGCCGGGCCAGCCTCTGCATACCAGGCCCAGAATAACGGGGGCAGCGGGGGCCCTTTGGGCGCCGTCACTTCCTGCCCACAACTGGCGGAATGCATTCCTCATGCTCGCGAAGCGCGCCGCCGGCTCAGACGGCCCCACCCCCCCGCTTAAGGTCGCGCGTGGAAGTGAATCGCGGCACATCATCAAACCGGGAAGGGAGTACACCACCAAATCCCACCTCCGAAGATCAAAGCTTTACTCAGACCCCAATCCCACAGCAGCACCTTTACGGCAATGACGCATTTTGTATGATCTGCTTCTAAAGAGATGCGATATATTTGTATTTTCATTTGGTAAATATAAACATATGTGATGGTTAGGCAATATATAATAAATATATTACAAAACATGAGCAAATCTGGGATGTTTAGTGGCATAAATAACAGATTTAAATAGACTGAAAAGCTGGCCTGTCAAGTAAAGTCTCCCTACTGTATTATTAAGCATCTATATTTGAACCTTCCCATTTAAGATACTTATTTGATTTCAGCATCGCAAGACTTTCATATGCAAATGGATTAAGAGAAGTAGACATAATTCTGGAAATTGCTGAGATGATAGCGTTACACATTGTGAAACTGAAAATTAAAAGTGTGAAAAATAAAAGTTGGTTTCTCGTGGTTCCGCACACGATGCGGAGGCCCCCCCTCGGCGGCTAACCAGCTAGCTAGCTGGCTAATTGTATGAATTATTGGCGTTTCCTGTGCAGCTGGGACAAGGAGGCACTTTCTCTCTGTAATTAAGTTACCCTCTGTATTTAGTCTTCTTAAGGGCAGGCGTTCGTTGCATTTTCTTCCAGAAAAGTCCAACATATGTTTGCCTAAGATGGAAACTGTCTCTCTGAGATGGACATGTATGAACTCCACGTCCGTTTCATCACTTAGCAAGACATCCATGCAAAACAAGTGTAAGGTAAAGAAGTAGTCCTGCTGTGTAGCTGTCGGTGTGCTGCTCTGGCGTGCTGCTCTGGCGTGCTGCTCTGGCGTGCTGTGGATAGCGGAGTGTGGGACATTGTTGGGACATGCGATACCTAACACAGAACACGCGATGCTGAGCAGACGAGATAGGGGTGTTATCGAACAGAGGACAGATAGCCCAATGAATACAGAGTACACATGGTACCACACACAGGATACATTCATTTCTGGACAGGTGTTACTGAAAGAAACAGGTAAGGTACCAAACACAGAAGGGCCACTCTGTCTTTCCATGAATCGTTTTTTTAGTAATAATAATCTGTCCACGTCCAATCTTCAGTTCTGTATGATGAGCCTAACATTGTATCTCAGGCATAAACGTGAGCAGAACAAATTTGTTCCGTAAAGCGCTCATAGAGGGAAAGTCCTGCATGGGTTATTGGCTAGAGTACTACTTTTTCAGAATTATCAAAATATCATTTTATAGGCCAAAATTTACATATTTCTTCACATTGGATCATAAAGTAGTTGATGTTTTTTATTTCAGTTTCTTTCAGATTCTATAAAGTGTGTGTGTGTGTGTGTATATATATATATATATATATATACATATAAGCTTGCTTTACTGCCTATCAGATAACTTAAGCAAATTATCAAATGGATGCAAAGTCACAAATATTCATTCCTGCATGGCACTAACCCTGCATTCCCTCACAGTACTAAGTCATAGGAAGGTTCCCAACACTTATATTTGTATTTTATATTATATTTGTAGTGCCTGCAAATTTGTATATTTATTGAGACTAAAATTGAGAAATTGAAAAAAAATTGAGAGATTTTCCTTATAAAAAGCATTTATCAAATTATGACACGTCCCGGTAGCCCAGAACGTCCTGACAACAAAAACATTAAGCGTATGTGGCTAACTCTCATGCGTACATTAAAATAAGCCTAAAATCGAAGGGATAGAAAAACGCTCGTAATAGGGCACTAAGGGTTAAACCATGCCCTCTATTTTCCATGTAGCCTTGAAAGACCTGGTGACAGGCAAGGCTGAAAGTCCCAGTATGACTAATACCTGCCTGCCAGGATTTTACCAGTGTGCAAACCAAGCGATTTTCCACCTATGTTTCTGTCTGGATGCAGTGGGGGTTCCGGCGAATAATCCAGGACAGACGCAGCACACGCTGGAAAGGCTGTGTGCAGCGCTCAGTGGGAATACACGGCGAGAGGGCTGGCAGGTCAGGCCAGATTTCAGCACGCCGCGTGCGGGCCGCACGGGACGCCCCGGTCTGATGACGCAGCATGAGGTTCTGACCCCGCATCCCTGCTCCAGGCTCCGCCCTCCAATCGTTCCTGTTCCTCCTGGGCTAATTGTCGGAGGAAGCCAGGCAGGGGGGCGTTTCGTGCGGACCTGATTTGGGGGGGGGATTCTGGATATTAAAGCTTTCCCTGTAACGGGGGGCAAGAAACGGGAAAAAAAATTACAGCATATATCAGGAATTTTCCAAGTAATGATTCGCGGATGTGGAAGTGCTGGGGAAAGAGGCCTTACTGAGCCGCCTTTGTTCGCAAACACAGGGCCCCACACTGAATTCCTTTAAGTGCTGCATACTCTGGCAGCCGCCGTGCACTTTCTAACCGTGCGCTGTGCACCATTGCTCCCAGCGTATCACTCTCCTCCAAGCTGCCTCCTCCAATGTGTGCGTCTTTCTTTTTCTTTTGCCCTGTAAATGGTGTTTTCGGGGAGAGCTGACATCAGCTGCAGGCCACGAGGTTGACGTGCTAAGGGATGGATTGACCAGGATGGCGGGGGGGGGGGGGTGCACTCAGCTCAGGCCTAAGCCTGCGCAGGCCGGCGTGGGCAGCAGCGAAGTACGTCTAGCCGCTGACGGCCTGTACCATGTGCAGGAAAAATTAGAGGGGTGCGCTGGACAGTACCAAGTGTCACTCACAGGGCCTGCTGAGGCAAAAACTAGACACATAAAATTCAAGCCTGCTTTCCTGCTTTCAGCAATAACAAGATGTCCTTCTGTGACAGCGACCGCTATTTGCAGTTTGAGGCAACAAAAGAAATATGCATAAGAGGTAGTGGAAACGCTTATCTGGTGCAAAGCCCCTCGAACCTGCTGCTTCTTCCGTGTTTGGCCACGTGGTGTCGAGTCACAGCGGATGGAATGCCTGTATGCAGGCATCAGGAGGTGTGCCAGGGGGTTTCGGACGTCTCCTAAGCAACAAAGCAGTATCTGCCATCAGAAGCCATCCCGGTTTGCCAAGATGAATCCTCAACATTTTAAAGGGACAGTGAGGAAATGCCTTGCCTCTGAGAGCATTACTAAGCTTTACTTTCTGGATCATGAAGGTCACCTTTACTCCCACTGACGTCCTCTCCTTCGGGTTATAACTGAATGAGAACTGGGTCCTCACACCCAATGCAAGCCTGATGTGTGCAGTTGGCACAGTCCTGAAATTAGGTGGCTATTGCAGTCCAAATGTGTTGCAAGTATCCAGCACAATCTGTAAGCAAATTAAGGCACGACACCTTTGTGTCTGTACAAAGTGCTTCAGCGCCAGCCTATTGATCTAGTCAGGTTAGTCTGGATCCTGGCTCGTGGATGTGCGGATGTCCCTTTAGAAGCAGCCCAGCTCGGCTAGGAGGATGTGAATCTCTGTATTCAAGGCTCTTTCATCCTTCACTTCCTCCAGGAGTGAGAATGTAAACACGGGGCTCCATCCAACTCCCTCCCACCGGCTTCTCCTCAGCTCCATTGCGTGCCATTGTTTCAGCAGCACGCAGGAAATCCAATGGGGGGAGAGGGGGACCACAGGATAAACCCAAAATCCCCCCTCCTCAGGGGTATTAATTCTATGGATCTGGGTGGTGGCTTTAGTGAGGGTTCCAGGGATAGACCGAGTGGGTCATCAGAAAAGGACGTGACGAATGCGGCCTCGTCAGTGTCAGCCTGCCGGCTTCTGCCAAGCCGACCGGACCGGACATGTGATGCCCGGCCTTAAATTGCATTTTATTTACAACAATGAACAATGAAGTATCACCGTTTTGGCCACACATCAGTATGGCGAGCCTTTTTATGTTAGTGATGTAAATACTAAACAGAGACCAGAAACATAAATACTGGAATCCTTATACCAATAATAAATATTCACTGCATGTACGTTATTTTAAAATTTGCCAGCACCTTTGCTTCAGTTTGCACTATTAACACGAGACACATAGCTGATTATTTTAGACATATCCATCTACTACAAGTCCTTCCATCCATCATAGATCCTTTCTTGCGAAACCGCTTGTCCTATTCAGGGTCGAGGGGGGATCCAGAGCCTATCCCAGAGGTGAGAGGCGTAAGGCAGGGAACAACCCGGGATGGGGTGCCAACCCGTCGCAGGGCACATGCACACACCATTCTGTGCTAAAAGCCTTAATATCAACTTGCTCCACAGAAATGTCATTACATACCTTTTCCTTGAAAAACAGTTTGTAGTATTCAGGAAAGGTATCCGATACTGGACCAATCGCAGAGGCCTGTCACCTCAGATGAACAACAACACAACTTTTTACACAGTGTCATTATTTATGGAAGTAAACTAAACCAAAATGTAGAAGAAGTTTGTGAGAAGTTAAGTTAAATGACTGCTTCCATGTGAATTAAGGGGGTAAGCAGCAGCCATAAACGAGTGTCAGCAAGCCCCAATGCAGTGAAACGGCACTGCGAAGCAGAGTGGGCCAAAACTGTCAAGGCTGACAATTACACAGAAAATGATTACTTCAAGTTAAAGGTGGTTCTACAAGCTATTGAATCATGGGGTATAGTTAGTTTTTCACACATGGCTTCTCCATTTTGGCTTCACTTTTGTTAAATAATGATATGGTGGAATCTGTCGTGTGGTGTTTTACACCTGAGGTTAGATTAAAATTTTAGAGCCTGGTAAGGACCATATAATTTTATTTATTTTTTTTATCACATCCTGATATGTTCTACCATAGTACTGAAATAGGGTACAGCGATATAAGAACATAAGAACATAAGAACTATACAAACGAGAGGAGGCCATTCGGCCCATCGAGCTCGCTTGGGGAGAACTTAACTAAT
>JAODKN010000046.1:18416952-18429379 GCA_026774425.1 Petrocephalus zakoni | reverse complement strand
TACTCTAACTACCCGCTGTGTAAAGAAGTGCTTCCTTAAATCCAGTTTAAAATGTCCTCCCGCTAATTTCCACCTATCATTTGGTATAACTCCTTGTATCCAGAGGAATTAATGGTAACACTTAAAGCCCTCATCCATTTTTGTTATTTGTGTATTAAAGCTGTTATGGCATGTTAGGATATTATACTTGCATGCTGCTTATGAATGTCATATAAATACATGATGAATGCATTATGAAGATGCACTGAATGTTCTATGAATGCAATTAATGTAATGTGTTACCATAAGAATTAAGGATGCTTTGTACCGCATTACATAATATAATACATAATTACAGCATTCATAATGCATAATAGACATGGCTATAATGTGCTATGCCTTTTTTTATAAATTTGTATAGCCATGTTTATAATGCTTTATGAATGCATTATAATGACAATTATTATTATTGACAATGCATTAATAGAAAGTTACTGGAAAAAACTTAACAAACAGCGGTTGTTAACTTAACAAAAAGCGGTTGTTATGGCCCCTAGCCATAGTGCCTCTCCCTGAGCTCCCCCGCTCCTCTGATTACCGCTGCATTTCTACATTTATATATATATATATATGCAACGGTACTCGGTAAAATACCGGACAGTACCGCGGTATTTCCGTTTTGCACTTCCTTTTGAAAATGGTGCTAAATGCTTATCAGGCTACTGATAACCCTTCGGGCCGACGATGCCGCGTATCTTTCTCGTCTATTTCCGTTTATATCTCGCTGAAATCTTCATGTAGAATCGTGAAAAAAAATCCGTAATCTGTCTTCTTTTCAAAAGTATTAAAGTTTTTAAAATTAGGTAAAATCGGCAAAAAAACATGTCAGCTTTCTTTGTTTTACCCGCACCGAGGGCGTGTGGTACCGCCCAGACGCATTCTAAACAGCCGCATTTCCGCGTATTCAGATCGCATTCGCGTGGTAATCTAATGCACAGCGCAGCGGTGAAACGCGACCCGAGTAATGACGCTTTCGGACCGAACGCACATGCGCTGTGCGCCGCGGGGTTAGCGCAGCCCTCCGATCCACGGCGCTTTGCGCTCAATGCCGCGCTATCGCTTGGCTCAGCGCAGCGCAAAACGCTCCTTGCACGCCATAGAAAACAATGGGCTTCGGAGCGCGGGGCAGCGCATGCCGCGTTCGGTCTGAAAGCGCCTTGAATGGCTCATGCTTACACACGACAGCTCCTAAATACTCAATGGAAGGAGACCAGAAATAATGAGTTACGTTTTTCTTATTTATTTATCCAACTGAATGTGAATGTAGCCGATTCAGAAAGTATGTTTACTCTGACTACTGTGTTGTGTTTAGAGTACTTTAAGAGGCACTGTTTTGTTTACGTTTTGTAAGTTGTACATGTTTTATGCATAAATAAGAGGCAGCTTATTATTTGGTTTGTTGTGTTATTTGTAGTGTTTAAACTGAACCGAAACCGTGGCCCAAATACCGAGGTACGCTTTGTACCGTGGGATACCTGTACCGTAACATCCCTAATGCACATACAGATGAGCAAAACATCCTGATAACCCCCATGTGAAGCAAATAATGTTGACTATAAAACTTGTGCATGTCAATTTCTGGGATATATTAGACAGTATGCTAACCTCGTAGTCAATGCGCTGATTGCAAAAGAAATGAGCCATGATAAAGATCGGAGTGACTTGTCCATGGGCAATGTCCATGGGCAATTTGTGGTGAGTCCCTACTTAGAGTGGTCCAAGCAGGTAAAAGCCATGATCCATGGCTGTGTAGCCCCGTACGCAGCAGGGCTCGATTGCACTGTGTGACGTGATGCACTCCTTTGACCATCATTAAGCTTGTCTGCCATTTGTGCCACAGTAGCCCATCTGTTGGTATCATGTACAAGACGGGACAGCCTTCACTCACATCACGCATTGATGAGTCTTGGCTGCCCAACACCCTGTCGGCAGATCGTGGTTTTTCTGTCTTAAGAAGACTCTCAGTAGACCACTCACCATGGCTGGCTGTAAGCACCCGCATAAGCCTCGTCGTTTCGAAGATGCTCTGACCCAGTCGTCTGGCCATAACGATTTGGCCCTCGTCAAAGTCAGTCAGGTCTTTAAGCCCATTCCTGCTGCATTCAAAGTCACAAATGAGTAACAAATGTTTGGTCACCATCTAATATATCCCAGACCTTGACATGCATTGTTTTTTCAAGATAGTTAACATTACTTGCTTCACATGGGAATGGTCAAGTTATTCACGTTAAGTGGGGGTGGGCATAATATTTTGGCTCATTGGTGAGCATATTAAATTCATATGCAGCCACTACTAGACGATACACTTGGCTGCAATCTGCAGAGTGCAACAGTGATGTCTCTTTTTAAATTTAAGTGTGACTGATTTGATGCATGTGGTTCGACATTCAGAGTAACAGAGATATTCAGTAAAGCATTTCCAAGGTTAAAATTAATCTTTAGGAGGCATAACAGTGCAACAGATGAAGGCGTAAATACGTCAACGTGCAGTAGTTTCCCTCGTGCAGACATTCTGCTCTCTTTTTAAGTGAGTTCCCATGACGCGTTACTCTGCAAGCTGCCCAATAAGCGATCGATGCAGTCTAATGTTTACCACACATAAATAATTGCAATATGCAAATGCTCGCTCACAAAATAGATATGTGATCAAAACTGTGTGTGCAACAACTCTATTTCTGCTTGACAATGGCACCTCCACCAGCCCTACTTCCTGCTGGTGGGACAGGATTCTGGCGAAGTCTTTTATCGCTGGCGGCTGTGTGCGGCGGATACTCTGAAATGGTAGCGTCTCTCCCCTGCAGCGCGTGGTTCTTCTTAGAAGTCAAAATCGACACATTTATAGCTTTTTCTGAAAAGCAGTTAAGAGGAAAAAAGTTCGAGGTTTTATTTTGTTGCATAAGTGCAAGTAAGTCAGGCTCTCTTGGAACGAGAATCTAATATCCGATTATGGGTCAGTTTATCAAGTTTGGTGGAAATTGACAGTTGAGTAACTTTCTCATGGTGACATGGTTTGCACGATGGTGAAAGTTTTAAAAGAGTCGGTGAGTATCATTCTGAAGGGAAGCTGAATTTTGAACATTTTTTTTTGGGAACCAGATTTAGGGAAGCCACATGATAAGAGAATAATGCACTGAATATGCTATCAGGAGGGGGATGTGTCTTAATTGTTCGGGACTGACATTAGGCTACACCACGAAGCCATACCCCAGAAGACGACAGCAGGAACCAACTGCTTGTCCTGAGACGGTAGAAAAGGACAATTTCTAAAGTTTATTTCACATGCAAAGAAGGGATATATAATATTTTAATGTTTGTTAAGGCGAAGCATTCAGAACAAGGCAGTTTCACAGGGCAAGAAGGTCGGTATTTGTGGAAATTGTGAAAACAAGTAAAGTTGCGTTAGGGGGGGGATTAGGTTTTGAATTTTAATCTTCATTGTGATAATGTAAAGTTGAAGGAAACAAGTTATTAGCTATGTTTTCTAAAGGTCCCCTAGTTCATCCTGTATTTGTGAATTCCAAAAAAGACTTCCAAAAAACGTTCAGAATGCTATTTTATTAAAAACCTCAAAGCCTAGGTTAAAATAACGTGCCGGTTTTTGCAGCTGAGATGATGAAAGATGCTGGTCCTTAATGTTAACCACTATCTCATTTCCCTTGTTACTTTCTCACAAAAGTACCCACAATATATAAATCCTTTTTTGTTTTCCCCTGGAAGGCGGAGCTAGAAAATGTCAGCCAGAGATGCACAGTTCTGCATCAGCTGTTGTCTGGTGGTATCTGGTGTTTCAAGTTTTCAATGAATGGTGTGAGATTGAAGAGGAACTGTCACGCGGTAACCTCATATGGCCTCTCTCACACCATCACAAAGCATGGGCGATATTTACATGACTTCCTCTGCATTTCCACTTAATCAGGAAAGCTAAAACAAGACAGCAGCTTATTTCTGTACTGCAGCTTCTTTTTAAATCCCATTTTTAAAACTATTTCGAGAGTCAGAATGACGTGTGTTTTTTTTATTTTGCTTTGCAAATATTGGACGCGCTCAGTTCAGGACTGAATCGGCAGGCCCAGCGGCTTTTTCACCTTTAGCCATCGTAACGTTTTCGTCTTGCCAGATACTCACTTTGTGTGTTGCGTGTGTCTTGTATGCCCTGTTACATTTGAATGTTAGTGCTGGAAAATGACCATTTTGATTGTTTAAGCAAAATTTAAAAAAACGGTACAAACGGTAAAAACAGTTTGAAACTTTGCCATCGTCTGGCATTGTCAAACATGTCATCTTCGTCAATATCAAATAAAAACATGGGTGGCCAAATAAAGCATTAAATATGTGAAAACACCGTTATATATTGACTTGGAATGTGGTATGTTTCTCTTCCTTCCATGGCTGTTTTTGGTGGTTCAAAGCCCAATTTTAGTGAAAAAAAAGCATTATTGCAGTAAACATATTAACAAATTACAGTATACTATCCCATATCACCATTCTTTAAGACTCCTGGGTAGGCTAAGCCATGTCTCCACTTACGATATTTTCAAGTTACGATGGGGTCATTTCCATCGTAAGTCGGGGACAACCTGTATAACAACCTATAACAATCCTGACATGCCTTAACAGCATTGATACACAGTAATAACAAAGATTATATAATCGTGATGTTTGTTATTAATATGTAAAGTTTTATATTAATGTATATTCAAGGTAGTTTATGTTATTAAGGTTTGTTAGGATGTTAACGTAACTTCAGTAACTCACCGGCCACCAAAACTGAGCCTTTTATTGGTTTTAACAATGTTCTTTATATAATATTTTGGTGAGAAAAGGCATTTGATAGATAATTGACTAAAGCATCACAAGTCATTATTTGAATTATTATTGTCTTAAAATTGCTGTATTATTATGCAAATTATTTTTATATCAGCTAGTAATCAGACACTCATCTGTATATTTACACTGTGCCTTTATATGGAAAGTTATTTCAATCAGAAAAAAACACCTGACTGGATTAATCATTGAATACGAACATGTAAAATCGAATTATTGACAACCGTGGTGAAAATTTGCAGCGATTCCTTCAGAGAGATGCTTGATAAAACCTCAACCAGACTGAGGGATGTTCAGTCTGAAATCTAAAGCCCTAAATTGCTTAAAAAGTCACCCAAGTGAATTGTAATAACCAGGAAGGTATATGAAGGTCTACGTATACAGAATGTATAAAGTTGGGCTGCTCAAGATTACAGAGGTGCGTCTGATGGCATGACTTGGTCTCAGCCTATGCATGGGCTGGACATGTACAGTCAGCCCAGATTTGGCTTTACTTCAAAAGGAGGAGAGGAGCCTTACCTTATGTATGCCTTGAAACAAACAAAACAAAAACTGCAGATCCTTTCCAGTATGGCTGGCTGACTGCTGAAGATTTATGTGGAGCTTTCTGAAAATGGGTCCCGCATACAAACAAGCTGAATAGCCCATCCAGTGTATGGAAGGTCAAGCCCAAAAGCCGCCTGAGGTGGCGACGATGTGAAACACACGTGTTTGAGCTACATCTCCAGGTGTACCCGATGCCATGAGCTAGCCAGCCTTTCACAGACCCAGCGCTGCTCGGACTTGCCCTGAATATCAGCCTTGTGTCAGCCACTCCAGTGAAGGTGCAGCAGACACTGGTGTGTCTCGAGTTAATCCTCTCGCCTTTGAGGCTGCAGCTGGAGAAGATCGTGGATAGTGTTCTTTTTGTGTAATCTGATGATTTGAAATACAAGAGCCGGATAAAGAACGTCATTATTTTCATCCTAAATGCGTTATACTGTCATTGTGCAATTTGAATAACCTGGAGTATTATTATTGTTATATTTGCATGAAAGTAAGTCCAACAGCAAAAGTGAATTTTACAGTATATTGTCACCTTTTTGACTTCATTTGTTTTTACCGATATTTTTGTGATTTGGGTGTCAACTGGAACATTGGATTGACACCATCTCTATGAAAGAATATTGTGACATATGTGGAAGCTGGTGTAAGTAACTTTATAACACAGATGATATTGGCGATGTAGCTTGTATGTGGCTTGCCGGCTGAGGCCGAAAGGAGATGACTCTCTGCTGTCGGTTAAAGCATGAATTAATGCTTGTCGTAAGCCCAGGCTCTCAGGGAACCGGAGGCTTGCCATCCTGTGTGGCCTACCTGGAGCTCCTTGGGAGATTAAAGATAACAGGGGCGAGGCCAGCTGTTGGAGACTGGCTGAGGGTTCCCGCATACATCGCCTTTAGCCCATTTTTGCATGCTCCAAAAATATTTCCCGACTTGTGAAACCAAAACTTCTGATGTCAAATTCACAAATCTGGAGGGAAGACTGTCCAAGAATGGTCAAAATCCTGGATACAATAATAACTATAGACTACACTGTTAATCAAAACTGATATTGGGTCAATAGATCATGTGTTTTAAAATAGAACAAGTTCTTATGGGTTTATTTAAAGTATAAAATCATTGGAGTACCATCCCTGATAAATTTCATACCCTTATAGAGTCACTGTTTCACTGCCCAGTGAAATAGCCAGAGGAGTCGGAAGGGGGCCGAGGGGAACGCCTCTGATGAGCTGCTGAGGACAATGACCCACTCGGGTGCTTCTACACCTTTCTGTTTCCATCGCTGGTTTTTCATGCCATGTACCAACATTTGAGCACAACATTTAACCACTGAGGGTTCAATATGAGGAAGACGTTTGAAATTTAAGAAGCTTTTAGTCAGAACCAGCCTGCTGGCAGGCCTAATTGAGAATCATGGTGTGCCTCTTGTGTAATGCACGACAAGACAGGCCTCCATTAGCCCGTCTGGGTTTTCAGTGCCATGCTCACCCTGTGTGTGTATCGGTGTCCCTGCAGGTTGTCACATTGTGGTACCGGGCCCCAGAGGTCTTACTGCAGTCCAGCTATGCCACGCCGGTAGATCTGTGGAGTGTGGGCTGTATATTTGCAGAAATGTTCAGCAGGAGGTAAGTGTACTTCCTTTGTGAAAGCTTTTATACTCACACATATAGTATTAAATCACAGATCGTCTTTTTACTACTACACAACACACTATATCAAGTTAAGTGGGCTTCATTGCCATGCCACGCATTCACAGGTATACAGTGGTGTGAGACATCGTTTCCCCAGGACCACGGTGTAACAAAAGACACATGGGGAAGGGGCTGTATGTACACAGTTACAGGGGTATAGTGCAGATTAAGTACATGAGTGCAAACATGGGGGTTGGACATTGACCACACATAGTGCTCATGACACACAGACGCACTGTATATATGTGAATAGGGTGGATGGAATGATGTATGTTGACTACTTGAATAAAATTTTCAACAATATTGAATAAAACTTTCTGTACATAAAGTATGTAAAAATAATTAAAAATAATAGTTTAACAGCAGATAATGTCGCAGCAAATGTTTGATTGATTGTTATTTCACACTACATGTTTCACGTGGTCCTAGAGGCCACCTTCTTTCTCTGGCACCTGGGAAGCAGACCCTAACTTCCTGCTTTTCTGACGGTTGGGCTGTTAAACGTTAATGAAATTCAGTTGGAGCCTTTCCGTGGTTTCAGACTTCTGAGAATTCAGCTTCAGATAATGTATATGTTTTTTTTTTCTCACTCTTTGTGGTTTAACGTAATTTTCACAGAGAGAGAGTGTCACCAGTCACATGGAGAATGTGGTTCAGATTGGCTGGGGGTGTGCTAGATCCCCCTCCCCATGCAGTATGTCTTCCACCATCGTGTTTACAAGCCCTGCGTAGATGCATGTTTGTTTAACGTTTGGGGATTAACATGAGAAAGAGGTCCGGCTGAATGGCGTTTGGTGCTCGGCGGATAAAAGGTCATTGATAGCGGTGGACTGGTGCCAGGCCAGTCAGACCCTGGTCATTTCTGTATCCTTCCTCTGATAAGTAACATCCACTTTTCAGCTCACTAGGCACTGGGAGACAGTAGGCCAGTGTTTCCCAACCCGGTCTTTGGAGACCCACAGCCGCTCCATGTTTTTGCTCCCTCCCAGCTCCCTATATGTGGACTGTCTGGCAGGGAGCTGGGAGGGAGCAAAAATGTGGACTGTCTGGCAGGGAGCTGGGAGGGAGCAAAAATGTGGACTGCCTGGCAGGGAGCTGGGAGGGAGCAAAAATGTGGACCGGCTGTAGGTCCCCGAGGACTGGATTGGGAAACATTGCAGTAGACCATTACTCTGTCTGACCTGCCATCATTATACAGCTACACTAACATGTTACTCTACCTTAATTAGACCATCAATACAATACACTCGGTTGTATGTAGTTGAGCTGATTGTACTCTTTTGCCCTCTATCGTGAGAAGGACAACAGCATTCATTTCACACAGTATTGTGCAAAAGTCTTAGGCAGTCAAAGAAAATGATGTTTAAATGACCTTCATGTTAGAGTAGGACTATGTTTTTTTTTCTGTCAAAGTGTGTTAGCCATTTCAAAACCTCTCCTAAAGTCACCCCAGTATTTGCAGCAAATATCCGATGTATACCCATGTATTTTTTTACTCGACCATTAGTATGCTGGTATTTAGGGTATTCAATACCACATTGAACATAGTTATTAACTAATTAACTTAATTAATTAAGTGAGCTGGTGGTGAAATGTAATGAGTACATGGAATGCCTGGTATGCCCCTGAGGAGAGGTTTGGGAACTGAAGCGATGTTCATCTAGCCACCCGGCAAGATAGCAGTGACTTCTGGGAGAACAGCAGATATCCCTGGTAGTTTTTATTGTGTTACTCTTAATTTTCATATGCTGTAATGATCAATTGTGTTTTTGTTTGGAGCAAATGTACATCAAAATTGCTTTAAACATTTCCTTCCTATATATATAATATTTTAACAGTTTTCTTTTTAATGTATGTACTACTTTTCATAGCAGAATAATGTGAAACTCATCGGTTCCCATAATTCATTGCCCTTCTGTTCATACTGTAATCAGTCTCCTAGTTCCCTGTTTTATTTCTGTGAAGATGTCCTTCCTGATTTTCCCCTTCACAGTAAGACAATTCTGTTATCCGTATCCCAGACCTTCAGCGGCACTGTGGCCAGCTTCTCACGTCCCCAAGACATTCCCAGACACCACACGGGCTCCACACGTTTGGTCCATAATGATAAAAGGCTCTGGCACGCCAAACGGTCCCATTAAATACAAGCAAAAGAGAAAGAATTTCCCACTTTGGATACAATAAAATATGCCTGTGTATCTGTGTCTGTGTGGGTGCGGAACCATCCGGGGAGCTGCTGCAGAACAGGAGCTGATGCTGGGTGTCAGTCTTTCGCGTAACACACGGGGTGCCGCCCGCGACTTGGTGCATGACGGCGTGCACGTGAGAGCTTATGGGATGGGCATATTTGCCGCTCTCCTCTGGTTCCCAGCTGGCCGTTCGACACTTCAGACATGTGTTGCCGAAATGACCTTAAGTAGCTTGGGACAGATAGAGTGCATCCGAAGGTGAAATTCCAGCCTTAAAGATTGCTTCAAACCATGTGCCAAGTCTCACAAATCCTCAAGGAATGTTTTGGAGTGGAGACTGAGTCACTCCCATGACGCCAAACACGGGTTGTGTGCATTGACACAGCTGGATAACTTAACAGGCCACTTCGGGCCAAGTAGCTTGCTCAAGGCTGAAAGGGCACTCCCAACCCAAACCACGTGTTCTGAACCTTGACCACCAATCACAGACGTTACGGAGTGAGGTCTATCTCTGCCAGGCCACCCCGCTCCAGTTATGGGGTCCTTTTCAAAGGCCATCGAAATCCCTGTGACTGTGACTCTTTGGGTTCCATGTGTACTTGGGAGTCATGGGGGGCGTCATTTCTTGCGGAAAAAAGGTGCGCATAGAAGGTGCAGGAATCAGCTTGGGGAAATCCAAAGATGTGTAGTGTTTTCGCCTTATCCAACCAGCCTTTACATGGCCTCTAATCATTTTCAAATTCCAGGAAGCTCTTTGTATCATTTACCGAAGAGCCGTCTGCATTCGTAGGATTCACTGTGGCACCTATGGCTGTCTTAGCGGTGGCAAATGCTGTGAATTCACACCTCTCCTCATCCCCAAGTGTCAGCTCACTCATGTGCACTTCTTGTCCCATGTGTCACGCTATGCACTGAGAGCCAACAACCTCGATTCCAAGCCCGGCAGGCCAGCAGAGCCCCGGGGGAATCCCGAAAAAGGAGGGAAATGTCCCGCACAAGATTGGGTTGTGCGGCGGACCGTGTCGTCATCTGGCAGCCTATAACCGCGAGGTCGCTGCTGTCGGTTAGTTCTCGTTTCTATGGAAATGGCTTCCTGGCCTTCATTTGGATAATCGTACCACCCTAAACCTGCACCCGCATGCTTAATTATCAAGTTACAGTATATATGAAACTTCCCATTGAAGTAAAACATCAATAAAAATAATTGATTGACAACCAGGCTTAATTTGTTAATCCACGGAATAATTGCATGTAAATGATGAAAATATGTAGAAGAGTCTCGCCATTAATATCTTTTTAATTTAACATTTTAATGCTTAGTTAATAAGAGCTTCAGAAAGAATCTCTTATTGAGTTACCGCAGAAGTATCAAAATGCCGTGATGGGTTATACCGCCAGAAATTGTTACTAAGAATAAATCATCTCTAGCTTAGGGTACTCCGCCCAGTAGGACCTAATACTTTGTTTCAACAAAACATTTCAGAGGTCGCTTCTCACGTTTGGCTTCCATGGCACAGATACGGGAACGAAATTCAGGCAACCAGCTGCTGTCATGTTTCAGAGGAGCTGGGAGTCTATTGGAATAACTTCTGCCACTTCTGATCGCTCTCCGAGAACAACAGGAAATGTCTGCATTCAGATCTGAATTTATGGCATGTGGACAAAAAATGTGCCTCCCAAGTCATCATTTACAGTTAAGATACCTGTTGCATCCATTCCGTCTTCCACAGGGTAGCGGGGCTCTAGAGCCTATCCCAGAAGCTACAGGCACAGGGGGGGGAACAACTCCGGATGGGGCACCGGCTCATAGGCAATTTGGAAACCCCAGGGGGGGAGTAACTGGGGGAAACCCCCAATGACTGGGAGAGAACAAGCAAACCACACACACACACACACACACACACAGCCATGTGAGACAACAGTGATAAGCACCGCGCCACCCCTCAACCGTTTCATACGTTCATGAATTCCTTTATCACGTCTTTATTTTTCCCATAAAGATTCCCCCGTGTTTCCGCCATTATGCCATCTTTCGTTGTTTTAAAAAAACAAGGACAATAAAGACCGATGTAAAACCCAGGTTTGTGTATGAGTAATGTTAACTTAGAATGTTTTCCTAGTTAATGTTTTACCCTCACTGACACTTACCAATACAGTCCATCTGTTTTCCCTAACTGACTACCCAGTGCAGGGTCTCTGTCTGCCTGTATCGCAGGATGCACAGGGTATGAGGCAGCCAGACACTCACAGGTCACATACACGGCGCATTTCAGAGACACTGGTCCAGCTCTGCACCGTGGGTGGAAACTGATCTGCATGCTCGATCCAAACACATAGAACAGAGCTCGAACCCACAACCCAGGAGGTGTCAGGGCACAGCGATAACTGGTTAGTTGGACATGACATAAGTGGGGAATTTTATTGTGTACCCTACTTCCTTTATTTTAGTTAAAAATGATCATAAAACTGCTTATTTTTAAAACAAAGCATCAATGGTGTGAAATTAAGCATCGACAGGAAAGCCCCTACCGACCTCTGCCAGGCTGAGCCGGGGGAAAGCTCGCGCCGACCTCTGCCAGGCTGAGCCGGGGGAAAGCTCGTGCCGACCTCTGCCAGGCTAAGCCGGGGGAAAGCTCGTGCCGACCTCTGCCAGGCTGAGCCGGGGGAAAGCTCGCCCTGACACCCCCAACCCCCCCCCCGCACACTCCTCTGCATGTTGTCAAGCCACGCCGGAACGTCCCTTGTCGTCCTCTGCACCCAGAATGGGGTCAGTCCCCAGCAGACCACAAAAGGTGACCTTTTTGGGGAGTCTACCACGCCCATCGGCTGGAGCAGCAATGCGTTACTTTCGGAGAGCTGATTTCTCTGTCCATCCCAGCAATCAGCACAAAAAAAGAGCCAACGTTTCAGTTCTGACTGTCTTGATACGCACATATTTGCAGAATATTTCCCTTGATAAGTCAGTCACTGCCACCCCTCCCTGCCCGCACATGAACTGTAAAGCACACGGGCACACATTCCACTGATAACGCTGCACCTCTCACAACCCCGACGCACACACACACCCACACACACACACACACACACACACACACACACACACACACACACACACACACACACACACACACACACACACAC
>JAODKN010000046.1:18341001-18355391 GCA_026774425.1 Petrocephalus zakoni | reverse complement strand
GCTGGATTAATCCGCGTTAACGCGTCAATTTTGACAGCCCTAGTATATATATATATATATGTATATATATATATACACACATATATATACACATATATACATACACATATATACATACACATATATACATACACATATATATAGTGTGTATATATATATATATATATATATGCTGACTGTAATTGCTGATTGTAATTGCTGACTGTAATTGCTGATTGGCGGTTTCCCCGACTAAGAAAGCTACAGCTTGTTTTGCCACTCAGTCTGTCTGGGGGTGCTGATCTGTAAGGGAAGTCAGCGATGCATACCCTATATAAGATGACATATGATAAGGCCACATGCAAACCCAAAGTCATAAGATTCCTTAGCAAGACAGCAGGGGGCACTGTGGTTAAGGACAAACATAACTTTACGTTGAAGCCCTACTATAGTATCTGCACTGCTCCAGTAAAACATTCAGATATATTATATACTAATACATTTAAAATGCAGTTAATGCAACCAAAGTATCAGTTCAATTGAAAATAAAAAAAAACAACTTTAACAGGACTGAAAATAAAAGGACACATTTTGAATAGCAAGTGTTCGTGTGTTATCTACCCGGGAGGACATACCCCACAAACAGCATGGCCAGGGCCCCGAACAGCAGCGTGTGGAACACATGGTAGACGACCTCCGGCTGCTGCCCGATAAGGCCGTCCTCAAGTCGGGGGGTGCCCTTCAGCGGCTCGCCACTGCTCCGGACACACACGTGCGTCAGTGCCGCGGCATAGGGAAGACGGGACAGGGAAGGTGGGGGGGGAGGGGGGCGTACCTGAGGCGGCGGGAGATGGCCTGCAGCGTGGACAGGAGGCACACCAGCAGGACAAGCAGGTAGAAGGGCAGCACTGACGCCTGAGTCAGCCGCAGGAAGAAGTCCTGCCCGGGGCTCTGGAGGCCTTCCTGACACAGCAGCAGATTTGTCACAAAGTCCCTGGGGGGAGCAATGCAGGTGATATATATATATTCATATTCATATTAAGAGATATACAGCCAAACACCGGCAGGAGTGAGTCAGACCTGGACTTACGTTGTAGATGTGAGACCAAATTTCATCTCAAGAAATTTAAGTATATGGTCACTTTCACCGACGGGGATGATTTTCTGCAAAGACGATTCAGATGAACATGCTTGCTTTTACACAGACTAGAGCAGAGCGAATACATTTTAAACAAACACTAGCATAGAGAACAGGACATTGGGAGCACAGAAACCACTCTACAGTCATAAGGCTGTTTAGAATTTTCACATCTGAGCGAAAAACACGGACGCCATCACGAATTAGCGCACATCGTAATCTCCTCGGGGAACACTCACCTTGACCAGATAGCTGAAGGTGATTCCAATAGTGAAAACCAGGTAGAAATGCAACAGTATCTTCATTAGTCTGGCTACCGGCGGGCCCATTTTCATGTTTTGCTGTAAAAGGGGAGGTGACATTAGCAGTGCGGGGTCCCGAGGTCCCAGGGTTGCCGTCGGTCCCCGGTCGAGAGTCTGAGGTTCTGGGCGCTAACTCTACCTGCAAGTACCTGGCAAGCGCCGAGCCAACCAGGAGGCAGAGGAGGGGGCAGCTGAGCAGGTGGGGGTTCCGGAACCGTAGAGGGTAGGCCAGCAGCAGCGAGCACATGTACACCTTATGGATGTCTGCCATCTGCCGGGGGGGTGGGGCATCAGGTGCATAGCCAAGAGATCAGGAGCAATGATTACCCACATGTACTCATACTCACGTGCTCAGGAATTACTACCCGCACGTACTCGCACGCACAGGAGGACTGATTACCCGCACATACTCACACACACACAGGAGGAATGATTGCCCACATTTACTCATACTCAAACGCTCAGGAGGAATGATTACCAACACGTACTCACACACAACAGGAATGATTACCCACATGTACTCATACTCACACGCTCAGGAGGAATTATTACCTGCACATACTCACACAGACACAGGGGGACTGATTACCCGCATGTACTCACACGCACAGGAGGACTGATTACCCACAGGTATTTACATGCACAGGAGGACTGATTACCAGCACACAGTCAGAAAGAATGATTACCAACACGTACTCATACACACAGGAGAAATGATTACCCACATGTACTCATACTCACACACTCAGGAGGAATTCTTATCCGCACATACTCACACAGACACAAGACGAATGATTACCCGCATGTACTCACACGCACAGGAGGACTGATTACCCGCACTTACTCACATGCACAGGAGGAATGATTAGCCGCACATACTCACATGATTACCGACACGTACTCACATGCACAGGAGGAATGATTACCCGCACATACTCATATGCTCAGGAGGAATGATTACCCCTTTAGAGATTCACATTTTTAAAGCTACACAGCCTCTGCTCTTAAACCAACTCAGAAGCTGTCTACATATTTATTTTCATTAATGACACGGTTTTCTTTATTAAAGTAGGTGGATCCAGTTACCAGGATGCTTATTTTATTACTTATTTTGCTCTTGAGGACACTGTGTCCTTCTAGAATTCAATAAATAATTTAAACCCTAGCTGGCTACTTTGTATTTTTTTTTTGTTTAATAATGGCAGATGCTACCTTGCGGGGCTGGACAAGGTCGAAGCAGTCAAGCAGGAAGAGTGCCAGGGCCTGGACGAAGACCACGTAGTGCCCATGCTCCCAGATCAGGATAAAGGTGAAGGTGGAAGCGCTCATGAGAAGGTAGCAGAACATCTGCAAAGCACAGGAAAGAAGCAAAGAATGGCAGCCATGCCGCACACAGGACCATGGCATACAGTCCAGCCTTCTGTGCGCCAACTTTCCCCATCGCGGGGTCGGCATAAGACATTCAGTTCCGAAAGTCGCAGATGGCACACCAAGGCCATCAGACCACACACAAAAAGTGATGTGCAGGTCCTCGGGTTGCAACAGTCTCGACATACGACGTTTGGAGTTTATGACACTAACCCCCATGAAAACTGTTCCGGCTTATGCCGTTAGTGTCGTACGTGGGCCTAGTTTGGTTGTGCACGTTGATTGATTTTCTGTATATTCTGAAGTCGTGTTTGCTTTTCAAGGTGACACAAATTCTGCTCCATAGTTTTTATGTTGTAAATTATGATTTTACAACTGTGTTAGGATAGGTAAGTGACTTAGGCTATGGTGTGTTTTGACTTACACCAAAATTCGGGGTACGTTACTATCATAGGAACGGAACTGTATCGTAAAATGAGTACCCGCTGTATATATGTGTGGTGCTGGTTTGGAGGATGCCAGGCGTGTTTCCGGCAGCCTATCGTGTGATATCTCTCCTTGTGCCTCTTTTGTGCCAAAGGGGACCAGAAAATTTTATTTGCTTTTTCCAGATTGGGAGGGTCCTGTGCCCCCAACCCCCATGGTGTGGAAAGGTCAACTGTACAACTCAGAGATACGCTGGTCCTGGACACATACAGCATCTTCTGGTCTGCTTACTTGATTATTTGGCGTCTCCAGATTGCTGCAGCTATGCTTAGCATGAGGTCAGTAAATCAGTAAACATAGGTTTCCATGAGGAGGTCAGTGCTGTTCCTACAGACGGCTCACCTCCATGGAGGAATGGATGTTGTTTCTAAGGAAACCGGTTAAGGCAGCAACTTGGCAAGAGAAATAAGGCAGGGCCCAGTTGTCCCTCAGTGTAATGGCGTAATCCACTTTTGTCGTGTCCGGCCTGGAGAGGGGGTGCAAAATAACAATTGAAGCTACCATCTGGGACAGGAATGGCGGGGGGGTCTAATACAGAGAAATTGGCCTGACTCTCCCTGGCTCACCTGTTGATGATGTACCACGCCACGGCCAGCATGCCTGCTACCCAGGTGCCACTCATCAGCCAGCTTGAGACAAAGAGCGCCGTGACGTAGATGGCCTGCAGCCCGAACACCACCCCGATGTAGAAGTACACCGGCTCAATCACATCCTGCACAACAAGATACGTTTGCCAGAGTGATGCTTGCTACAGATCCTCACCAGGACATCTAATCGAGCTCCGCAGTCACGGATGACTTGTATAATGACTTCCTGTCCGGTAACAGAGAGGTTATCCTGGTCAATGGGACCACAAAATATTGCTCCATACCATAAAAAGCAGCAGATACACGCATGTCCTGATTTTGCCAAGTAAAACGCATCCCTGGGTCAACAAGGGAGGGGCTTGTGTTTGTAAAGTACCCGTTTTATTGTGTACGTCCTTTTGTTAAAGGACACATCATAGATACAAAACATGTACATGAACAGGTATACCTGTAAAGGCTATATGGAGCAATATAATGGTGCGTTTTTATTATTATTATTATTATTATTATTATTGTGGTAACAACAAGAACATCAAGACTGGAACTGGCCAATCACAGACACAGAGGCTTAGCCTGCTGAGCCACATACCTCCCCTGGCTCGATGGCTTAAGCCTTTAATTTGGAAAAAAAAAAGAAAAAACAGCCATACAATGAAGACTGTGATTGGATAAAAAAGTGAAATGCAAGCCCCTCCCTTGATGACCTAGGGCCCTATTGAACTCACAAAAATCAAGGTGCTGGCAAATAAACCCCTGAATGATCAAGCTATGGCCCACTGTTAACCCGGCATGATTTTTCAAAGCAACAATCAAAAGGCAAAATTTTACAGCACATTGTTTTGCAATGTCTTAATAGTTAACATGATTAATATTGATTTCACTTAAAAAGTCGGGGGGAGGAAACAGATGTTTATTTTGCTTGGGCTCAAAATCTTGAGAAATATGTGCACCCATGCTGTGACTCACCTGACTTCCGGTGACTTTGTAGAGGAAGCTGGTGATGAGCTCAGGGTACAGGGACAGCTGCTCAACAGCATTGATGGTCAGGGCTGAAACCGTCCTGTTGTCCCGCGTCAACTCAGACATTCCTTCCGTGAGGTGGGGCACAGAGACGATCAGGCAAGCAGCACAGACTGTCAAACTCATTTTAGTGCAGTGCTGTACCTTCAAACAACAGTGACAGTCCACAACACTTAGCCCAATAGGGGCTCACAGTGATGATGTCATTGGGGGAGGGGCCAGTTACCTTTCTCAAATGAGGGTGCCTTCAGCATGTGCTTGTAGTAGTAATAGTAGAGTCCATTGCCACCCTGGAAGGTAATTTCCCGTTCCAGTTCCTGTCGTAACAGAAATCCACAGCGTGCAACTAAATCAACAACAGAAAGTGTACGAGGCCAATTCCTCTGAGGCCGGGCCAGTGGGCTCCCTACAGCATGCCCGCTCTAAAGATGAAGACTCCATACCTGTCTGCTTGAGAACCAGAACTTCTTCTCATGGTAAATGGAGAGATAGACAGCGTACATCATGCCACAGGTCACCGCCGCCAGGCACCCCAAGAAGAGCTTCACCAGGCGCTGGAGCAGGACAGCTGCAGAGGGGAGCCAAGCAAAGGGGCGAGAGTCACGGGCACTACGTCACCCCCTCACACTGCACCTTACACCCAGGGGGGGCTGGCCTGACTAGCATTCCATCATCCATCATCTACAGCAATGGCCAGACACCTATCCTTCTATCCCAACCCTCAGAATCAGAGACAGTATGGAAACGTGCTGACATTTGCCAGTGTTCCTCGAGCTTTTGTTGTTACGGGGCTCTGAATGCTCCACTTCCTCCTCCCCCTCCTTCTTCTGCTTCTCCCCCTCCTCCTGTGCCTCTGCCTTGCTTGCTGGGCTCCCATCAACTTTGCCTGGTTGCTGCAGCTCCTTGGAGGCCAAGTCTCCTGCTGAAAAGAACACCCTCTGTTACCCTAATGGTCAGGGAAGCACACTTGTGATCGGAAGGTCGTTGGTTCGATTCCCTGACAAGGCGCCATTGAGGTACCCTGAGCAAGTACTGCTCCTGGGCACCGAATTAACTGCCCACTGCTGAAACACAAAGTCACATGGGCTAAATGCAGAGGACACATCTCATAGTGCTGTGGAGTGTCAACAATGACGATTAATCACCATCCTTCACAGCAGATGTTCCCGCTAACCACACTGAAGCTGCAATATGTGGGTCACCAACTGACAAGCAAAAAAAATAATTCTTTTCAAGAAATTGCAAAGTTTTTTCCAGTAATGGCGTTCCTTTCACTTTCAATGGAAATGCAAAATTAGTACCAAGGTGTTTAAGATATTCACTGGTGTGACAACTTGATGAACTCGACCTAAAGTCTCAGAAATCCCCTCTTCTAATGCAGCCTGCCAAGCCGCATGGTGTTTATGGAAGAAAAAAAAACATTTAAAGGCATGTCAATCCATCGCAGGAAAGTCACATGCATTCTTTCCGAAGAAGAATAATCAGTCCTTTGCATACCTTTGGGTTCCGGCGTGCTCCGAACACCGTCTGCTGCCTCTCTCCTGTGTCTCAGCTCGGTCATCTCCCCCTGACAACATGCACGCAGGAGACGGAGAGATCAGCCGGACAAGCGGAGCACGACCCATATTCCACACCTGTCACATCTGTCTCTATGGACTATATCTCAGAAATGTGATAGTCAATGATCCTCTGACAGAATAACAGCAATGGACTATTAGCTCTATACAATAGGATGTAAATGCGCCGATAAATGCAATAATAAATATCGTATTTGGCCTTCGTCCTATTCCGACATCCGGAAGGGGCTGAATGGTTACATTCATCAGCATTAATAAGCACATAGATTCCCCTCGTTTATAAGACCAGTGGTAATCTGGTCGAACAACCACGATCAAATCCCAAACAGTTTTACTCATCTTATATTAACCGATAAAAGGCCGTTTCCTCAGAACAAACGTCTTTGCGATTATTCTGTGCAGATGTGCCATCATTATTCTTGCATGTTGAAGAAAACGGGAAACGAAGATTCGGATTTAAACCCCGTCTTATCCCACATATTAACCGGAAAGCTTCACCCTGGGGGTGTAGTTATATAGACAAACCCTGTATACACTTCAATGGCCTGATATCCAAAAGTCATCCTAACATGCTCCAAAGTACTGCTCACCAACGCCTTTAAAAAGGATCAAATATAACCCAGACTGTTAAAACTGTTTATTACTTTTCTTGTCGGCTACAATCTCAATAACCTTCAAAAATGCAGCATGTGCAACTTATTGTTATGACAAACATTACGCACATCCTGCTCTTTAACGCAGTCGTACCGAATTAAATAACGTCAAACTGCATGCAATGCTCATCACCAATAGTTAGCGTCGGCTGATTATGTAATTAGCGAGCTCCCTACCACGGAAAGTCCCCGTAAAAACTAATAATGTTGTAACCATAGAGAGATGGAGCGCAATGGGGCGCAGGGCAGCCCCAGCCCGCATCAGCCCAGTTACGCGACGGCGGTACCTACAGCCGGTGCAGCACAAATACACGCTGCAATTAGAGAGCGACGTGCATCTCTCTCAGCGTGAGCTGCACAGGAGGCGACTGAAGCCGAGCCCTACACGAGATCCATGTAGCTTCTGAGGCTGGAAGAGCCAAAATGCAATATTTAGCAAAACGATAGTAATAAAAAATACAAGTTACCATAGATGCAGGTTAAATTTGAAATTAAAACCGATAAAAACGCTGTCTTCCCTCTGACTGCTATACATAAGAATTTTTGTACAAGTCTTTAAAGGAAATTAAACTGGTTTCCTCCTCTGACGATCAGCTAAGACCTGAGATGATAAAGACCCACGACTCCTGTGGGAGTCCGCTGCTATAAGGCCGAGTTTGCGAGGACGCCGAGATCAGCGCATTCTTATGTCACCGAGACTGAGGGGATTTCCTCAGGAAAGGTTCCATTATTACATTTTAGCTTGTATACTGCCTGTTTCACTAAATGTCACGAGTCACCTCGCGTCACTCACTTATACATTTTCGTTGCTGTTGCAATAAACACAAAAATAAATGTAGTGTAGGGGAATAACGTTTTAAATAATGTTGTGAAAACTTAATTATAAAAGCTGCTGAACAATGCTGCTCAGTGAGTGTGTATGGCCCAACAAAGAAATAACTTTAAAAGATTCTGGGTCTTAGTCTTAGTCTTGTAAAATGTCTTTGAGATTTTTCTTCTCGGCCAGTCGGTGTATCATTGAAAGGCGTCCGTGTGCTACTATATAACGCGTTCGTCCCTCACTATGCATTCTTGGGTCTGTCTTTCATTCATTGAAACGGAGCAGTTAGGTAAAATAAAGTGAAACAAATATATCGTAGACTGCTGCTGGGGATTAATCATTTATCATTACTGAAAAGTAAAATCAATCAATATTAATATCATACTTACGCAGTGTACTTGTTATACAGAGATCGCTTTGCCAAAATACGTATTTTATGCACTGTAAAAAAGGCGTTGTTACAATTAAACTCCTCATTGATTTAAAAGTATGAAATGCCATGGTGTTGATATATGAATACAAAATAATATTCCATTATCATAACAAAATTCTTTTTTTCAAATTTTGTATAAAATTATGAGGATTAGCTTAAAGCTATTGATTACGCAACAATAATATAAAAACGTAGCATTTGTCATTCAGACATTTTTATTTTTATTGGTTCCTAATTGTTTAGCTTTACGACCCTACGAGGCGACAGGCGGCACGTCCCATATCCGGCCCGGAACACCATTTTCTTGCTCTGCGGCGCGGGGAATGCTGGTACTCTGAGTGAAATGAAGGGGACGTCACTGGCAGCGTGTTCGCTCTGCTGACACTTCTTTTTCAGAGTTGGAAGAAAGATACGCAAAACTACTGCTTCAATTTGCGGTACTTTGTAAAAAGTACCGCAAAAAAAAAACTTTGTTGATTAACGCGAGACCCTGAACTAATCGAAGAATCCTGTTTCAATGTGAAGGCGCCGTCACGGAGATGCGGTTGCGCATGCGCGTCGGCCCCCGCTCGACGTGCGCTTTCGCTGGTCCCTCCGGGTTCCTTCTGCACAACAAAGGGAGGCGGTGCTGGGTCCGTATGAGATTTACCAGCGGTGCGGAGAGGGGATCATGCGGGGCTGACAGTCCGTCCGGCGATGTACGTCTTAGGAAACGTGAACGCTGTTTAGTCGCGATTCCTCACATTCCACATTTATGCTTTGTGCTGCTCTGCCTATTAACCAGCGGTAATGTACTTATGGCATCTTAGACGTCGTGGTTACGAGCGCTGCGTTTCTATTTACAAGTAATGGATGTTCCATTCATATGCCCAGATGTGTATTATATGTTCTGTGGGGCCCAAAGACCAGGAAGTCTTACAGGCAATTGACTTGTAGGTTATCCTACTAGCTGATGCATTATTATCCTATTGTACTTACACGTCGTCTATTTTATTTTAGTTGCTAACGACAGTCGTGGACTCGCTAAAATGTTATGGTGCAAAAAAACATAAATTTATTTAGCTAGTAATATTTTTGCAAAGGTAAGATATGTTAGGATACTGCTATGAACGCTTTGCGTAATGGACTAATGTGTCTGTCCCCCAGCTTCCTACTGTCCATGTTTTTCGTGCGTCAGCTTCATAAAACAAGCCTGTCTTTGCATTTAGTTACATTTAAACGACTTTATTTTCTATTTTTTTGTAACATTTACGCCTATGGAAATTGCTGATCTCACCTCAGATATTAATATTGTATCCATAACTGCAGTTAGGTTGCAAGTATTATCTCTGTATGAATAATATAAAATACACTCGTTGAGCAAGGCCGTTACGTTCTGTCTACATTTGGAATTGTCAGTCAGTTATGTCCATTTTAAAAGGAACATCTTTGTTATGCATTGCCAACCCCGTGAGTTTCTTGGTAGCTGGCTATATCTGTACCATTCATTAATTTTTCATGATCACTGATCTAACATAGTGACCCTGGTGCTTATTCCTGGAAATGCAGGGTATCCAAACCTCTGGACAGTGAATCGTAGGCGCATGGGCACATGCACGCAAACACACACACATTCGGCATATATAACCCCTAACCTTAACCATAAGTAACAAAACACAATATAAGACTTTTGGAATATTTGGTTGCTTTGATTACATTTACAGATTTTTTTATTATATGAATTAAGTTTCCCCTTGTGGGGACCGAAAAAATGTCCCCAAAAGGTCAAAATAACAAGTCTTTATCGCAATGTGGCGACATTTGGTACCCGCAATGTAGTACATACATAGAGACACACACATTGTAGGTACTTTAAAGAGCCATGGAAACCCACACGGACGGGGGGCCTTGATCCTATAACTCTGAATGCGTGAGGCTATAAAACAAGTGTGAGCATGACTCTGGGTTTGGAGGCGAGCAAACCTTCATGGCAGATTACACCTCCTGACTGCTTTTTTTGATTTTTTTCATATCCCACAGTAATCCTCAGACTCGGGTGGCAGCGGTGCACAGGCAGACGCGGAGGGGAGAGCACAGGCGGTCATGGACCCGGCTGCCGGAGAGAACCAGACGCTACGTTCATCTGGAAGACAGGTCAACGTGAGACTGAAACGCTGCAGCAACAGCCCTGCGGGACAAGTAGGTACAGAAGCAGGATGGGAGGATGGTGTATATATAGGTCTACTCCAGGATGGGCGGTGGGGTTTATGTAGGTCTCCTCCAGGATGGGTGACCCAGACGGGCAGATGGTGTTTATGTAGGTCTGCTCCAGGACGGGCAGATGGTGTTTATGTAGGTCTGCTCCAGGACGGGCGGAGGGTGTTAATGTAGGTCTCCTCCAGGACGGGCGGATGGTGTTTATGTAGGTCTACTCCAGGACAGGTGGATGGTGTTTATGTAGGTCTACTCCAGGACGGGCGGAGGGTGTTTATGTAGGTCTCCTCCAGGACAGGCGGATGGTGTTTATGTAGGTCTACTCCAGGACAGGCGGATGGTGTTTATGTAGGTCTACTCCAGGACAGGCGGAGGGTGTTAATGTAGGTCTCCTCCAGGACGGGCGGATGGTGTTTATGTAGGTCTACTCCAGGACAGGCGGATGGTGTTTATGTAGGTCTGCTCCAGGACGGGCGGAGGGTGTTTATGTAGGTCTCCTCCAGGACAGGTGAATGGTGTTTATGTAGGTCTATTCCAGGACAGGCGGATGGTGTTTATGTAGGTCTGCTCCAGGACGGGCGGAGGGTGTTTATGTAGGTCTGCTCCAGGACAGCCGGATGGTGTTTATGTAGGTCTACTCTAGGAGGGGCGAATGGTGTTTATGTAGACCTCCTCCAGGACGGGCGGATGGTGTTCATGTTGGTCTCCTCTTGGACGGGCGGAGGGTGTTTATGAAGGTCTCCTCCAGGACGGGGGGCCCAGACAGGCGGATGGTGTTTATGTAGGTCTCCTCCAGGACCGGCAGAGGGTGTTTATGTAGGTCTCCTCCAGGACCGGCGGATGGTGTTTATGTAGGTCTATTCCAGGACGGGTGGATGGTGTTTATGTAGGTCTATTCCAGGACGGGTGGATGGTGTTTATGTAGGTCTATTCCAGGACGGGTGGATGGTGTTTATGTAGGCCTCCTCTAGGACAGGCGGAGGGTGTTTATGAAGGTCTGCTCCAGGACGGGGGCCCAGACTGTGCTTTTAGGGATGTTCATTTATTAAAAGTGCGTGAAGAGTACAGAGAGCGCAGTATTCACACGATTCATTCAGACACTGCCTCTGCAGTCTGAACTGCGTCGTAATTATAGACTCAGGAGCTGTAGTGTTATGAAAAAATAGCTGCATATAGAAATGTTTTTTATTTGGGAATAAAATAATAAAAGCTAACCACTAACCATGCTAACCACTGTCACCTCACACCTCAGGGACCAGGGTCAGGGGTGTTGCTAGAGGTGAAGCTTCACTGGGGTACAGCCCCCCCGATCTAAAAGTGTAGAGATATGTTCATGAATGAAGGATTTTTTTTACTGGGGGCACAGCTGATCAGTACTGGGACATGTGCCCCAGTAAAAAGGGCCTAGCCATGCCCATGATCAGGGTTGGAATCTCCTCCCCGATCCATCTGTGTGGGGTATGCATGTTCTCCCTGTATTGTTGTGGGGTTTCCTCTGGGTACTCTGGTTTCCCCCCTCAGTGCAAAAACATGCTGAGGTATAATTGGAGTTACGAAATGGACGGATGGTTTATCATTTGGACTCTGATATTTCCAGTAAATGTGACATCATGTGGGGCGCTGCGGGGGTCGCCTTTTCCCCCCCAGACCAGAAGAAGAGCAGCGGACACGGAGGATGACGAGGACCAATCAGAGAAGAAGTACAGGAGGTGTGAGAAGTCGGGCTGCTCGGCCACCTACCCAGTGTGTTTCGCCAGCACCTCCGAGAGGTCTGTGCTCTGCGTCGCCGCCCCCATCAGCCTGGTCGTCGCAGCCAGGCCAAGTCTAGGCTGACCTCTGCTCTCATCCCCTTTCCACCCTTACAGATGTGCCAAGAACGGCTACACGTCACGATGGTACCATCTGTCCTGCGGAGAGCACTTCTGTAACGAGTGCTTTGATTACTATTACAGAAGGTAGGAACAATAATACTGCGGCAGCCCCTTGGGAAGTTATGCTATTTATTATTTAATAGGCACCCCTGCTGTCCATTAATGCTGTTACTTTCTGTGCCATCTACCATCAGCCCTGTATCTGCGTGTTACTGTTTCCCGAACAAAGGGTCCAGAGCCTGGCTACTCTGTGCTACTGGGTAGATGAATGGGCGGCTTTTTTCTTCATCTCGCAGTCATAAAGATGGTTACGAGAAGTACGCCAGCTGGAAGAGGGTGTGGACGGGCAATGGGAAGAGTGAGCCCAGCCTGCGAGCCTTTATGGCAGACCAGCAGCTTCTGTACTGGGTGAGGACATCCCCGCTCTGCACTTTATATTATACCCCTGACCGACCCGAGGAGGAGAACCCTGAAGGAGATCCCACGCACCGATAGCAAAAGCGGCTCATTGTGCCCCCCGCCCCAGGTCCAGTGCACTAAGCCCGATTGTGGAAAGTGGCGACAACTGACCAAGGAGATCCAGTTGACCCCCTCACTTGCTATGACCTACCGCTGTGGCATGAAATTCAACAACGTTAAGGTCAGATGGTGAGGATGAGGAGCGGGGCTTGGAGGACTCTGCTCAGGCTGGCCTCTTCCTAACCGTCTCCCTTATTCCCACTTCTCAGAACGAGGGTCCTGATCAGTGCTCCCAGCCGGAAGACATGGTGAGCACAAAAGTGCCAGCTTCTTTTTTCTCGTGCAAAAACTCCATGATTTAATCGACGTTGGCATTCAGAATCCGTATCAGTGACCAAATTATGCTGTCACTTATTCTAAGGATGTGTTAAAGGGGCAGTTAATCCCAAAACTGCGTATCACTGCCAGGGTGCTCAGGCTCCTATGTTCTGCCCACTGATACAAATTGTTTGTGGGGTTCCTACTTTAAACTACTCGCTACAAAGTCTGTGGATTATCAAGAATAACCAGGTTCTGATTTCTGGTGAGACATTGCTGTTGAATTTTTTGAATGTATTTTTCTGGCACTCATATCACCACAGATAGAATGCCATTCAGTGCCATTATATTCAGGAGAACACTGACATTTCTACAGCCGGCATCTCCAAATCTAGGCAGCTCCGAGCAGAATGACCTAGATGGATAGATGACACTAAAACCCTCCTAAAACACCTTTTTTTTCAGTTTTGAGGTGAACGGCCCCTTTAAGATGATGTCTGTGTCTATTCGCTCACTTGAATGTTAATGTGGCGTTGCGGATTGTCTGGCTGACTGTCATGGTGACTCTGTGTCACCAGCGGGTAGGCGAAGTGATCGACAGCTGGTGGCACTCCATGCTGATTCTGCCACCTCTGCTGAAAGACAGCCCCGCTGACCCGTTCCTTACCGCCTACTACCCCGACTGCGTGGGCATGAGTCCCTCCGGCTCCCCCTGCAACATCCCCCTGAGCGAGATGAAGGCCGAGCAGCTCCGGGCCCCGCAGACGCAGAGTAAGGACGATGCGGCCTGCCAGACGTTTGGGTGCGGGCCCATGCTGCCACCGCGCTGACCGCCGTGTGCCGTGTTCAGTTCCAGGGCTCTGTCCGCACTTCCAGCCCTTCTACCAGCCCAATGAGTGTGGCAAGGCGCTGTGCGTGCGGCCGGACATGATGGAGCTGGATGAGCTCTACGAATTCCCCGAGTTCTCCCGGGACCCCACTATGTACCTTGCCCTGCGCAACCTCATCCTGGCGTCCTGGCATCGAGACTGCAAGGTGGGACAGAGGGGCGGTTCTGTGCTTTGAGAAGGGGGTATATATCAATATCCTGATGCTTGGCTCGGTGCGCTACATAAGAACATAAGAACTATACAAACGAGAGGAGGCCATTCGGCCCATCAAACTCGCTTGGGGAGAACTTAACTAA
>JAODKN010000046.1:18273572-18288518 GCA_026774425.1 Petrocephalus zakoni | reverse complement strand
TAAAGAATGCTTTCAGCACCTTGTTGAATCAATGCCATGTAGAATTAAGGCAGTTCTGAAGGCGAAAGGGGGTCAAATACCGTATTAGTATGGCGTTCCTAATAATCCTTTAGGTGAGTGTAGATTAGCAAATATGGTTTAGATAAGGCCAGTGGTTCTTAATCTTTTTACAGTCATGTACCCTCACAGATATTCAAACTACTACTCCGTATCCCATCTAGCTCTACACATATACAACCAAAACTAATACCCAGTGTGGAATGAGACATGAAGTATTGTGCAATCAATTGTACAATATCCTTAGTTCTCATTTTAGCTACCAGCCTTTGTTTTTGACCCCTTATGGTTCCATTTGTTTCCAGTCCACACTGTAGACTTTCCTTTATCATACTACACAGTGACAGTACCATCTTGCAGTGTTAATATCATTTAGATTTTTTATTTTATTTCTTAATTTTATTTTAACAATAAAATTTTATTTAAAATTTTTATTTGAAATCCATTTTCAGTTAATTGTATGATGTTATTAGTTTTAAAATAAATATTTAAAGATATATTTCTATTTAGTTTTTATATATTTTATAATATATTTTAGAAGTTAATAATTGATAGTTTTTTTGTGACTGACTGGGGTTGCCCTGGTTTCTGTGTTGTTTTGGCTGCACTGTCGAAGCTTGATTAGCCGCAGTAGCTATACTGATGCTAGCTACTGATATTTCTGAGATTCCGTCATTCACAGAATGTGCATCTTCAGTAGCAGATTAGTGTTACTGGAACTTTTTCGGTCATTGGCTGAGCTGATTTTTAACAATTTTTCCATATCTGTAGCCACGATTATGTAAGTAAACTACCTTCACTGCAGACTCGCCTCCAGTTTAACAGTTTGGCCACTTTCGTCTACACACTATAGTGGACAAACAAGGAAATGCTGAGGAGAAAGTGAAACTTTGTGGTTTTCTTTTTACTTAAATCTCAGATGTTTTGGCGTACCCCTAAGCACAATTTCTCATATATTGGACTACACTAATGTTTCTACAGTAGCTAATCATTGTGCCTTTCTGTCGCAGGTAAAGTTGTTGCTCTGGACGTGTCCATCCTATTGAGTCAGTTTCACTCTGCTGTCCCCCGTTTCCACCTGAGGTGAGGTTTCTGCCTTCTAGGGTTAATTTCATGTTGCTCGGTCAGTTTATAATCATATGTGTTGCGTATACTGTAGTATTCAAATGTGGCATGTTGATGACTTTATGAAAATGTCATAAGCTTATGCAGCAGTCACTGTGATGGGGAGTGTTGTGATGCTGTTCTGAAAGCTGACATGGCCTTCACGCCTTGGCCCTCTGCAGCGCCCTCACTGGCCTCTTCTTTCGCACGCTGCATTTCCTGGAGCACGACATCAAGCCTGTCTTTGTGTTTGACGGGCTCCCGCCTGAGCAGAAGATGTCTGAAGTAAGGATAGGAGAGACTGCACCCCCGGCTGGTGTTCCTAATGGGATGCACTCGCGTGTGACATCCACTAGACCAGTGTTTCTCAAACCAGCCCTAGGGGAACCCCATACACGCCATGTTTTTGCTTCCCCCCAACTCTCTGGGAGTCGAGATTGTTCATTGTATCTGACATAATCAGTTTGCATTCTTATTTTTTCATTTTTTATTTTTAATTTTTTTTTTAAACCAAGCTTCACTTTCAGTCAAATACCCATATCGTAGCAACAACAAACAAACAATTTACTGACATTTATAGGTTCACAGAGACTTATCTCTCCATATATAATGGCCTTCTTTGGAGACTCACCCAGAGGTTGTTCCCACAGCTGAAGAAAAGAGCAAAGGCTGCCGGCCGTTCAAGTTTCTATATTTCTGGCAAAGGTGAGCGATGCTGAGGCTGCATTTAGTGCATTGGCACTTTCCGTAGGATAAGGCCTCATCCATTCTACCCGTGATTTTTGTTCAGATGCTGGTTAAAGACAAAAACAGTACATTTACATTTATTTCTGGCTCAGCTCCCTCCAAAAACAACTCCGCACCATAATCCCCCCTCCACCAAACTTTACACTTGGCGTACATTTGAAGAAGGAAGGTCAGGCAGTTCCTAGAGCCGGGGTACTCAACAGGTGGACTGTAGTCCGCATCCAGACTCAAACGTAATTTAATCTGGACCATCACCTAAATCTGTATTCTACTTTAATTATCATCTAAATGAGTTCAGTTGTGTACACAATCAAAGATTGTGTAATCAAAGAATTCACTGAGTTTTTTTTTCTTTATGGGACACAGCTCTACTCACCTAGTGAAGCGGTAGGCTGTACAAGCTCACCGAATGATGTTGGGTGATCAGGTCCCAGTAGCCAATCGGAATGGCTGCCAATCCATCCAGCAATGTTCTAACATCTAATGTAAAGGTTTCTCAAAAGAATAGAGGCTATTTTACCAACAATGGGCTGACCAACTTCATATTAGCACCATTGGTTCTAAAATGGGGGTGGCATGGTCTTGTGGTAGTTAGCCTCACACCCCTGTGACTGGGATCGAATCTCCACCCTGTCCCCATGTTTGTACAGTATAGCTTGCATGTCCTCCCCATGTGATCATGGGGTTTCCTCTCAGTACTCTGCTTTCTCCCCTACAGTCCAAAAGCATGTAAAAATGAAATGGAGTTACCAGGTTATCCATAGGTGTGAATGGTGTGTGTGCTCTGCGATAGGTTGGCACCCCATCCTGGATTATTCCTGGTTTGCACCTGTAGTTTTGCAGTAGGCTACAGACCCACGTGACCCTGAATAGGACACACAGGTATGGAAAATTGATAGATGGGTGACTATATAGATATCTAGTCCTCATCCAGACACCGGTCAGTCATGTGACATTGGCAGTTTTTATCAATAAGTCATTATGTTCAGAAACGAAGGATGGTCTTGTTGTGGAAACTCCACTGGTCTCAGACCTTGCGCTTTTCTTCACAGAATCCTCTCGCTCCCAGGACTGTAAGCGCGTCTTAGAGCTCTTGGGTGTCCCTTACGTCCAGGTCAGTCCCTCCATCACTGAGGCTGATGATAACTTGCTGCCATCATCAAGTTTGGGTTCTCTTGGTTTTCTTTCCTATGAGATTTCCACTTTCCAAGTCATGTATTCATACAATCTAATATTGCTAGTGGCAATTGCTAGCCTTGGAGAGATCCTGACCTCTTGGCCTTGCCAGGCTCCGGGGGACGGGGAAGCATTCTGTGCCCAGCTGATGAAGCAGGGGAAAGTTGACGCTGTGGCATCGGAGGACATGGATACCATGCCTTTTGGCAGTGAACTTCTCATACGCCAATTTGACGCCAAGAAGGACAGGTAAGGATATATAGATTACATTTGTATCCTGTTATTCTCTGGTGTGGAACTGGTTCTGGGTGTGTTGATGAACTTAGCTGTTGCATAAATTCTGTATGTGATGGTGATGAAATTGATCGTATCTTTTTTATCACTTTTGGTCATTTCCAGTGATGTTGTGGAATATTGTCTCTCCAAGCTGTTGGATGTTCTCCAGTTAACCCACAAAGAGGTGAGTTGTTATTATCTTCTCACCTTTTTTATAGACCATCCCTTATAGGTTTGATTTGTCACAGAAACCCTTGTCATCTGTCAACTCCAACAAAAGTGGGTCAGGAACTGGTTTGATTATCTTCCCTGGAACCTGGTTCATGTTTCCTTTTTTGCAGTTTGTTGACCTGTGCATCCTCCTGGGATGTGACTACTGTGAAAAGATCCAGGGGCTTGGGCCTAAACGGGCACTGAAACTAATCCAGCAGCACAAGACCATAGAAGAGGTGGTGCTCCATATCAATAGACGGGTGAGCTGTAGTGTTACCCTACCCACACACCGACCTTGGATGGCATTTTTCCATCCATCCATCTATCCATAACCACTTGTCCTATTCCACTTGTCACGGGGGGCTCACATGCACACCATCCATAACTATAGGCAATTTAGTAATTAACCTGATTTTGGGCTTCGCGAGGGAAACCGGAGTACCACGATGACACAGGGAGAACATGCAAACCCCACACACACAGAGCCACGGTGGAGACGCACAGCCTGATCCTAGAGGTGTGAGGAACCGGTGCTAAACATGCAAACCCCACAAACACACAGAGCCACAGTGGAGACGCACAGCCTCATCCTAGAGGTGTGAGGAACTAGTGCTAAACACTGCACCACCGTCCCACCTCTCTTCTCATTCTTTCTGAACCTGAAGTATTTACAATTGGAAACTATCCAGCCGTCTCACTACTCTTATTGCTGTAAACCTTGCCTTCATCTGTTACTATTTTATTAATGAGTTTGCCATATTGGCTTCTTTAAATTAATTTCTTTGATTTATGGGCTGCAAAAACAGAGGCCTTCAGTACACAGATTTGCTAACTAAAAGCCACACTGTCACTACAGATTATGATTATGCCTTTACGGTGAGTGTCATATGATTTATTATACAAACGTCCATGTAGTTCTGTGCTTCATACCTTGCACACCCAGAGAAGTCATTCCTGTTAGTTTTATTATGTATTAGCATTAAGCAGAAAATCTAATCACTGAGTGCGGTTACAATAAATAGAGTGTGCAGTTGCAATAAATAATTTAGTTGACTTCTGCTGACTCTGCTGTCTTTGTCATGACTTCCACTGTGACCTTCTGATGGCTGTCTCTATTAGACTCATCCCGTCCCTGTTAGATGGACCTACAAAGAAGCACGTAGACTCTTCTTAGAAACACCACAGTGCAATCAGCCAGACCTTATTTGGACCGAGCCCAATGAGGAAGAACTGGTCCGATTCCTATGCCATGAGAAGCACGTGAAGTAGGTCCTGTCCCTCTACCCTAAACCAAGATGCAACAAACATCACTATAAAGTGAGATTTCAATGTTTTTGATGGTAACTGTTCTTGTCAGGGAGTCCAGGGTCCGAGGACGGATGGAGAAGTTCCATCAGATGCTCCAGGCAAGGAGGAAAGCTCGTGAGGAGGAGAGGAAGATGGGTCAGCAGACTCACATGGAGGACTTTTTTCGGGTGACACGAAAACGACAGGTGAAGTGCTAAGACGTAGCAGCATAACTTTATTACCGTTCTGAATGCCTCCACTTGATTTTTGTTGATCTGGCGCCAGTTTAAAAATACCAGAGCTCCACATCAGAAATCAGGTATATACACACGAGTAGGTTCCAAAAATAACATTTGGAAAAAGATTGTTATCTTAAGTGTGACAGCTGTTTTTCTGGTGAAAGGCCCCGGCAGTGTTGAGCCCGAGAAGCAAGAAGAGCAGGCATCAGTGACAGACTTAATTATGGATGTGTTATGATGGAGAAATGTGGGTCCTCCTGCCTGCAGAACAGTGAAAGCCCACTGGAAGCCCACTGGAAGTCCAAGATCCAAGCAACTTAAGTATGATTTCATCCAAAGAATTGGTGCCAATTATGTAATAATTTGTATTTGAGTGACATATAGAAATATTATTCTACAGTGTCATTGTATTTTCAAGACCATTGTTATATGGAACTGTACAGGTGACTGTAAATTTAAAATTATATTATTATTATTATTATTATTACAGATCATATTGTAATAGAACATTTTTAGTTTTTGTTTTTTTATCATGCCTTTGATGTACCAGCATTTCTACTGTGTTACCAATAATGTTTATACTTTTTTGAATTAATCTTTCAATACAGTATTAATATTATGATGAACATATCTGTTGCTTTAAATTTTGTTATGGGGAAAACCTATTGGTTGTATATGAAGGTTCTTAAAATGCTGGCTGAGTAACAGGAGCTGAATTGACTGGATGCCCTGTTTTTGTCCAGATACTTTTGGAAATATAATGTACAGTATTCTCTGTCAATACATAGGCTTTAATATGGAGTTGGCCCACCCTTTGCAGCTATAACAGCTTCAGCTCTTCTGGGAAGGCTTTCCACAAGGTTTATGAGTTTATGGGAATTTATTATCATTCTTCCAGGAGAGCATTTGTAAGGTCAGGCACTGATGTTGGACGAGAAGGTCTGGCTCACAGTCTCCACTCTAATTCCTCCACACCAAACTCACTCATCCGTGTCTTTATAGACCTTGCTTTGTGCACTGGTGCGCAGTTATGTTGGAACAGGAAGGGGACATCCTCAAACTGTTCCCACAAATTTGGGAGCATGAAATTCTCCAAAATGACTTTGTAGGCTGAAGCATTAAGAGTTCCTTTTACGGGAACTAAGGGGCCAAGAAAAACCCCTGAAAAACAACCCACCCATCCATCCATCCATCCATCCACCCATTTTCTGCTGCTTATCCAGGGTCGGGTCGTGGGGCAGCAGACCACAGCAGCCACCTCCTCCAGCTCCACCGAGGGAATACCAAGACGTTCCCAGGCCAGCCGGGAGTTATAATCTCTCCAGTGTGTCCTGGGTCTGTCCCGGGGCCTTCTAGCAGTTGGACATACCATGAACACCTCCTCAGAGAGCTGTCCAGGAGGTATCCGAGATAGATGCCCGAACTACCTCAACTGGTTCATTTCGATGCTGAGGAGCAGTGGCTCTACTTTGAGTCCCTCCCGGATGTCTTTTGGTTCATGACCATAGCTGAGGGTGGGAATGTAGATCGACCGGTAAACTGAGAGCTTCGCCTTCTGGCTCAGCTCCCTCCAAAAACAACTCCGCACTATAATCCTCCCTCCACCAAACTTTACACTTGGCACAATGCAGTCAGGCAAGTACCGTGTGCTTTACACCACTGCATCCGACGCTTTGCATTGCACTTGGTGATGTAAGGCTTGGATGTAGCTGCTCAGCCTTGGAAACCCATTCCATGAGGCTCTCTACGGACTGTTATTAAGCTAATCTGAAGGCCACACAAAGTTTGGAGGTCTGTAGCTATTGACTGCAGAAAGTTGGCGACTTCTACTCGCCGTGAGCCTCAGCACGCATTGTCCCCGCTCTGTGAGTTGCTGTTGTTCCCAATTGCTTCCACTTTGTTTTACTACCACTAACAGTTGACTGTGGAATATTTAATGGCGAGGAAATTTCACAAATAGACTTATCGCACAGGTGGCATCCTATCATGGTACCGCGCTTAAATTCACTGAGCTTCTTAGAGCAACCCAGTCTTTCACAAATGTTTATAGAAGCAGTTTTGATTTTATATACCTGTGGCCATGGAAGTGATTGGAACCCCTGAATTCAATGATTTGGAGGGGTTTCCCAATACTTTTGTACATACAGGCCACAGCGTCGCTGTAGAATATTTTTGCAAAGAGGGCAAGCACCGGTGAATAAATAAAATATTTCTTTAATGGACATCAAACAACAACTTCATCTCAGTGCTTAAAATAGTTCTTTACAGCAGCGACCCATTTCCAAAGCCTAATGCCTTTGTAACACAAATGTGATTTTGAAATACTAAAGTAATCGGGTAGCATCCTCGCACATCCTTCCAATCAAGCGCATATTTAAAGAATAAGATCAATGTCGTTGAAATATGGAACCCCTGTGAATGTTGCTACAGTGTAATGGAGCTGCTGTAGATGTGAGCGAGATTATTGCCTGTGGCACACAACCTCATTGTGTAGCCTGAGATCAGAGGAGGTCGTACCACTAGCAAATCATTTGGTAGTCCGTATCCTTAAAAATAAACTTTAAATATAAACCATATTTTGTGAAACTACAGAGGGAATTTTGTATATACACATCCACATATACATATCTATGTAACACACAGCCACACATACACACACTTGCTCTTCTCCCGTTTCCTTCATGTCTTTGTTCTGGTGGTGCGGGTTAAGGCATGTCAGCACTCTGCCACTGGCAATGGCATAGGCTGCAAGTGAGGGCCAGGGGACCGTATGCAACACTAGGGTTATTTAGGTGTGCTTTTGGGCTGGCTGGGAGGGGGCTTCTCCCCCTGTGCTGTGGGTCTGTCCGCCAGGATGAAGGAATCATTCGAACGGGTGCTGATGCGGAGCGGCGTCAGGCGGCTGGCGTTGCTGGGTGACCAGGGCAGCTGCAGCTGAGCTCTCTGGGAGGGGGCCACCCCATCATCTGCCGCGGCTGACCATGGCGGTGTCTGCAGGGGTGGCGTGTGATCCACATCTGGCATGAAGGCTGGGTTCTCTATGCCACCTGTCAGAGTACAGAGGTGGGATCACATTTCCAGCTGGACACAAAGAGTAATTGCTTGTGTGGTGAGGAGCTTTGCCACCTAAATTACCAATAGCTCCAGGCTCAAAGACCTAAAACAAAACTGTCTGATTAGGAAGTGACTTGCTTGGTTGATAATAACCTGGGGGCGAACTCTGCAGGTCATTTTCTGTTAAGAAGTGTGGGAATCATTTCAGAATAAAACTAATGTGCATTCCGAATAAAAATTTAAAGTATTCATGAAATCAGTCTTGTTACTACGACGGCGTATTAGGGCCATTGTATATAAAAAATAAAAAAAAACGGGGTTGGGGAGGGGGGATAAAATTATGAGAAAGAAGTCAGAAATTCTGAGATTAATGTCATATATTTGCTCAGAATCTCTCAGAATCTCTGACTTTTTTCTCGCAAATTTGTGACTTCCTGATCTCAAAGAATCTCTGACTTTTTTCTCGTATATTTACCACTTTAAACTTTTTCTTCTCGTAAATGTACTACTTACATCTCAGAGGATCTCGGAGTTTTCTTTCTCACGAATTTATGACTTTACAATATCAGAGAATATCCGAGTTTTTTCATGCAAATATATGACATTAATCTCAGAATTTCTGACTTTTTCTCGTATTTTTACCCCCCTCCCCAACCCCGTTTTATTTTATTTTTATATACAATGGCCCTAATACGCTGTCGTATATTACAATCAACTATAAATAAAATAAGAAATATGTGTTGCTGGTATTTCTGATAGGAGCTTGAAAACCATTGGTTTTCAAGCCCCATCTGGCTTTCTAGTGCACCTTCGACACACACAATGAACCCGTGTCTTGTTTTCTGTTACATCATTGCCATGAAAGCTGTGGTTACCTCCAGATCGCATGGAGAGCCTCATGGGATTGCCACCACCAGATGCTAAACCGGGCGGAACGTCAGAGGTGAAGACACTGTCGTCTGAGAAGTCTGGTGGCAAACAGAAAAAACAAGTGAATAGAACTGTATCGTGCAGTCGCTGTAATGTTGCTAATGTTACATAAGCCTGATTTTGCCAAATGAGAGGGCAGTACTGAACAGCTACTAATTATAGTGTTCTGAAAGCATTAGTACTCAATGGTAGCTATCCAGAGTGTTGGATATTTAAATGTCACAAAGCAATGGGCAAGGTTTTGCTATTATTACCTGCATCTTCAAATGAATGGGTTTTGTGTTTTCCGTTCGGTATCTGGAAAGAACGAGGAGTAAAACTGTCACACGTGAAGGGTAACGTCTCACATGCAAGCATGGGCCGTATGGTGTAACTGGCCAGAATTCTGCACCTGGTCTTTCTTGGCTGGTTTGATCTTCTTGCTTTGGGTGACACCCATCTTAGCAGATTTGAAGGACTCCAGGCGGCTCCTCATCGTGCGCTGGAAGATCTCCTGGACTTCATTTTCGTCTTTGTTGAGTCCCATTTCTTTGCGGCTGTACCTGTGTCTGTGCTGGAAGGCAGCAAGGCAAACGTGTGGTGGAGAGCTTCATTGCTGGCTCTCTGACATCTCAGCCCTGCTGCTCTTTGCATCTGTCCCGCTTACTTTTTGCTGATCAGTTACTCTTTTTAATCTTCTTGCCAGACTCTGATCTTAATTTTGCCTCATCCTTCACTCATTGTCAAGGGTATAAAAAATATACGTTCTAAAAACTTGCTTCCATGTGGTCAAGCAATGTTGCTTAATTGCTGTTTTTCAGGCACTTCACAGGTTAAGGACGTCCTCCATACAGACAACTCGTACTTACAACAGACTGTCATAAAGCCTATTAAAACTTTGAGCTAAATACAATGGTTCATAATAGCGAACACACATACGACTTAGTGGCGCTCGTGAAAACATTTCATGGCTTCGGCAGTTCGAGGGACAGTACAGTACCATATGAAGTTAGTATAATTACTGTGCAAAAGTCTTAGGCAGTCAAAGGAAATGTTTAAAGGTATTTATTTAAGTTGTCAAGGTATATGTGCTCAGAACAAAGAGCATAATTTAACATTAGATCATATGAAAATTATGAGTAACAACAAAACTAACCGGGCTTTCTTCCATTCTGCAAAAATGTACCGATAACTTGGATGGTTAGCTGAACCCCAGTTCCCAAACCTCCTCAGGGGCACCTCACCCATACCACATATTTGTCACATGTAACATCCAGCTCAATTCATTAATTAATTTCATTTATTTAAGAAAGTCAGTGGGGCTTTGAGCAGCCATATGAGGTGGGCCAAAAAATACATTGATGGTTGCTGCGATTACTGGGGTGACTTTCGTAGGGATTTTGAAATGGTTATGCTGGCACACTTTGACAGACATAATATCATAGCTTTACACCAACATGAAGATCATTTGAGCATCATTCTCTTAGATTGCCTATGACTTTTGCACAGTACTGTGATTATTGTTATTATTATTGTTTTTATCATTATTGTTAATTTGTATTACATTATTCTTTTTTCCGACTTGCCTATAAATTTGACTTAAAAACAGACTTTGGGAACAGATGTTTTTCATAACTTGGGGGCTGCCTGTATTAGTATGTATGTAGCTTACATATTGAGTTCTTTGGCTAGTTACCTGCTTTCTGGCCTTATAGAGGTGCATCTGCAGCAGGTGATGGGTATTGATGTTCTCCGTGTCTCTCAAGCTCTTCCCCCTCATGTCCTCCTCTACATCAAGACACACTGAGGGCACGTTGTCCTGCCTTTGAGAAGAAGGCGAATAAGAGCAGTGACTGCAGGACACACTTTCCTAAGACTGATTGCTCAGAAGTCCAAATTATGTGGTGCACAATATTAAATGAGAACATACAGCCCTAGTACTTACATCATAGGAGGCATCGGAATGGTATAAGGTCCTATGTCTGAGCCGTCAGAGTTCATGTCTGGAATAATATCTGAAATATCTGATGCCAACTTTTTCTTGAAGTGAAGGTTTGCATTGTTTTCCGACCGTATGAAGGCCAAAGATCCACAACGCTCGCCCTAAATGACGAAATACGGGACACGATTACATACTAATAACGGATCACACTAATGAAAGCACTCTTTCCAAACAAGGAAAGTCAAATGCTCCCACTATGCACCCACAATGCATTTTGCAGTCTTAATTGAAAATGACAATGCAGATGTCTACATTTAATATTAAGATTTATGCTCTTCTTTGGTTATTGAAGTGGCAACATGGCGTTGAAGTATTAGGTTCAGTGTGACCACAGATAAAGAGAGAATGAGGAGCGGAGTGTTCGTGTTGTTCTGTGCTGTGACCTCAAAATAAGGATAAGAAACTGGTTTTCTTTTGTTAAAATCCTGGTCTTAAAAATGGGATTCTAATTTCCCACGCCTGGCCACTCCCAAGCTGGGCTCGCCCAGGTGCGTCACGCTATAATGGCAGACCTTCTCTCACGCAGGAGGATCATCAGAGCCGAGTGCCTCAGGCATTGTACGCTACATCTCTGAAGGCAACAAGCCGCAGGAAGCGAAGGATCACCTCGGTAACATAGCTCATAGCATCCTTGAGGTTGAGCTGATGGAAGACGTTGAAGAGCTGGTCCTGCTTCTTCCGGGCTGATGACTTCATCAAGATGGGCCGTAGCCACCTTTCCTCAAATTTATTCCACCTGGTCGGGAAAAACCAACAGGCAATATTCATGATACACGCAATGGCACTGACACACTGACAACATTGTGGTGAATCAGTCCGGAGCGCAACACATTTGACACACAAATGATGCATCATCACTCAGTTGCTTGTCTTACTTCTCTCTCATATAGTTGTGTCCTATTTGCCCTGATATGTCTTCAATTGCTATGAGGATGTGGTCAAATGCCTGAATAAAAAAACAAAGAATAGGGTCAATGGAATGGATTTCATAGTGGGACGAGGGACCTCATTGTAAGCAATCTGAGTCCTCACCCTGTTCTGTAACTTCTCTATCAAGGAAATCTCTGTCTTTGATGTCCTTTTCACTTTCAGCCAGGTGACCAGCGGTTTCATGGTTACTCCCTGGAACAAAAGATTTGCTATTATGCTGTAGAGCTTCTTCAAAAGACCCACAATATACTTAACTGGCATTTCTTTTCTTGTTATTGTTATATGGAGAGATATATTTTATTGCGATTAAATCATTTGTAAAGGAGAACTCATGGCTGCATTTTATTTGTCAAGTAGGACGTTATTTTATTTATTTATTTATTTATTTTTAAGTCTCACCTGCAACACAACGGTAAAGTATACCACTATGAGTGTGGTGCTGATCATTAGGTTCTTCTCCCGCACTTTATTCCCATCCAACATGAAGGCCAGCGCATAGGCGACAGCCCCCCTCAGGCCACCATAACTCAAGACCACCTGATCGATTACCTCAAGGGGAATGAGTCTGAAACGGTTCAGGACCCAAGTAAGGGCAAAGACTCCTGCAGCAGAAAGAACGACCCACAATAAATGAGAACAGCCTGGAACCTGCAATTGGTTATTAAAATTTCAGCAAGAGCAGTGGTCACCATCCCTGCTCCTGGAGATCTACCCTGCACACCCTGCACACGCCTAACACACCTGATACAAAGCTGTGCAGTGTGGTACATCTCCAGGAGCAGGGTTGGTGACCACTGAGCTAAAGTATAGGCCAACAAGCAGAGTGAATAAAGTACCGTATTCTTATGACTTTGAAGTTCCTAATACTTTTAAAATAGTAATGACAACAGTCTGTGCTAAAACATATGGTTGCATCTGTTATTGACGAATACAATATTTTAGAACGGATTATGATTCAAGACAGAAGACAAAGCATCATAGCCCATTTTCAGACAACTACAGAGGGATGGCGTCTTACCTATGACCCTGTACACTAAAACGAACACGAGTGTGAGGAGGATGAAGGCCGTGTTCCACACCCAGATCCCAGGGTCTATGGCCGAGAGTCCCAGGAAGACGAAGATGATGGTCTCTGAGCCGTTGGCGAAGACCTTCATGGCATATCTCACCGTCGTCACAGACGACTCCGCCATGTTGGCGTTGACATACTTCTGGCAGCAGACGCCGCAGAATGTGATCCTACAACACAATGGAATGAAACAGCTACTTATCTTAATTTTTTAAGGGAGCAGATACAGAAACAGTACTACAATATAAAGTTGTTAATACAGGATGAATTCTTCCTCTGAATTATCATACAAAAACTTTTGAGGAAACATGTGGTTGCATGTCAGTTGGTGTTCTTTTTGAAGGTAACATTTTAAATGGACTTACGCCAAAATGGATGATAGTGAGAGCATCTCAGCCGTCAGGTAGGAAAGGTAGGAGACGACGAAGATGAAGCCGGGCTCAATGATCTGGATGTTCTTGGTGCACCTGGTCAGGAGGGAGAGGAGGACTGCAAACACCACTCCAACCAGCGCGCCTCCGAATGCCACCACGAGGAAGGACACTGCAGAGCCAGCCCCAGTCGGAGTGCGAGGGTCCCGGGACGAAACAGGGACACCACACAAGCACAGGGGACACTAGGGTTAGGCTTGGTCACTGAGCTCTCTCCAAGCTTTTCATTCATTTAAATTTTATTTCATATGAAAAAAACGACTGGAAAACACATATTTCACATTTTTTGAATGAACTTCAAAATGCTCTAGAAGATACAAACTGCAGTAGTCTGCACACATACCAGGAGGGAAACAAATTTGTGTTACACAATAATGAAGCATAAGCTAAGTTAGGTAATATTTATTAGGATTGCTATGTCTATAGGAATCCATAAACACATTCGTAATACATCATAATGTAATCATTATGCATTATAAACATGGCTATAAATATTTACAAATAGGCATAACAAATTATAGCCATGTTTATTATGCATTATAAATGCTTTATGAGACTGTACACATTACAAAGCATTTTTAAGTGTAATACAACTATATTAATAATGCTTTATTAATTCATTTACTGACCATTATAATGCATTAGGAAAGTTGTGTATAATGCGTTATAGATAATAGCTTTTAGTAAAGTATTACCCTTCAGTAGGTAAATATAGGGCAATATAGGGCATGATATAAAACTATTATAAAGTGTTATAACAAGTGTGCTACTGACTTAGCAGAAGTAAACTGCAATATGATGACAGACTTTTTTCGCTTACCTATGCCTTTAATTATTTCTACTGCAGTGATTCGATCCGCTCCTAGAGTTACAAAAGCGTCACAAACATTGTACAGCACCTATGGACAAGGGAGAAAAAGGTTATACATGACTAATGGAATGAAATAATACTAGATTATGGTCCCACAATACCAATAATAATTTAATACGTGATTCAAAGAATAAAGTAGCCTGAATTTTAAGAATGAAAGGATTTTGTACATACCACTGTCACGCCATCGTTGAGGAGGGACTCTCCAAAAACTAAGATAAAGAGCACCTCATTGACATGGACCTCCTCAAAAACAGCCAGCACAGCTACTGGGTCCACAGCAGACAGCAGGCTCCCAAAGAGCATGAATTCTAGCAGATTAATCTGTAGATCACCTAGAAAGCAATACATGGGCCATTGTTTCTTCAGACACCTCACCAATCAGTGTGGCACACAAGCTACTCATGAATCTATGTATTCAATGTTCCACACACAATACATAAGAACATAAGAACTATACAAATGAGAGGAGGCCATTCGGCCCATCAAGCTCGCTTGGGGAGGACTTAACTAATAGCTCAGAGTTGTTAAAATCTTATCTAGCTCTGATTTAAAGGAACCTAAGGATTTAGCTTGCACTA
>JAODKN010000046.1:18250503-18273472 GCA_026774425.1 Petrocephalus zakoni | reverse complement strand
AAAATTGAACCCTGCGGTACCCCACTATGAATGCAGGCCCACTGTGACATTGTGCCTCTTATAACTACTCGCTGCTTCCTATCTGTTAACCAGTTATCAATCCAGATCGCTACAGTTCCTAAAATACCTGTCGCTTTGAGTTTAAGTAGGAGCCTCTTGTGGGGGACAACATCTAAGTAGATGACATCATAGGCCTAATACGGCGTAGTGGTAGCATGTTCCCCCCACTTTCATGCATTTCTGGGAATAGGAAGATGAAACAAAGCATGTATACATATGGAGCGCAGAGATTACCCATGATTCCACCCAGGTAAACGCCCCACAGCGAGATGCCCACTGTGACAGCATTCCAGACAGTCCCGAGAATGGCATAAGTCAGGATGGCACCCATGTTGCTGAAGAAGAGCTTGTTGGGCATGAAATAGCCTGCATCCAGGATGATCTGGGGCAGCAAGTAGTAGAAGAAGGTCACAGGGGTCAGAGTGAAGGTCTGGGCCTTGTCCGCCCCCCAGACCATTCCACCCAGGACGAAGCCAATGAGGATGAGCAGCGCACTCTCTGGGATGACGGCGGTCAGCTTGTGGTTCAGCTCAAACACTGGAACAAACACGAAGAGGCAGGGAGGCAGTGAGAATTCTGCCGAGGAGTGATATCACCGGCATTTACCCAGCATAATATCAGCATCACACCAATAATATCAGCATCACAATTCGATTCCATTCTGCTAACAAATCTGACAGTGCTCAGTAATGCGTGAGATATAAATTTGCAGTCTCACGACATCACCACTCCAGGTATCTCAGAATAGCATGCAGTGGTATCCCTGTAAGATCTCAGCTGCCTTCATTCTTGGCCTGTCTCAGTTGGGCACATCAGCCAATTACCTTCACGCATATTTCATTAAAATTCTTTATCTATGTTAGAAATTTGATAATAATAACAGTCTGGAAAATAGACAATACACTCAGCACATTAAATATCCCATGGGAGGATCTTTTCAGTGATGTCTTATAACTTCGCTACATTTATGTGTTTAAACTTCAAAGAGATTATAAGGGAATCAAATTTACATCATCATCTGCTTATATGAAGGTACCGATCACGTATGTCAGTAATAACATCCAGCTCGATTAACTGCCAAGATACCACAGATCGTGATAATATTTATGGGTGGTATGGAAAACCAACAGCGCTGTAAACTCTACTACCAGGACTTACTCACCCACAATTACTTATTGCCTAAGTACCAATAATCTTTTGACAAAGTGAAAAGAGAACCAATGGACCATCATTAATGTTGAAACCTCCAATGGGAGATTCCTGTTTCCTTATGCCCAGGCACAAACCGGCTCTCCTCTTCACTACAGGCTGTTGAGACGCAGTTCACAGATTTACAATACCCACTTGATTTTGGCACAGATGTTGTGAAATACATTAATGATCAACTGGTTTTTTATGCACAGGGTGAGAATAGGATATGGGCATTAAGGCTATAAGTAACCTTGCCATTAACCTAGCTCTGTCTGTCGCCGTTTAAACTGTCAGCTGTGAGAGTGAACATTAAAAAGAATAACCTCTACACTTTGCATTGGTGGTCAAATGATTACTCAACTCCTGTTTCCGACCTCTGACTGTGTTCTCCAGAGGAGACTGCATGTAAAGTGACTTCCGATTGGTTAAAAATTAAAACTAAGTCTTTGTGCTTCTCTGGCCCCAAGTCCCCCCAATGGAAACTATGACAAACTAGTGAGCTTGCGTCTAAGACCCTGCCCTGGCCCACACTTGATTGCACACTTAGGTTAGTGTACGGTCACAAAGAAATTCACCAGTCAACAATGGGACTATGTTAGTCTGCGTGACAAAATAGGGGGCTGCCACCTTAGTCTCTGCCAGGTGTCATTGTCACAGTGCTGAACAATTATCCAGTGCATGCCATCATACCACTGCACATGCCCAACAGATCCAACCATGTGCCATGTGGATCTGCCGCGTCCTCTTCAAAAAAATGTGTAACTAAGGAAAAAGTACACCAAATAGCTACTGGAGGAAGTGGCCTAGAAAACTTATTGGAGACTGTTGAAGTGAAATATTTGAAATCTCCAGCTAAATGCCAATAATTTAAACAGCCTCAAGACGTTTTTGCTAGAGTAACCTGTGATGGTGTCTCACAGTCCCCGTTATAACCTTTTTTGAATAATTTAAAATGCATGCACAGATACCGCTTGTCTTAATGATACGTACCCAGCTTGGCCAGCCCTGTCACAAATATCCATAGAGCCACGATGTAGGGTTTTGTCACATGGTCCCAGTGAAAAGACACAACGTGCAGCTCTGTCAGGTTTTCCCCCGAGATGTTGGTGGATGTAGGTGGCGGATGGCCCAATATGGTCATGGGCCTCCCGTCCGCAGTGGGGCCCAAGATGCACAGGAAGACTGGCAGCCAGCGGAGGCTGCTTCCAATCTTACGCCTCATAGCTTCCAGCACTAAGGAAAGCCCTGTCTACGCTGCAGAGACCCCCACAGACACGGCAGGTGGCCAGTAAGGTGTGGGAAATGAGTAGGACGTGGTGGACTGCGCGGCTCAGGTCCTGCCGTGCGACTGTGCTGCTGCGGGCTGGGACACCTTAAGACACCCGAGAACATTTATCTGCCGTGCTAACCAGGGGGCGGGTCACTGATTCTCAGAAAGACGTAGTTAGGCTTTCATTGAGCAGTGGATCTTTGTGTTCAAAATAAGGGATTTAAGCAAAGTACATTCCTATAACAAGATCAGATTTTTTTTTCTGCCCAAAATCCTTTGCAGTATAGCTATAGTATAGTTTTCTTTATGTCTGCCAGGTGGCAGCTTGGATAGCGTTAAAATATCTACTGGGTTTAATTAATAGAAACAGCATTCATTAAGTTCTGCAGTACAACAGAACAATGAAACTGATTAATGTAGGAAAAGAGAAGTCGAGTTCTGGGTTCTGACTACCGCTGTGCTTTAGAGAGAGCTACATACTGGGGTATTACTACTGTGTTTATATAATGGTTTATATAATGACTATATTGGTGACTGAGAGTGTCTATGGTATCGCGAAACTGTCCTAAGATTTCTAGGCTTCATGGGAGAGAGAGACAGAAAGAGAGCCAAAGGCTGCTCTCTGTGTCATTGCTACAGAAACGTCTTCAGGTGGGGAGTAAGGCCTCTGGATATGTACCAGGAGGGTGCAGCATTTACACTGAGCGCCATTGTCAGAAGGCTGCCTCATTTTGCTTCCACTGTCGACTTTCATTACCTGCTTCCAGGAGAAGTTAGAGATGTATGTTGAATATGGCTGCACCCCACCCATTGGAACATACGCATATATAGATGTACGACTTTTTGGTTCCATATGCTAATCTGGCAGAACTAGCCTCCGGTAATTAACACTTCCTCCTCCGTTTGGTTTAATGATTTGCAGCCTGAGCAGATGCGTGGGAGAGAGGTTATGAAATGTCCGTTTAAGGATATCGTCCCCGGCACGGGGCATCTGTCGCTATGCGTCTTGTGGGTCCCATGTTTCACAGTTTGTACAACTAGTCACTGGTGTCTCTGTCATGAAATCTGCATCACTAACACCACAGAAGAATGCAGTAAAAAGGTTAATAATTCTAAAATAAAACAACTTGGGGGGGGGGGGGCACACAGAGATCACAGATACAACTCATATTCTTCTCCAGATGATTAAAGCCCATCCTTGACTACCTGTGGGGTATCTATGCATGAAGACCAACAATCCCGTTTTAACAAGTATTGACTACTTGCGACCAAGTAAACAGTCTTACTGTAATTTAATTTATTGAAGTGTAAGTGGAGAAATTAAGGCACTGTGAACTGCAATTTATTCAAACGTACAGCACATGGCCTGTCTGCATTGTCCTGTCCTATCTTACCTTTGTTGTGGGAGCACAGCATACTCTGCCACAGAGAGGTGGTTTCTGTACAGTGGTGGAAGGCAGCTGCCACCTGCTGGCAGCACTACATCATTGCAGTCCTGGCGCTGCCTAAAGTTCCCAGACTACTTATTATTTTATGAAGAAATACAGCCAGTCCATAGTAATACCAGCTTCAGTGTATGTGTGTGGAGGGGGGAGGGAGGCTTATCATTTGTTAATAATGATGATGAGGATTAACAGCTAATTTCACTTGCTTAATGGCAGGTCTCGCCTGGCAGGCATCTGGCACAGGACTGTTAAACATTGCTGAGGATTCCAGGTAAGCGCGCCATCAAAGGCAAACGTAAGACTTTCAGAGAAGGTCGGCAACACCTTGGGAACGGAGCAACATGAAAGGCGAGCAGAAATGGACGCGAGTTTCACATTGGTACAGTTGGAATGTCCAAACCGTGAGCCATTTGGTGTTAAAAAGACACCACTCAGGGGAGACTCTGACATACAGAAGCCACCCGCTTCTGACACCCAGGCCACTGCCAGAGCTACTCAGTATCCATATTTCACACAGAAGTAACTTTACTTCCATAGTTACTATGCATACCTGAGCTGAAATTTCTAATATTTCATATATTAAAAGTTGTAAGAATTTAGCCAACTGTACAGAAATGTGTTTTATTTATGTATACCAACATAGGCTTATAACCAAAATGTCAGCAGATGGATTCGTAGTTAAGGGCAGCAGCCAAAAGAGGTCCCCTGGCACCCCATTACAAGCTGCTTAACATGCAATATAGCAACTCCACAGCGGGTGAAAAAATGGTGCAGTTAGCATTTAAAAGCAAACATCTTAGATAGATATCTTACATATACATTGTAATGCTACTTCACTTTACCAGACATCATTATCATGATTGTCAGTATTTCCTCGCATTGGTCTGTCGTCTTAATGGAGCAATGAGGCAGAAAGTAGCGAGGGAGCACATGATTGTGGCAGGTTCGCCTGCCATTCCCACCTCCCATAATGCACCGGGGTAAGCACGCCTTGTCCTTATTGGCTATCTCTGGGTGAAGGAGCCGACAGAAAGTGCGCCAGTGAAGCCTGGCTGCCTGCTCAAATGGTGCGCCAGTCATGTACCGCAGACCGCGTCGTCCATTTCGGATCACCGAGCAGAACTAGTCAATGGAAACTACTAATTCTCTGAATCTGTCTGTCCATCCATCCATCCATCCATCCATCCATCCATTCATCCGTCCATCCATCCATCGTCAATTGTTATGGTAATTCTGTGCCAAGGTGTATGCCAGTGAACTCTGAATGGCATGGCAGCCAATAACAGGTGACTCACATCAAGATACACACACATCTTCAGACAATTGCACAATCACAGGGCAATTTAAAGTAAACATCAGTCACAGAGAGCTAGAGGTATGTGGCAAACCAGACTGTCATAATGCTGGCCCCTACAGTCACCATGCAGACCCATAATAATAACAACAACAACAACAATAATATAATAATAATAATAATAATAATAATAATATAAGCAGGCCATTAGCAGTTTAAGTGCACCTAATTTACCTAATTGCATGTATTTGCACCGTAGTAACCAATAAGAAACTAAGTGACACAGGGAGATGCAGACTGTTGTGTAACACACATACACACAGATTAGGCATCTCTATCTCTCCATTCATTTCTATGGGCACAACCTTAATCCCTACCTGCCTTTATCCTAACCCTGAGTAACTAAAATATATTTTTTATTATTGCAATCACAGATTAACTCAATAAAATTGAGTTTACCCTTACGAAAACAGAAAAATGGTCCCTAAATCATCAAAAGGCTTTTAATCATATTGAGGGGACATTTGGCCCCTACGACGTAATATGTACATAACCACCCCCCCTCCCCCACACACACGTTTGTATTTTTATCTTAGTGAGGACTGTCCATTAATTTCTATTGCAAAAATCCTTATCCCAATTAGGACACCCCTACCCAGCCCTAACCTTACGCGTACTGTAAGTAACCAAACAAAATACAAGACTTGCCATTTTTTTTTGATCGCATTCACAGATTTTTATTATATCATGGTTTATATTGTGGGGACCTAAAAAATGTCTCCACAAGTAAAGCAAATGCCAGGTTTTTACGTTTTTTAAATACAAATCTACAGAGACATATAGGGTGGGATTGGGAACCCCAATGCTGAAGGTATGAGGAGAAGAAGAAGAAGACAATGAAGAGAAGCTTATCCATGTCTGCACTTACATAACTGTATATGTATATATAATGACTTTGGTAACATGGGAACAACATGAAAGCCTCTCTGGGTCCTAATGAACACCTTCGGCTTTTCTCGTCAACAGAAATTCAGCCAGAATTAGAGATGAGCGAAACTTGGATCTAACATGTCACTTCTGGCTAAAGAGGTAAATAAATCTGACAGTCTATGCTGGGGGTGCCAGTGGGAAACAGAGAGATCTAGGTACCGCTTAACTTGGGGGGTGCACAGATATCGCGGTACTATGCTATTACTTGTGTATTAATTAACCACGCAGCCTTGCCGCGTCGCACCACGCTACTTCAAATACTTTCAGGTAAAATCATTAGGCAGCGGTAAAGAGTGACAGCAAAGATGCCAACAGCAGGAGGTAAACAGCTCCACTGCAGCACAGCAAAAGCAGCATCGCCGCCGCTCACCGAGTTTGCAGAGCCAGCAGACCAGGACCCAGAGGGCCATCAGGTAGGGCTGCTCTACGTGGTGCCACTTCCATGTCACGATGGGTAGGCTGGTGAGGCCGGAGCCGCCGTCCGTCCCATTAGTGGCATTGCTGTTACTATGCTGGCCCGAGCTGGGTGCTGAGGAGCCACGAGACGTGCCGACCAGTGCTGCCAGGAGCAGGGACGTCGCTGCTCCCCACAGAAGCTTCATCCTCAGGCTGCTGGGCTCTCCGGGTTGCTTCAGCGCATGCTGCTTTAGCTCTCGCACTCTTACTCTTACTCTGTCACTCTTTCTCCTTCGTCAGCGGTGATGACACCCTCTGGAATGCGTCCCTGTTCTGCTCTGGAAGCCGCCCGTCTCCCGTGGACCTTTTTCACTGCAGGTGTGGCTCAGCCTCGCCGATTCCTACAGGTGGCCGGGTGCCACACCCATCCTGTGCACCCCGCCCACTCGCCTCGTTTACCAATAAGCAGAGGTGACCTCTTCCCCTGCCCTCGGGCTGAAATAGCCTCAGAGCTGGATTTACGCTGGCACGCTGCTCATTGACTGGAGAGCAGGGGCACTTACCTGCACCACACCCAGCCCAAGGTAGTCCCCAAATGAGACACCTGCGGACAGAAAATCTCTGACTTTCTTATCAATGCCCTGAGGGAATTAAAAATTTAAGGTGATTAAAAACGCATTTCATACTTTATGAGGCTGCACGCCTTAATGTCAATGAAAAGGGCACTAACATCTAATACGCAGAAATCCCCTGTAATTGTGACCATGCAAATTACTGTCCATTAACAGAAAAGTGGTTGAGAGAAGGTTAGAGCTACAAAGCAATTCCCAAGAGCAGATGGATACCAGGACTAGTTATAGTAACTCAAATCCAACTGCACGTGTGTGTGTGTGTGAGGGGTGGTTCTAATTTCTGAATTTAGGCACGTAGAGATGGCACATAACCCTAAAGGACCCTGCCAAGTGATTAAGGGGTCTTATAAATTGAAAATAAATTATGTTTGTTGTATAGACCAGTATAACCAGAAAATTATGAGTGTAAAACTGGTAATGGATATAACTCACAAATTTCACAAATTAACATTGTGTCACTTTGGTCTGCAACGGTATTTCTGCCTTTATATACATATTTTCAAACAGTCAGTGTTTTTTTGTCAGAAAGCCCCTGTATTTGAGCCCAAATACCTGCAGCATTCATAGAGACAAAGTGAAAAACAAAAGAACTGTCACTTTCCTTATGTCAAAACACAGAATGCACGAAAATGTAAGAATAGCCAATATAGGCGATCTCAGGTGTCTCCGGCATCTTCCTCGTTCCTGTCCTCTCCTGTGTAAATGCAGGCTTTGTATGAGGATGGACAAAACTAGCTGTTCACACAGAGGGCGGAGAAGTCCTGAAACATTCATAATAAAGTGTCCATGAGGGCTAGAAGCCAAGCCACAGCCCTCGACGTCATGGAGAATGAAGAAAACATCATCTTAATATAATTAACATATTTATAAACTGATTCTTTAATATAGAATTAATTATAAATACAGTCATCGATGCATTAACAGAGATCCAGATGCGATCAGGATGACCGGCTGTTTAAGGGAAGAATGGATAATTGTGGACTGGTTAAGGAGAGACGGGACAACAGTGGAGTGGTTAATGGAACACTGTTATTAATATTATTATTATTAATCATAATAATAATGATAATATTAATAATAATATTCTGACCTCCGGGTGCTCCGGTTTCCCCCCACAGTCCAAAGACATGCTGATGCTGATTGGCGTTGCTAGATTGCCCATAGGTGTGCATGTGTGAGTGAATGGTGTGTGAGTGTGCCCAGCGATGGACTGGCCCCCCATCCTGGGTTGTTCCCGCCTCGTGCCCATGGCTTCCGGGATAGGCTCCGGACCCCCTGCGACCCTGTTCGGATAAGCGGGTTGGAAAATGGATGGATGGATGGAATATTCCGACATAAATATTCCTTCACCTTACTGGGGCACATCAACTTAACCAAAGGTTTCATCTCGACTCCTATAGAACTTTCAAACATCTGGCAGGATTCTAACCCTCTGACACCTGACTGCGAGTTGGACGTCAGCAATCACATGACTCTGCATAAATGCACCAAGCTCTGACTGCCAGCTCTGAGCCGCCCGGCTGTACTTTGACGAGACAAGCTCCAGTCTCGGTATCCTCTGTCCGATCCCTAGTCATGACCCCCCCTGCAATTTCTGCTTCCCCATTTATCTCCTTTTTGAGTTTAATAAAGCCTTTTGATTATTGTTTTGTTTATTGGACTGATTAAATGGTGGCTGGATAACAGAGGGCTGGTTAAGGAGGGACCAAATAACAGTGGACTGGTTAATGGGAAGCAGAGTGTTGGTGGAGCTTGTTGACATGGGATAGGATGACAGTGACTGGTGGGAGGGAGACAGCATGCCCTGGCTGTGCAGGACAGCGACAGGGCTGGGGGAAGCTGGGTAAATCATCTTCTGAAAAGGCCACAGAGAGCTAATGCAGCAATCAAGAAAATTCCTTCACTTGTCTCTGTAAACAATGACTTTAAAGGTACAGCAAAGGAAGTAAAAAAAAAGGTCCACCAGGTCAGGAGAGAAGGGAAAGTCAATACAAACAGAAGGCGAGCCAACTTGTGTTTACTGTTCTCGGCCTCATGCTGAAAATGTACCGGACACAGCTAATTAGCAGGAATGTGGTTAATGACAAGCAGTATAAACACACACAGCACGCTGCAGGACGGCGCTGGAAATGTCGCTGCTGTGGCAGTGTGAATGTCAGAGAGCAATGCGTCAGCTACTCAGAAGTATTTGAAGCAAAGCACATTATTATTTCATAGACTAATATTTTAACCCAGCATACTTTTTTACAGTGTATAAGAAAACAATATGGTGATATTTGGAAAATAAATGAAAGCAATGTTTTGAAGACCGGCTGCTGCAAAGGACCTTTATTGAAATGAGGCACGCACCTAACAATGCATGTCGATAGGCAATGAAGCTCAGGGGTGGGTGCGACATTTATGGCTTACCGGTAAGTGTCCAGCCTGGACCCAACGCGGGCTGAAGCATGACTAGGAGCATTCTCAGTATCAGTCACATGATACAGCATCTTCTGTTGTGTCCACATGCCAAGTCATTTACGGTAAATATGTGGACACTGCAGTGACCAGTACATTCTACTAGGCTCTGTTTGATCGGGGCGACCCTTCAATTACAATTACACTGCCAATGTCAAACAGACTAGCGGAAGGACGTGTTACGCTCTTATGATTAAAGCCATTCACGGACATCAGTCTGGTTTACACAATACTACATGTTTCGGCAATATACATCCAATGCTGGACAGTAATATTGCACCCGCATCCACTCAAATGGCTATTGTAAAGATTCATTGGGAACAGGAGGTCTTGACAAAGAGGAATTTCAGCACAATTCCGTACAAAATATGAGAGTACATATGAGAGAGTTCATATGAAGAAATGACGTAAAATTAGTTATTTTTTCTTATAATGTTACTTGGAATAAGGATTTTATAGGTATTTGTTAATTGAGTGTCTCGCACAACATATCAAGTATCGGATTTCAGAAATCTGTCTGAAAAAGAAAGATCTGGGGAAATTGAGCAATGTTATTGTTTTTCAACCTTTTTTCGTTGTTATATTTTAGGCAATCAAATATTGTAGTTCACCGCACACACTGTGCGTCACTGCAGTTTAATAATCGGATGATTTGTTGCTTTTGTCATATTAATAACAGTTATAATGGGCATGTGAGACAACATCCCCTATAATGTCAATGTAATACTGAGGCTGACAATTGAACAAGTGAAAATAATGTAAAAGGAGAAGCTTCATTAAAGGAGTATTTGTGATTCAGTGCAAGTTCATCCATCTTCCAGCAGCTTAGCCCGGAGAGGGTAATGGAGAGTCCGAGAGCCATTCTCAGGAAGCACAGTCAGCACACACACACTATGGGCAATTTATAGACACCAATTAGCTGCCCATCTCTGACCTGTGGAAGGAAACCGGAGCACTTGGAGGAAACCCAAGACAGGGCGAACATGCAAACTCCGATCCACACAGGGCAGACATAAATTTCAGCCCCCAACCCTGGAGGTGTGAAGCAACAATGCGACCCTCTGGGCCACTATGCTACCCAATTCCTACATCCATTTTCAGTGATTGTTCACCCTTTCAGGGTTAAGATGATATTTTAAGGTGACCAAAGATCATAAGGTGTAAGACACTGGGACGTGAGTTTCACATTTACATATTAATTTCATTCATGCTTTTAAAAATGTGAAACTACTCACACATAGAGCAGAGATTGGCTTAAGTGTGTAATTGTGTGTAACTCTAGACCCTGAGAGGTGTTGGCACCCAGTTAGAGGTGTCCCCTGCCTTATAACCCGTGCCGCCGTGGATAGATTCCAGGCTTACTGCAACCCTGTACAGAATAAGCCTGGCTTACTGCAAGATTACGGAAGATGGATATCACACATGTGGCACAGGAAGGAACACTACAAGGCTGTAACTCAACAGAACACATGCAAACAACGCAACAAAAATGTGTTCTCGTGATCTATCAGTCATATGATCCCCTAAGACAGGCACTAAATTTTAATAGAGCATTTAAAAAAATCAATAATGGGTGCACTTTAGCCTCAGTATGAGTTGGGTTATGTTTGAACCCTGCCTCCACTCTTTGAGTTTGAATGCTCTCCCCATATCATGCAGGTTTCCTGCTGCAATCCAAAGAGGCAAATATCTTGACTGTTTCAAGCCTTCATTTTCATAAGTGTCTGTTAGCAGCCGTTTTCCCATTGTATCTGGTGATCTGTAGTAAGTTAGTGGAGGAATTCAGATTCCAGTTTCAGATTCCAGAAGAGCAATTAGCACTTCTATCCAGGATAATTTTTGTTTTGTTGCTCACATTCTGGGCCACACCGTCTGCCTTTGTCTCGGTAATTGAAACTGCTGCCCTCAGCCGTGCGCACTTAGCGGAGTGCATTATCGGTACATCAACCACGCTGTGGCGTCAGCGTACGCGTCAGCCCTGGTGTGAAGACCCTGCCTGTGTATAGACCAGCAAGTCTAACTGCGTGAGGACACAGGCCACTTAAGTGGTGCTTTTTCTCTCTCATATTACTCTTTCAGTGTGTGCTTCCCATACATTTCTGCTGCTTGCTCTAAGCGCTTCCCTCGTTAGAGTCACCGGAGGATAACCAATGTTTGGTCAACCTTTGACGTCACCTCCCTTCACATGAGATTGTGGAACTGCCAGTCTGCCATGAACAAGACTGACTTCATCCCTGCCCTAGCTATGTATTCAGCACTTTGCATCCCAGATATTCCAGAAACCTGGATCCACCTGGAGAAAGCCACCACTCCCACTGCCCTTTCCGCTAGCTTCTCATCCTCCTCGCCTCACTGCGTGGGAGGGGGGCAGCTTTGCTCATTTCCAAGACATCTGCTCCTAATACTTACTCCACTTCTGAATACCAAACTCTTACTATGACCAACCCCGCAAAACCATATATATTGTTGTTATTTACTGCCCACCAGCCCCACTAGGAAACTTCATTGAAAAACTAGACATACTTCTCTCAACCATTCCTGATGATGGCTCACAACTTGTCTTCCTTAAGGACTTGAATATCCACCTTGATAATCCCCAAGCTACCAACTTCCTCACCCTCCTGACCTCATTTTGCCTCACCCAGTTCTGCAATCCTCCTGCTTACAAGGCTCGACATGAACTGAACCTCCTACATATAAATGTATCCCTGACAACCTGCCCCTCTGCATGTTTACAGCCACTACGTTGTTCAGTTCACCTTGTCCCTCCCTATTCTGCGTTCTGCCTCCTCTCCTCAGATCTTCTTCCATTGTAACCTTTGCTGTCTCTCCTACCTGCTTCTCTGCCTTGGTCTCCTCTGCCTACCAACTCCTGAAGATTTCTCCATTTTTTATGCTAATGGAGCCCATAATACACTTTCCTCTGTCCTTACCTTATGACTTGATGACCTCTGTCCATTTTCCTCCAGGCCAACAGGCTGGCAAACCCTCTCATCCCTGACTCACCAGCATGATCTATGGGCAACTGACAAAGCTTTAGGATGGCCAAGAGGAAAGGATGCCAAACTAGACATCCCACGGATCTGGCCAAGTTCCAGTAACTTCTGTCATCGCTCTCTGCTTCTATCTCTGCCACCATGACCAGCTACTATCTACTAACTCACACAGTGAGTTATTCTCAGCTTTCAATGCCCACCTTAACCCTCCTTCTCCTCCTCCACCCACCACCCTTACTGCTGGTTTTGCTACTTTCTTCTATGGGAAGGTCACAGCCATCAACCAGCCAGTTTGGAAGTATTTACCCTTTTTTCCACACAGGCCCACTACCTCTGGACACTATCTCCTCCCATCTATTCCAGGCCATTTCTCCTACACTAACATGGATTAACTCATTTTAGATTAAATCATTTACAACCAGCACATTCCCTGCTGCATTTAAGCAAGCTCATGTCACACAGCTGCTTAAACCCTCACTTGACCATTCTTGAATATAAAATTATTGACCAGTCCCTTGTCATTTACGTCCAAACAAACAAAACAACCTCCTGGACCCTCTCTACTCCGGCTTCAGACCTCTGCACTCGACCAAGAAGTCCTCTTGCTGTTGCTGTTGTAGATGCTCTGAGATTTGCAAAAGCTGATTCCCAGTTATCCATCTTCATCCTGCTAGACCCAGCTTTGTGTTAGTTTAACTATCAGACAGACCATTTCAAGTGACCTGGGGTGCAGAAATATCCAAGTCACATCAGGAAACAACCGGTGTCCCTCAAGGCTCTGTCCTTGGTCCCCTCTTAAATTCTCACATTACATTACCTCTCTAGGTCGGATCATCTAGTCACTTGGCTTCTCGTACCACTACTACTAATCTTATGACATCCAAATATGTCAGACTTTCCCTCCTGATGACACCACATACTGACATCACAGCCTGACATCACACCACCATCACACCTCCAGTTAAGTCTATCGAAGACTCAGCTTCTCATCTTCCCTGCCATATTATTATATTATACATCATGACATCACTTTTCAACTTGGATGAGCGACCCTGTTTCCATCAAAGTCTGCCATGAACCTAGAGGTAATGACTGAGAGCCAGCTGTCCTTTGCTGAGCACATAACAGCACTTTACACATCTTGCATATTTTCCCTGTATACCTTCAAGAAAACCACACCTTTTCTGTCTGACTGCTTTTCTGTAGACTACTGTAACTGTCTAATTGCAAGTTTCCCAGCTTGTGCTGTTAGACTCCTGCAGATGATTCAAAATTCAACAGCCTGTCTGGTATTCAATCATCCTAAATGCTCTCATGTTACACCCCTCCCAAGAGGTTCCTTAAGATTTACGTCCCATCTCGCCCTCTTCGGTAAGCAACCCAACGCCACTTGGAGACCATGTCAGGAGTGTCACTCCAGACGTTTCTCAATGGTGGAATGACACATCCAGTCATCAGATTCCCTCCCCACCTTCAAGAAACACCTCAAGACTCATCTGTTCCAAGAATTCCTCTAGTAGCCTGATGTGTCTCTGTTCCTTGAATGTTCTGAATATTGCATACCTCATCACTGAATTGTCTTATTAGGTTCTTACTTGGTTGGTTGGCAGCTCTTGCTCGTATACTACTTACACTTGAAACTGGGCATTCATCCGAAGCTCAGCATAGCTGCACTTAGGCCTAGTGGATTCCTTGACAGCCGAATGTTTGTAATGTACTGTTTGCCTAGAGACTTGCATGTCGCTTTGGACAAAACATCTGCTAAATAATGTAAATGTAAATTGCTCATAGTCTGTGAATGTGTACATGCATGTGCCTATGATAGACTGCCATCCCATCCAGGGTGTGCCCTGCCTTGTGTGCTGTGATGGACTGCCATCCCTTCCAGGCTGTATCCTGCCTTGTGTCCTGTGATGGACTGGCATCCCATCCAGAGTGTACCTCTGCCTTGTATCCTGTTATAGACTGCCATCCCATCCAGGGTGTGCCCTGCCTTGTGTCCCGTGATAGACTGCCATCCCATCCAGGTTGTGCCCTGCCATGTGTCCCGTGATAGACTGCCATCCCATCCAGGGTGTGCCCTGCCTTGTGTCCAGTGATGGACTGCCATCCCATCCAGGGTGTGCCCTGCCTTGTGTCCTGTGATGGACTGCCATCCCATCCAGGGTGTGCCCTGCCTTGTGTCCTGTTATCGACTGCCATCCCATCCAGGGTGTGCCCTGCCTTGTGCCCTATGATGCTTAGTATATGCTTCTGCCCCCTTGAAAACTGAACCAAGTAAAGTGGTTGGGACAGGAAAACAGTGGTCAGACGAACAAGATAGTTTCTGCGGTTGAAGTGATGTCCTTAAGTCACCACGAGTTCTATTTTTTGTGTCAGCTACTCTGCAAATTAAATACTTTTTGTTCATTGCCTGGTTCAGCCTTCAGCATTATTTTTAAAAGTGTCCTCTCCTGGTTGCATCGCTTGACAAAAAGGATGTACTTCAGCCTAAAAATCCATAGGGTCATCCCCACCCATGTCACTGAAAAGTACTAGTGACCTGTCCAGTTACAGCAGGGCTGTACACCAGAAATAGGCCACAGGACTCCCACATGCTCTGCTGGTCTCAGTGGAAGCCTGATTATTTATTTCCATAGCAGAGATGTTGGACATCATCAAGGTTAAGAGCAATTCAGGCTGCGGGCATCTAGACATTGTCTTTGTAAGCCAGTTATGCTTGGTGCGTAAAGTACAGGTGAGTATTAGAGCTATTTGGGAAGAACATAGCAGTTACACTAAATGCTCTCGTATCAGGCATTAAAGTGACCTACACGCTCAAGTAATTAATTTCTATTAATTTACACTAAACAATCAAAAATAACCAAGAAAACCATTGTGCAATACAAATGTCAGTTCCTGCACATTATCCTTCGTATTATTACATGCCTACGGAGCCAAACACTTTAGTAGTCTTTCCGTTTGTTTTGGTATTATTTACCTTGTGATCTCTTGTGTAGTATTTAATACGCAACTTTGTCCAACAATGACATTGGATCATGTTAGAATATAAGCACAATAATCATCAGTACCTAAGTAAGAAATGTGTTACAATTCAGTGTTTTTCAAGAGTAAAATTCAACTGTCTGGTAGTGCCTTGGTGCCCAAGTCCCAGGTACAATGCTATTTACTGTACCTTGATGAAAGTCATTCATCTGACCCATATTAACGGCAGGTCATCATTTAGAGCATGTCTGACTGTCAATGTGAGGAAATGCAGTGATGAAAAACAAAAACACCAACATGGGCAAGTGTGACCCATAGAAAGAGCAAGAAAGAGGATGGGCTGGGATGTGTGGGGGGTCAGGGTCGGCACTGGGTCACCGGGCCGGGGTCACACATTCTTTATCCACGTGATCGATAATGGATCGAGCAGATTATCAGCAGAGACTGAATGTAGTTTGTGAACCGTGTCAATTATTACACCAGCCTGTGTGAAACAATATGATTTCTAACTGAAAAAAAACAGCAGTGTTAATGTCATACTTGAAAGGGCATATCACTACACACATACACACACACAGATTAGGTATCTTTTTCTTTGTGGGGACTCTCCATTCATTTCCATGGACATAACCTTAATCAATGACACCCTTAGCCCCTACTGACATTACCATAAGTAACCAAACAAAATACAAGACCTTTTGGCATTTTTAGATTTTTAATTGCATTAACAGATTTCTATAAAGTTGAGCTAAAACTGTTCCTATAAAATGATGATGGGATTTTACATGTGGTCCCCACAATGTAATATATACATGACACACACACAGTTTAGCACACCGATGAGCCAAAACAATATGACCCCCTCCATGTGAAGAGTATAATGTTGACTATTTAATAAAAATGGTTCATGTCAAGGTCATGTCAGGATGTATTGAACAGCAAACTATCATTTGGCATTCATAGTCAATGTCATGTTGACAGTTTCTGAGATACTCATTGGTATGTGTGTGTATGTCTCGCTCTCTCTCTCTCTCTCTACATATATATACATATATATATATATGTGTGTGTGTGTGTGTGGTCCAATAGCCAGTAACAGCTGGACAGTCATGTTGCAAAACTGACCAATGGGCTTTAACATTAAAATGTATACATAAAGAGCGCTTTTCTATCACAGTAAAGAACTAGACATTGTGAAGAATATAGAAACAGCATAAAGACACAGCACACCTGCCCATGCAGTCACAGAGCTAATTAATCAGGGGACTGGCATTTACTGAACGCACCTGAGAATGTAACTGTCTATGACAGATACTGGGACCTCTGCAAATGGTTAAAAAAGAGGCCCTTCTCAGCAAGATCGAAAGAGATATTTGTAACGATTGTGCAATTCAAGCCTTGAAGTGGTGGATTATATCCTGCATGTCGAGGACTGAGAATGGAGGCTGAAGAAAACTAGGGCAGACTGTGTCGCATTAAAGGAGAGGATTAAAGGCATGCTCGTGTTTACATTGTGCTCTGGGAAAGAGGAAGACACAGAGACACCTGTTTTATGTGACAAGCAGGCCGCGGTGAAGGGTGAGAGTCATGCCATCGGGCCCCATTGGCCTCGCACAGTCCTTTCCTCCAGTCGATCCGAGACCAGATGGCATGTGAACAATGGGCGGGAACCAGGGGTTTAGAGAAACCTTAAGATAAAATTACATTGAAACAGTGAAAATGCGCTATGTTTAATTAAAAGATTCCTAACTGTCTATCATGGGTGTGGGAAGGGTGCAGCGCAGAAATGCCATTCCTGCCGTGAGTAATGTAATCGTGCAATGAGGAAACCATCTGATTCCAAACGGGTAGAAAAAACAAAACAAAAATACAGCAACTGGGAAATTGCAATAATAACCGCAGCCGATCGATGCTCAGCGGGAGGGTGTGCCAGAACGTGTGAATGCCCTCTTCACTGAGCGCTAGGCCCAAGCAATAAACAAGCAGGAAGGAAACGATACCGAGGCCAGCGGCAGAATGCCTGGATTTGAGTGTCACGACAGCAAGCGTTTATGGAGTCTCCAGGTGTTTTGTGGTGTGATTACGACAAATCACATCTATCACTGTCTTCCAAAACTGCTTTTCCAATACAGGGACACAGGGTAACCACAGAGGGAAGGAACCCGAGGGCAGGAAGCGGGATACATGCTGGATCAGAAACTGGTCCATCACAGGACACACTCATACATATGGGCTAAGGGGGAATCAGAAATTTTAACTGGAAACCAGACTCCATGTAAAGGGCAGTATGCAGAAATAAACCAGTGACTGTAAGGCCTCAGTACTAATCACTTATCACCTCCCCCCCACAAATCATATAAATAGCTAAATATATAAAGTAATAAGCATAACTATTCCGAAATGTATAGCACCCAGACTGTGTTGAAAGGTGGTCTATTATAATGTTCACCCATCTGAATAATTAACAGGCTAGTTCAAGGAAGCAGAGTTTGGGGTTACTGGAAGGCAATACATCCAGGCACAGCAGTATTAAAAACCTAATGAAGGCCACCGAGTGTGCAGCAGACCGCTGAATCATATTTCTGCAGCCAAGGAGAGAATTGTAATGGCATCATGTCATGGAACCAGTGGGTCAGGTCACAAACGTCAAAAAGCATGACTCTGATCATTAATAGCTAACTCAACCATTTCAGTTATTACCACTACATGACGTCACAGAGAAAAAGGATTTTGCCCCCCTCAAAGCTGTGCACTAGCTGGCTTCCTGGGAAATGGTAGTCATGTATTGTTCTTCATTAACATTACCCAGACACTATACCTCTTGTACAATGTTTATGGGTGTGAACGGAGGCCTGTTGCAAAATTAAGGTAATATTAGCAGGAATGAGATGAATGGGATCTTTGGTTTTCAGTAATTCATGGGCTTCCATCAGCTTATGTCTAAGCTTTAAGACTAGATTTGCAGGTAGTGCAGAAACTGGATTAGGTCTCCCCCTTGTGACAGAAAACGGTCAGGGTTACTGTGGACAAAGTACCCGCTGGAGCAACTTTGTTGGAAGAGGGACTATATATGAAATTAGATTGAATTGAATTTTATATCCTAACTGGAGAAAGAACAGAAGTGACGGAAAATTGTTTTGGTCATAAGAATTAAGTTCCTTTTATATAAATGTCTTAGTGGAATTATACTGTATGATGTGTATGATACAGCACCAAAGTAACTAAAGGATGCATCATTACCCCGATTTAAGTGATCCAATAAAGACAGAAACAATGCATGCAATTAAAAATATCAAGCTAACCATTTTCATCAACTGCGTATCCGGTTAAGCGAGGTGATCTTCAGAATCCCAGGGCTTTAGGCAGTGCTCAACCTGGACGGGTTGTCACACTCACGTGCCAGAGATGGGCACTCGAGTTGGTGACTCCTCCTAGCTGTTTACAGGCAGGTAGATTTGTTGCTAAGAGTTGCCAAATGACATTGTGATGTCACTAGAGTGCTTAATGATGTTTCACAAATTCACTGGCCAACTCTGTGACAAATATGATTAGAAATCTTAGATTTATTATTACATTTTTTTATTTGCAAAAATAATACATACATACATTTTTCACGATAAGATAGTTTTATATATAAACACAACACACTGTATTATTGAACAAGTGTACATTACACATCAATAAACAATTAAATTTTATTTATTTTCATATTAACAAAACTACACAACCCTTTCTCCTCAGCATAAAAAATGTAAGGTGTGGCATGTAAGCGTGTCTCACGGTCAACGTGTGAGACTTCAGAACCCTGCTTAATGCCAGCCATAACTTGTGGATTTGCTGGGATATCCCAGATCAGTAAACCAGTTACATTTCTGTCACCAAAATCCAAGTGTTGTGCTTAATGATTAGCAGGAACAGCATGATTTCGGTTATTCGATAGCTAGGGCCAATTCATTACACAATTCCATCAGGAAAAATGGCTGCTAAGCCACAAATCATCCATCCATCCATTTTCTGAAACCGCTTATCCTTCCAAGGGGTCTGTAGCCCATCCCGGAAGTTATGGGCACTAGGCAGGGAACAACCCAAAACGGGGTGTTTTTTGGACTGTGGGGGGAACCAGAGTACCCGAGAAAACCCCACGATGACATGGGGAGAACATGCAAACTTCACACACACGGAACCAGGGCGGAGACCTGAACCATGGTCCCAGAGGCGTGAGGCAACAGTGCTACCACTGCACCACCATGTCACCCCACCACACATCATCATTGGAAGAATAATTGATAATTTAAAAATTGCTTGTTGAGCTGACAACGTCCGTGACATGCTGCCATGCCGCAGTTTCATTTAGTTTGTCCCACCAGAAGACATACAACCAAATAAAACGGTTTGGCGTTCCTCTGCTTAGGAATATTCACATTCTGAGAAATTTCTCTTTTTTTCCTCTTGTTTGTGACTCCATTGTCTCTGAAATAGTGTAACAAGCGATTAGCTAGTTAGCAGTCATTCATAATCACAAGCATAATAACCAGGGAGCTCATTTTAAAAGAATATTTATACATTCTTGTAGAATAAAAGTAGCCACATAACAGTACAATAAACTGAATATTTGGACTAACAGTAAAAGTAAGATTTATAAAACTGCGATAAACCAAGATACGTATCATATAGGTTATAAATCCAACATATTGTAGGAACATTTGTATGTGTGTGTTTAAGAGACCACGCCTTTCCCACCAAGAAAGTAATGCAAATTGGCAACCTTTATATCCAAGCATATACTATTGGCTGTCTCCAAATTTAGGTGCTGCATCTTTCTAAGGCTGCATTCGAAGACCAAATGTATCATAGCAGTGCACCAAACCGGCCCATTTCAAAGACTCCTTCAAATGCAGCCTAGAAGTGCATATTTCTTTTGCTGAGATCCCGAGATTCTTTGAGAAAACCTTTGAAGGACATCGTCCTTCGAAGGATACAGGCCCTGAATTCATGTTTTAATGCCATTTTGGAGACAATGGCTGTCCGTCGGCTTTCGGTTTAACCTTCAAATGACACCGTCTACATCAGCTGGGCCTTCATAAAGCAAGTCCTTCAAAGGATGCAGCCTCTGAATTGGAACACAGCTATTTGAGCTACAAACACGAGGAAAACACCAGCCCCAGCAGGCAGGCCGTGTGAACTGAGCGCATGACAGAGGAAGCTGTTTTTGTGTCATTTAGAGGGAAAATACATACATTTTAGCATTTGAGTGAATTGCTAAAAGTTGTAAAATAAATTTTAAAAGTTAAAAAAAAAAATGTTTCTAGTTCTTTTTAAAAAAAAATCATAATCAAAGTCAAAGTGAACTTTATTGTCATCTTTCCATATACAAGTATACAGAAAGACGAGAATCCACAGAATATACAAATAATTGAATTTTTTACACATAGTGTGAGTAGACACAGTAGTCAATTCCAACTGAACAGGGAACAGTGCAGGACAAAGGATAGTGCAAATGAGCTGAGAAGTACTTTGACTAAGGTGGCAGTGAGCGCTAACCACTTTCTGGTGGCAGTGAGGCAGTGAGCACTAACCACTTTCTGGTGGTAAGGTGGCAGTGAGGCAGTGAGCACTGACCGCTTTCTGGTGGTAGGTGGCAGTGAGCACTAACCACTTTCTGGTGGTGAGTTGGTAAGGTGGCAGTGAGGCAGTGAGCACTGACCGCTTTCTGGTGTTAAGGTCGCAGTGAGCGGTGTGAAGTGTACAAGAAATCTAAAATAACCACTTGTCATTTACATTTTATTTTCATTACACATTTTCTTTTAATTTCTCAGGCATGTCCCTGTGTAGCCAGTGCTTGGTGGATTTTTCATGACTGACATCGTTCCTTCCCCCTAAAACCACACTTACAGATCTTACAGAACGCGTGACTGTGCCCCCCTGCTCCTTTTTAGGAAAGTAAATTCGCCGCCCCATTTTCCGAGATAATTACACAACTTCTTTGTTTTTTGACAGGAATGCCGTCTCCTCCTTCATATCCATCCACCTCTCTCCGTTGCTCCGGATTTGTTCCCGCGGTCGGCACTAACCTCGCGATAACTGCCCCCCAGGCTACAGCAGGTGGCAGTTCTCGCAAGGCTACTGACAGTTCGGTTTGGAGAGGCAGAGGATTTTTTTTAAATGATATTATAATACGGGAGATTTACGGGAAAATACTAATACGGGAAAGAGGGGTAGAAAACGGTAGTTTCCCGGCCAAAACGGGAGACTTGACAGCTATGTCCCACGGTACACCTTACAGTCGCGGCACAGTGGTTGAAAATCACTGCCGTAAACAACCTGATGGATCACTAGTGTCGATTTTATTTCCAGTTAATGTTGAATGAATAGTTTTTTTTTTATTCACTATTTTGCCAATTTTCTCAAAAAAACACATAGAACTGCAAGTTTTATCGGAAATTTTGAGAGAAGCAATACTGTATTTGCAGTCTAAAAAAACAACCGCGCACTAAAGGCGGCATGTAGCTGCCTTTAGCCTTTTGTTACATTTTTTCACACTTTGTTAAAACAAATCAGAAGGAGATATACACAGGCCCATGTACAAGAAGTCAGGTCAAGAACCTTGCATTTCTAAAGGATGTTATTGCTGGTGCTGAGTTTTTAACACATTTTCAGTTCTTTGCGCTAAGAAAGAAAACAAAATTCTCACAGCATTCACTCAGTGCCTTATATTTTGTTTAATAACGTGTTACTGGCTCAAACCTGTAGATAAGGTGCTGTTACCCATGCACCTTTGCCACACAGTGAAGCAATGTTTGCATTGACGCCAACACCTGTTTAAGTGAGAAATATAGTTTTTCTTTAAATGTAATGTTTTTTCTTCATTTTGACTTTGACCTTCATTTTGAATTTGACCTTTATACCATGAATGAAGTACAAATTACCCATATAGATGTTCAAATGCATGTAATTTTTTTGCCATAGCAGTGCCTAAGCACATAAAATACAGACAGATAACACTTACCCGAATGTGTACTTGCACACCAGTTAATGCATCCCTCACTATAACCTCACATCACTAAATAGTCCTGCACTGTTCCTTTAATAAGATTATGGAAGCTAAATCCGGTGCAGAGTGGCAGAAGCAGGGCAGCAGAAGCAAGCTCGGCCCATAACCCAGCAACCGACAGACCAAAATCATCCTCTGCTAAAGGCCTGCGGCTTGTTCTCTCTGAGGCCAGAAGCAAGCTCGGCCCATAACCCAGCGACCG
>JAODKN010000046.1:18231589-18250403 GCA_026774425.1 Petrocephalus zakoni | reverse complement strand
ATCATCCTCTGCTAAAGGCCTGCGGCTTGTTCTCTCTGAGGCCAGAAGCAAGCTCGGCCCATAACCCAGCGACCGACGGACCCAAATCATCCTCTGCTAAAGGCCTGCGGCTTGTTCTCTCTGAGGCCAGAAGCAAGCTCGGCCCATAACCCAGCGACCGACGGACCCAAATCATCCTCTGCTAAAGGCCTGCGGCTTGTTCTCTCTGAGGCCAGAAGCAAGCTCGGCCCATAACCCAGCGACCGACGGACCCAAATCATCCTCTGCTAAAGGCTTGCGGCTTGTTCTCTCTGAGGCCAGTGTGTGACTCAGCACTCTCAGAAAAGTCAGTCCCGCATTTCTACAGGAACTGACTAATCCATTCTCAAAAAGAAATGTGTTAAAGAAAAGAAGTATCATAAGCAGTGCTGGTCACACCATTAGATGGCAGCCTAGGGCCCTGAGGAGCCCTGAGCCAGCAATAGCCAGCTTCACCACTGGGGCTCTATATGTGGCCTTCAACCAGCCTTGCTTAAAACATACACATTCTTGGGTACTCAGATGCATATCATGACACTCTAGATTTGTTGTGTGGTTACTAAGTCTCCATCTGGGTGTTGCTATTTAACACAGGTTTTGTGGGAAACATCACTCTTGTTATGCTTACAGAATGTGTAGCAGCCAGCTGTGAATGATTATTGCAGAAATACTCCCTTTGCACTGCTTACTGAAATATTTATGAACTTGCAAATGGAATAGCAGGAAAAAAACTTTTATTTTTTAAATAAAAAAAGACAATGTAACCAAAAAATTCAGTAGAGAATACACGATTCTGGCTTACACACATAGAAACAAAAACAGCTCTGTTCAGTAAATGATACCACAAAGGGGGAATATCGCCTGGAGTGTATTATTCTGCCCTGCAGAGTAGCATGATAAATAAATAACCAAAAACCATGGATGATTCACAAATCCATTGTGGACAAGAGCACCCTGGTGGAAACTTGCATTCCCAGATGACAAAGAGGTTCTAAGCCATCTCCCAGCACTATATTCTGTAGGGCAGTGTTTCTTAACTTGGTCCTACCAAAACCTTCTGTAAAGACTGTCTGGAGGTCCCCCATGACTGTTTTGGGAAGCACTACTGTAGTGTCTAGTGTCTAGAAATGTGACAATATTGGCAAGTGTTATATGGACCAGGGGTGTCATGGTGGGGCCGCAGGCTACCAATTTTTGTTATAGCTGCATAATGCTTAGGAGTTATGGAGTAATGGGTGTTTTTAAACACTCAGGTGTGTTGTAATTGCTTCAAGTATAAGACAGCTTTCAAAATATAGTCCTTCTTCTATTCTATTGATAACCTGTGGAGTATTTTATTGCAAACTGTATGCATGAGGACCAAAGCTGTTCCAAGTCAAGGAAGTCATTATGACGAGGTGAGAAACTAGAATTAAACAGTAAGAGACATCGGACAAACATTAGGCTTACCAAAACATTTGTAATTCTCACCGTAATGAAAAGAAACCCAAATACTTCTCCAGAAGGTTACACAGCAGGATGTAAACCACCACATAGCTTGCCAAGAAGTACGCGAGAGAGCAAGCAGAGTCCTGGAAGAAGGGGTTGGAAAGATGAGACCGCAATTATCTGGGGTGCAAGTGATGGCAGGAGCGAAATATGGAGGCAAAAGGGAACTGGGTAAAATTTCAAAGCTAGAAACTGGACAACTTTTTGCTGGCCTTGTAAGCTACTTGATGTCAGTTAGGTAAAGTGATGTAATTTGTAAAACCAAAACGTGTAACAAATATGGATGGGAAACAATTAAAAAAACTGTTAATAGCACAGTTTTCTGTGATTAATCACAATTAATTTGATAAACCTAATATAAAATTTATAATCATAAATATTTATATGTTGAATCCCCAGATTAATGTGGGAGTACTGGGGTCATTGTCACAAAATCATAACAACCTACGCCTTCCCCGCGATCTTCGTGGGATCCACCTCTCTCTCCGCAGGCTGCGCCGCTGTGTGCCTGGAGGACACGTCCCCGAGCCTTCGACCCGGCGGTGGCCCCGCATCTCCAGATCTCGGAAAGGGCAGGGTCACCTACGCCGGGACCTGCGGCGGCTGCTCCTCCCTCCTCGCCTTCCGGGGTTCCCCCTTCGTCTCCCTCCTCGTTCCCTTCGCCCGTCCCTCCTTCTCCCTCGTCGGCCCCTCCTGCTCCTGCCTCCCGGTCGCCTGCTGCCCCTGTGGCTGCCACCCCTCACCGGGGTAGGCTCCCTCGGGCTCCCTGTTCTCCCCCGGCCCCGAGTTGTGTTCCTCCTGGTTTTGTTCCCCAGGTGTCTTCGTTTCATCTGCCTGTCTCTCCCCGGTTTCCTGGTCCCTGTGTCCCTCCTGGTCCCTTTATGCCTCCTGTTCCTCCTGTCTCCCCGGTTTTGCTGCCCCTGTGTTTGCTCGCCCTGCCTGTTGTGTGTCAGTTGCTGTCTGTCTTGCTCCCGGTCTGCCTGTTTTGTGTTTCTGTATTGTCTCCGGTGTTCCGTGCTTGATGTGGGTTTTGTCTTCCTCAGGTTGTCTGCTGCCTCGGTCTGCCCATGTCCTGCGTGCCGGAGTCCTGGTCCCTTGTCCTGGCCCTGTGTCCCTGTCCTGTCTCCGTTCCCCTGGGCCCCTCCCTGGGGGTTTGCCGCGCCCAGACGGCGCGCCTTTGGGGGGGGCTATGTTACGCTCAGCCCCGCCCTTCGTGTTTTGTCCTCTGTTTTGCCCTCTGGCGGGGCTTGATTTGCCGCACCTGACCCTCGTTGTATTTGCCCAGTGTAATTTGCTCCGCTTGATTCCCCTGACCAGCTGCCTCTTGTTTGACCCTTAATGTGCTGCCCTATTTTAGTCTGCCCTATTCCAGTCTCCCCTGTCGGTCTTGTATGTCGATGTATACTTGTACTCGCTATCGCGCTTTATCCCGTTTGCTACCCTGTTTATCCTTAATAAACGCCCTTTTGAAGGGCTCAACCCCACAGCTGCTACCATGGGTCGTTCCTCCCGCCGAAAGCGTGACACCATTTTAGCTACAAAATAGATATAATAATTATGCAACCAAATAAATAATTACATGACTTTGAAATTAGCGCAACGCATTAACGCTTTACATTTACCAGGCCTACATAGAGTTTCCCAGGCCTACATAGAATTTCCCATACCTGCACCAGCATTGCTTGAAGAAGATTTTCCTGTTTTTCACCTTCCACCGCCATGCTAAGGAAAATTCCTCAGTCAGGCTGAGGAATGGGGAATAAGCAAATCTGAGAATCTAACACTGATGTTATTGTGTTCTGCAGTTGTCTCGCGGTTATCAGGAAATGTCCATGGAGAGCTACGGTAGCCATGGTTAAGGGAGTAATGCGCATTCCATTGTTTTTACTATCTAATTGATCCTGTTTTTACTCCCCCTTCGATAGCATCACAGTATCTATTTTCATGTATTAGCATTTTATCTGTTATATGCGAAAGGTATTTTTGCATTTTGTATTTCTAATCATTAATATTTATTTAGTTTGCTGCCAAAACATGCGGTAGTTTGGTTAAACAGTAATAAGCCTTATAATTTCTTAGCAGGTGTAGATACATATTAATCAAACCCTTGTTTTAAGTAGAATGCTTATTAATGAATGTGTCGTATGAACTGATTTGTATGAATAATTTCTCTATCTTTGTTATAACAACTTTGTCAATGGGCATTTTATAATATAAAATTATAATTTTTAGTTTCTCAGGATTTAGACACTCCTCGTTTGTTGATTGTGGAAGGCGTTTAGCTACGCCGAGACTGTCTGGGCCACCGCTATCGCTCTGAATAAAAATAAAAGGAATAAAAGGATACGTTTACAGACATAGGTTAACATTTATTGATGCTAATGACTATGCTACCCAGCATGGCGCGAAGTCAACTCAATATTTAAGTACAATTTTAATGGGGAAATGACGTATAAAACTGCACAAAATCATAACATTTCGCTGCAATGTCTAGTGTCCTTATAATGCACACACTGATGTGATCTATAAACTTTTATCTTATTTAAAAGTAAATTATCTTACAGCGATTACATTTTCTGACCTTACCTTGCACAGCGTATGCGCATGCATATGGCGAAAGCATGGCGCGTGTGCAGGTCACAGCACTGGGTGGCCAACATATCCCTCCTCGATGTTAAGAGAAAAAGTAGTGCGCACCATTCAAGCTAGATCCCTTTTATCTTTACAAAAAGAAAAAGACAATAATATATATATATTAAAAAAAAAAGAAAAGAACAAATTTTGGCGAAATTCACAACTACATAACCCTTCCCGTTACATACACCCCCGTTGAATTCAGACAAAATTGTACAAAAGGCTCCAGCCACAATGCCAATGCAACAGGGTAATAAAAGCAAAAGCTATGCTCAGAAATTTGCCGACTATATAAGTATCCCATAAGGATGAGGTAGGAAAGAGAGCAGCGCTAAACTCCCTAACCAACCACTGGCCGCAGGATGCCATCTACACCCCACAAAACCCAGGCATCACATGTAACCAAAGCCATTCACATACACCTTTGCTCCAGCATCAAAGACGAATGGGCACAAATCTCAATGGACAAAATATTTGCAAATATAAGCAAAACGAGAGAAGAGAAACAAAAAAAAACAATATAGGGTAACCAGTCCCTTAAGCATGAAAAATCTTTACCAATGACTTGTAAACACCCTGAACATTAGACTTGACATCAGTAACAACATCCTGTCCGGACATTGTATATAGTAGCCTACTACTGGTTTAATGACACGGCCAAGGCAAGTACGAACTCGCACAGGTGTGCTTGTGGCACCAGTGCGTACCAGTCGTATGAAGGAGAGTCATTCATTTCACGGCCCTTCCCAGAACCAGCACCAGAGTAACAGAGGTAGTCTCAATGGCAGTCACGGAGTCAGGCCATACAGACTGGGCACCAGCCCCTGTGCCACTACCCATATCCAACTCGCTACCCAACGAATGACACGGTGACATACTGTCAATGTCAGGCAGGGAGCATCCATCCGATAGCTGAGAGACCCATTCAACAGTCCTCTGTTCAGTGTCAGCCTGCAGCCGAAGAGAGAGCAAATCACTGCTTTCAGATGCCATATTGACATTGTCCAACATGCTACTCTGGGCACTTCCCCGGCCTACAGGGAACTCCTCCTGCTCATCTCGGACTGCCCCTTCCTGGGGACTCTGATCAGAGATGACTGGTGCAATGCCCACTCTAGACAAAACCTCATCTGAGTCCATCTGTTCCACCAAGCCATCAGTGCCAAAATAGATAAAGATAATGAAGTTCTAAGAGGTGAATCCAGCTCTGCAACTGGATGGAAATTAGCCAACATTAGCAAGTTCCTATGGACCACCTTCTCCTGCCCGGTGACACTGTTACGAATCCTATATGTGTGCGTATCAGGGTTCCTGTCTACTACCATATAGATTGTCGACTCCCAGTGATCGGCAACCTTCCTCTTCCCTCTCTCAGCTTTGTTGGCCAACAGCACTGGGTCATTCACCTCAATAGTCGGTCCCCTGACCCCCCTATGTTGTCAGGGCTGCAACATACTTGTCATAGTCCCAAACTGCAGGATCATTTAGGACACTCCTGAACATGACATCCACAGGGAGACAGGGAATCCTCCCAAACATCAAATAAAAAGGGGCATAACCTGTCAGCTCGTACTGTACACAAAAGTAAGGGTCTGAAGTTGTCTTAGCCAGTCCCCCTTTGCAGTGGGGGCCAAGGTCCTCACCATGCTCCCAAGGGTCTTATTAAAGCGCTCTACACTGCCATTCCCCATGGGGTGATAGGGGGTTGTGTGCGACTTCTTCACGCCAGAGACCCTGAGAAGTTCACAGATCAGCTGATTTTCAAAGCTCGCCCCCTGGTCAGAATGAACCCTCTCTGGAAAGCCATACACACAAAAGTACCTGTCCCACAACACCCTGGAGACCTGTTTAGCAGACTGGTCTCTGCAGGGGAAAGCCTGGGCCAACCTAGTGAAGTAGTCTGTGATAACTAGTATATCAACAGACCTGTTATGCGAGTCCTCGGCACACCAGAAACCAATGCAGACAAGTTCCATTGGTCTGGTGGTTATCACACTCTCCAGGGGAGCGCTGTCCATTGGGTCAGCAGTTTCGCAACAATACAACGCTAGCAATACAACGCTGACAATACAACGCTGACAATACAACGTGATGAACATGCTCTCTCACATCTTGATCTAACTGCAGCCAAAAAAATCTTTCAGACTTCAGTTCAGACTCCTAGATTGACCTTGATGACCACAACGTTTGTGAATGCCTTCCAAGACTTTGGCCACAAGTGATTTTGGGACCACAAACTGAAATCTCTTAGACTTAGATAACAAATATTTAGATACTTTATGTCAAAGTCATAGCTCGCCAGCTTGGCTACCCACCACTGCTCACAGCAGTTCAGCTTCAGTTTGGACATAATGTGTGTCAGAGGGTTATTGTGCGACCACACAGTACATTTGTGTCCCTTGAGCCAGTGGCTGAATTTCTCACAGACAGCCCTCTTCGGAGCTAGAAATTCTAGTCGATGAGCTGGATAATTCTTCTGTGACCTAGTGAGTGTTTTGCTGGCAAAAGCTATTGGCCTGGCATATGTGTCACCCCGTTGGACTTGAGAGAGCACTGCTCCTAGGCCATCTAATGAGGCATCGGTTGCTAGCATAAATGGACAGCTGAAGTCTGGATGAGCCAGTACAACAGACTGTGCCATGGACAATTTTAGCTCATCAAAAGCAGACTGATGTACAGGAGTCCAGTCAGATGGACTTAGCTTCCTGTACTCATGTTTCACTTTCCTGTCACTCCTGTGCTTCCCCTTTTTGCAAGACAAAAAGTCAAACAGTGATTTGGCCACAGAGGAGAAGTTTGGCACAAAATGATGATAGTAATTTATCAAGCTAAGAAAAGATCTGATGCTTTTCGGACAGGGTGTCACACCATCCTGCTCCATAAGATCAGCACTAATCAGCCTCAAAATGCTCTCAACCTTTTCTGGATCAGTGGCAACCCCTTCCTCAGTAACCACATGGCCTAAAAACCTGACAGTCCTTCTGAGAAAATGACACTTCTTCGGGGCCAACTTGAGGTTATGGTGGCGCAGCCGGCTGAACACCACTTCTAACCGCTCAAGAGCAATGTTCTCATTCGGAGCATAGACAAGCAGATCATCCAAATAGCACAACATGCTCATGAAGTTCTGATCCCCAAAAATGCTTGTCATCATCCTCATGAAGCTCCCAGGACTGTTACAAAGCCCCTGAGGAAGACGGTTATATTCGTATAGGCCCATAGGTATTGTGAAAGCCGAATACTTCCTGGCATATTGTAAAAGCCTGATGAGAGGTCCATAGTACCGAACAGAGAGTTACCACTAAGTGCGGCTAAACAGTCGGTCTGATGAGGCAGCGGGTGCGCATCCTTCAGAGTTCTCTTATTTAACCCCCGACAATCAGTACAGACACGGAAGTCCCCATTCTTCTTCCAAACTAATACAAGAGGAGATGCATATTCACTAGTTAACTTCCTAATACTCTCCCTTTCCTCCATGTCACTCAGAACCTGACGCAGCTTTTGGTACTGACTAAACGGCACTCTCCTAAATGGAAGACGAAATGGTTGGTGGTCAGCAAGATGGATTCTGTGCACATAGCCCCTTGCTTTGCCACAATCCAGGTGGTGACGGGAGAAAATATCCTCATAGCGCGTGACGAGATAAACAAGTTGGGACTTACAGGTCCCCGACACGTCACAAGACTTGACATCAATTCCATCTAAGTCAGCTTGGCGGAGTCTCTCATCAAGGTCGTCCGAGCCAGCAAGATGACTTCCTTGTGGAGCATTCGAGGCAGTCATTTGAGAGAGTCCTACAAGCGGCCCCGCAACATGCCCTAGATCATCATCACCCATGTCTTCCAGAGAAACACATGGGAACACATCGGCTAGTTTTGCATTATGCTTCACCATCACTGGACGATCAGACACATTAATGAGCTTCAACGGGATCCATTCATCCGCCCACATGGGTGAAACAACTCGCGACACCAGGATGTGTCTTGGTGCTGAACGAGAAGTCGTAGGCTCCGTCATAACAGTGCTACCTGGGGACACAACACAGGTTTTAGGGAGTCGACCCCAGACCAGAAATTTACAGCCTGGGTCCAGACACACTGCAAAGTTGGACCTAACTGTGCCTATTTTTTTGGGGATCACATCACCTCTCCAGCATGACAAACGAGCTAACATCGAGAGAAACTGTTCAGATTCTGGGTCTGCCCTAGGACATGGCCCAGACACAGCTGCCCAGTATGAGGTACATTTCTTAGTTTCATGGAACACATGTCTAAGAACATTAGTACCCAGTATCAAATCACTATGCTGGCCTTCGACAACTAAAGTAAGCACAACCATCTGACATCCGTATACCTCCATCTCAGCATTATAAGCACACTTAGGTCTCACCCGTACAGCTCCACAGCCAACAAGTAAAACATCTGCATCACACAAGCAATCTGTGCTTATCAGCCCAGCAGCAAGGAGCTTAGATTCAGCAGCAACATTCATCGTACAGGCCATAGAACCACTGTCGAGAATAGCCCCTAGTGTCAATTTACCACCTACAATGACAGATGCATAGAAGAGACTATCACTTTTCTCAACAGCCATCACATTCTGAAAAATTACGTCCTCATTTGCGCAGTGGATTTCCTCAACGACTCATAAAAATTCTCAATGTTCACAACATTAAGACGGGAGTACTCAGGACCACCTGTATGGCCTCCCCCCACATTCAGGCCTTCTAGTTTCCCTCACTTGGCCTGGACAAGGACGATTGTCTACTAGCACAATTGTTTCGTGAGTGACCAGGAGTAAAACATTCAAAGCACAATCTCTCCCTGAGGCAATGAGACCTAGTAGAATGTGCATCAGACTGACAGAGGTGACATGGGTTCCCACTAGCCTCATTCTGCGACAGTGTGGTCATTCTTGTTGCCATTTTGTTGTGTTGCTGTACCTTCGCTAACACCTGCTCCAACATACCCATCATCCGGCACAGCAATGTCTCCTCAGGCTGTTGTAAATTTTGGCCGAGTGCCGGGACTTGATGTGGCAGAACACAACCCTGAGCTCCTGCAGTTGGCTTACAAGAGGAACCTGAAAACATACAATGGTCAGCAGTGCATGGTTGAGGAGCAAGCGTACATAAAGACGTATCATTCTCAAGCACAGCAGCATGGCTCTTAAGCTGGTAAGAACTGTCCTGTCTGATCGAAGCTCTCTGTTCCCGCTGATACTCATCTAGTCTATGCTGTATATCCCTTGCAGTCCATTCACTGATAGGCCTGCATTTAAAGATGGAGGACAACTCAGGGTCTGGGCAGTGTTTAACAAACACCACTTCTACACTAATGTTTTCCATCCTCCTGCCCTGCCTGTGCAGCCCCTCATCAGCCATGTCAGCCGCTTTATTCACTCTTATCCAATAATCAACTGGGTTTTCTCTAGGCTTGGACAGAGTAGCATGGAAATCCATTAAAGGCAAACAAGAGGCATAGTCACAAAAATATTTCAGGAGGACCGTGTAAATCAGTCTTGGCTCTCGTTTCACATCTAGGGTCTCATCACTCCGTAACCCAATCCTGACAACATCCCTGACTTTTTCCATTAAATGACTCATAATGTCCTCTGCTTGGTCTGCTACAAGACATTTCTTTCTCCTTAGGGAAGCTTCCATCATATCTATCCACTCCTGGACACAATATTTATCTGATCCATCTCCTCTAAACACGACTGGTTCTCACTCCGACGTCACATGAACCGATATCTGGGGCTCGTCATGCACAACAGCGTGTGTGTCATTCTGTCCCTGTGCACCCACAACCCTATGTGGAGCATGGCAATGATCATTGCTCATGTTCCGCATACCAGCTGAAGCAAGTCCAGACACAATGGACTCACCTATTTGAGCCCCTATCTGTCCCATCATATTTGTGAGCTCATGTAATGTAGTGTTAGTGCCATCTCTGTAAGGTGTAGATGCATATGGACCCACCCCTGAAACCTGACCAATTGTGGGACTATTAACGGCCTATCCACGGCCGACACCTCCCATGCTATCAGGCACGAACTGCGAGTAACACACTCTGAAATGAAACTCAAATACGCACCTGCACAAAAGAAAAGGCATACAAACATCGAGACTGTCTGGGCCACCGCTATCGCTCTGAATAAGAATAAAAGGATACGTTTACGGACATAGGTTAACATTTATTGATGCTAATGACTATGCTACCCAGCATGGCGCGAAGTCAACTCAATATTTAAGTACAATTTTAATGGGGAAATGACGTATAAAACTGCACAAAATCATAACATTTCGCTGCAATGTCTAGTGTCCTTATAATGCACACACTGATGTGATCTATAAACTTTTATCTTATTTAAAAGTAAATTATCTTACAGCGATTACATTTTCTGACCTTACCTTGCACAGCGTATGCGCATGCATATGGCGAAAGCATGGCGCGTGTGCAGGTCACAGCACTGGGTGGCCAACATATCCCTCCTCGATGTTAAGAGAAAAAGTAGTGCGCACCATTCAAGCTAGATCCCTTTTATCTTTACAAAAAGAAAAAGACAATAATATATATATATTAAAAAAAAAAGAAAAGAACAAATTTTGGCGAAATTCACAACTACATAACCCTTCCCGTTACATACACCCCCGTTGAATTCAGACAAAATTGTACAAAAGGCTCCAGCCACAATGCCAATGCAACAGGGTAATAAAAGCAAAAGCTATGCTCAGAAATTTGCCGACTATATAAGTATCCCATAAGGATGAGGTAGGAAAGAGAGCAGCGCTAAACTCCCTAACCAACCACTGGCCGCAGGATGCCATCTACACCCCACAAAACCCAGGCATCACATGTAACCAAAGCCATTCACATACACCTTTGCTCCAGCATCAAAGACGAATGGGCACAAATCTCAATGGACAAAATATTTGCAAATATAAGCAAAACGAGAGAAGAGAAACAAAAAAAAACAATATAGGGTAACCAGTCCCTTAAGCATGAAAAATCTTTACCAATGACTTGTAAACACCCTGAACATTAGACTTGACATCAGTAACAACATCCTGTCCGGACATTGTATATAGTAGCCTACTACTGGTTTAATGACACGGCCAAGGCAAGTACGAACTCGCACAGGTGTGCTTGTGGCACCAGTGCGTACCAGTCGTATGAAGGAGAGTCATTCATTTCACGGCCCTTCCCAGAACCAGCACCAGAGTAACAGAGGTAGTCTCAATGGCAGTCACGGAGTCAGGCCATACAGACTGGGCACCAGCCCCTGTGCCACTACCCATATCCAACTCGCTACCCAACGAATGACACGGTGACATACTGTCAATGTCAGGCAGGGAGCATCCATCCGATAGCTGAGAGACCCATTCAACAGTCCTCTGTTCAGTGTCAGCCTGCAGCCGAAGAGAGAGCAAATCACTGCTTTCAGATGCCATATTGACATTGTCCAACATGCTACTCTGGGCACTTCCCCGGCCTACAGGGAACTCCTCCTGCTCATCTCGGACTGCCCCTTCCTGGGGACTCTGATCAGAGATGACTGGTGCAATGCCCACTCTAGACAAAACCTCATCTGAGTCCATCTGTTCCACCAAGCCATCAGTGCCAAAATAGATAAAGATAATGAAGTTCTAAGAGGTGAATCCAGCTCTGCAACTGGATGGAAATTAGCCAACATTAGCAAGTTCCTATGGACCACCTTCTCCTGCCCGGTGACACTGTTACGAATCCTATATGTGTGCGTATCAGGGTTCCTGTCTACTACCATATAGATTGTCGACTCCCAGTGATCGGCAACCTTCCTCTTCCCTCTCTCAGCTTTGTTGGCCAACAGCACTGGGTCATTCACCTCAATAGTCGGTCCCCTGACCCCCCTATGTTGTCAGGGCTGCAACATACTTGTCATAGTCCCAAACTGCAGGATCATTTAGGACACTCCTGAACATGACATCCACAGGGAGACAGGGAATCCTCCCAAACATCAAATAAAAAGGGGCATAACCTGTCAGCTCGTACTGTACACAAAAGTAAGGGTCTGAAGTTGTCTTAGCCAGTCCCCCTTTGCAGTGGGGGCCAAGGTCCTCACCATGCTCCCAAGGGTCTTATTAAAGCGCTCTACACTGCCATTCCCCATGGGGTGATAGGGGGTTGTGTGCGACTTCTTCACGCCAGAGACCCTGAGAAGTTCACAGATCAGCTGATTTTCAAAGCTCGCCCCCTGGTCAGAATGAACCCTCTCTGGAAAGCCATACACACAAAAGTACCTGTCCCACAACACCCTGGAGACCTGTTTAGCAGACTGGTCTCTGCAGGGGAAAGCCTGGGCCAACCTAGTGAAGTAGTCTGTGATAACTAGTATATCAACAGACCTGTTATGCGAGTCCTCGGCACACCAGAAACCAATGCAGACAAGTTCCATTGGTCTGGTGGTTATCACACTCTCCAGGGGAGCGCTGTCCATTGGGTCAGCAGTTTCGCAACAATACAACGCTAGCAATACAACGCTGACAATACAACGCTGACAATACAACGTGATGAACATGCTCTCTCACATCTTGATCTAACTGCAGCCAAAAAAATCTTTCAGACTTCAGTTCAGACTCCTAGATTGACCTTGATGACCACAACGTTTGTGAATGCCTTCCAAGACTTTGGCCACAAGTGATTTTGGGACCACAAACTGAAATCTCTTAGACTTAGATAACAAATATTTAGATACTTTATGTCAAAGTCATAGCTCGCCAGCTTGGCTACCCACCACTGCTCACAGCAGTTCAGCTTCAGTTTGGACATAATGTGTGTCAGAGGGTTATTGTGCGACCACACAGTACATTTGTGTCCCTTGAGCCAGTGGCTGAATTTCTCACAGACAGCCCTCTTCGGAGCTAGAAATTCTAGTCGATGAGCTGGATAATTCTTCTGTGACCTAGTGAGTGTTTTGCTGGCAAAAGCTATTGGCCTGGCATATGTGTCACCCCGTTGGACTTGAGAGAGCACTGCTCCTAGGCCATCTAATGAGGCATCGGTTGCTAGCATAAATGGACAGCTGAAGTCTGGATGAGCCAGTACAACAGACTGTGCCATGGACAATTTTAGCTCATCAAAAGCAGACTGATGTACAGGAGTCCAGTCAGATGGACTTAGCTTCCTGTACTCATGTTTCACTTTCCTGTCACTCCTGTGCTTCCCCTTTTTGCAAGACAAAAAGTCAAACAGTGATTTGGCCACAGAGGAGAAGTTTGGCACAAAATGATGATAGTAATTTATCAAGCTAAGAAAAGATCTGATGCTTTTCGGACAGGGTGTCACACCATCCTGCTCCATAAGATCAGCACTAATCAGCCTCAAAATGCTCTCAACCTTTTCTGGATCAGTGGCAACCCCTTCCTCAGTAACCACATGGCCTAAAAACCTGACAGTCCTTCTGAGAAAATGACACTTCTTCGGGGCCAACTTGAGGTTATGGTGGCGCAGCCGGCTGAACACCACTTCTAACCGCTCAAGAGCAATGTTCTCATTCGGAGCATAGACAAGCAGATCATCCAAATAGCACAACATGCTCATGAAGTTCTGATCCCCAAAAATGCTTGTCATCATCCTCATGAAGCTCCCAGGACTGTTACAAAGCCCCTGAGGAAGACGGTTATATTCGTATAGGCCCATAGGTATTGTGAAAGCCGAATACTTCCTGGCATATTGTAAAAGCCTGATGAGAGGTCCATAGTACCGAACAGAGAGTTACCACTAAGTGCGGCTAAACAGTCGGTCTGATGAGGCAGCGGGTGCGCATCCTTCAGAGTTCTCTTATTTAACCCCCGACAATCAGTACAGACACGGAAGTCCCCATTCTTCTTCCAAACTAATACAAGAGGAGATGCATATTCACTAGTTAACTTCCTAATACTCTCCCTTTCCTCCATGTCACTCAGAACCTGACGCAGCTTTTGGTACTGACTAAACGGCACTCTCCTAAATGGAAGACGAAATGGTTGGTGGTCAGCAAGATGGATTCTGTGCACATAGCCCCTTGCTTTGCCACAATCCAGGTGGTGACGGGAGAAAATATCCTCATAGCGCGTGACGAGATAAACAAGTTGGGACTTACAGGTCCCCGACACGTCACAAGACTTGACATCAATTCCATCTAAGTCAGCTTGGCGGAGTCTCTCATCAAGGTCGTCCGAGCCAGCAAGATGACTTCCTTGTGGAGCATTCGAGGCAGTCATTTGAGAGAGTCCTACAAGCGGCCCCGCAACATGCCCTAGATCATCATCACCCATGTCTTCCAGAGAAACACATGGGAACACATCGGCTAGTTTTGCATTATGCTTCACCATCACTGGACGATCAGACACATTAATGAGCTTCAACGGGATCCATTCATCCGCCCACATGGGTGAAACAACTCGCGACACCAGGATGTGTCTTGGTGCTGAACGAGAAGTCGTAGGCTCCGTCATAACAGTGCTACCTGGGGACACAACACAGGTTTTAGGGAGTCGACCCCAGACCAGAAATTTACAGCCTGGGTCCAGACACACTGCAAAGTTGGACCTAACTGTGCCTATTTTTTTGGGGATCACATCACCTCTCCAGCATGACAAACGAGCTAACATCGAGAGAAACTGTTCAGATTCTGGGTCTGCCCTAGGACATGGCCCAGACACAGCTGCCCAGTATGAGGTACATTTCTTAGTTTCATGGAACACATGTCTAAGAACATTAGTACCCAGTATCAAATCACTATGCTGGCCTTCGACAACTAAAGTAAGCACAACCATCTGACATCCGTATACCTCCATCTCAGCATTATAAGCACACTTAGGTCTCACCCGTACAGCTCCACAGCCAACAAGTAAAACATCTGCATCACACAAGCAATCTGTGCTTATCAGCCCAGCAGCAAGGAGCTTAGATTCAGCAGCAACATTCATCGTACAGGCCATAGAACCACTGTCGAGAATAGCCCCTAGTGTCAATTTACCACCTACAATGACAGATGCATAGAAGAGACTATCACTTTTCTCAACAGCCATCACATTCTGAAAAATTACGTCCTCATTTGCGCAGTGGATTTCCTCAACGACTCATAAAAATTCTCAATGTTCACAACATTAAGACGGGAGTACTCAGGACCACCTGTATGGCCTCCCCCCACATTCAGGCCTTCTAGTTTCCCTCACTTGGCCTGGACAAGGACGATTGTCTACTAGCACAATTGTTTCGTGAGTGACCAGGAGTAAAACATTCAAAGCACAATCTCTCCCTGAGGCAATGAGACCTAGTAGAATGTGCATCAGACTGACAGAGGTGACATGGGTTCCCACTAGCCTCATTCTGCGACAGTGTGGTCATTCTTGTTGCCATTTTGTTGTGTTGCTGTACCTTCGCTAACACCTGCTCCAACATACCCATCATCCGGCACAGCAATGTCTCCTCAGGCTGTTGTAAATTTTGGCCGAGTGCCGGGACTTGATGTGGCAGAACACAACCCTGAGCTCCTGCAGTTGGCTTACAAGAGGAACCTGAAAACATACAATGGTCAGCAGTGCATGGTTGAGGAGCAAGCGTACATAAAGACGTATCATTCTCAAGCACAGCAGCATGGCTCTTAAGCTGGTAAGAACTGTCCTGTCTGATCGAAGCTCTCTGTTCCCGCTGATACTCATCTAGTCTATGCTGTATATCCCTTGCAGTCCATTCACTGATAGGCCTGCATTTAAAGATGGAGGACAACTCAGGGTCTGGGCAGTGTTTAACAAACACCACTTCTACACTAATGTTTTCCATCCTCCTGCCCTGCCTGTGCAGCCCCTCATCAGCCATGTCAGCCGCTTTATTCACTCTTATCCAATAATCAACTGGGTTTTCTCTAGGCTTGGACAGAGTAGCATGGAAATCCATTAAAGGCAAACAAGAGGCATAGTCACAAAAATATTTCAGGAGGACCGTGTAAATCAGTCTTGGCTCTCGTTTCACATCTAGGGTCTCATCACTCCGTAACCCAATCCTGACAACATCCCTGACTTTTTCCATTAAATGACTCATAATGTCCTCTGCTTGGTCTGCTACAAGACATTTCTTTCTCCTTAGGGAAGCTTCCATCATATCTATCCACTCCTGGACACAATATTTATCTGATCCATCTCCTCTAAACACGACTGGTTCTCACTCCGACGTCACATGAACCGATATCTGGGGCTCGTCATGCACAACAGCGTGTGTGTCATTCTGTCCCTGTGCACCCACAACCCTATGTGGAGCATGGCAATGATCATTGCTCATGTTCCGCATACCAGCTGAAGCAAGTCCAGACACAATGGACTCACCTATTTGAGCCCCTATCTGTCCCATCATATTTGTGAGCTCATGTAATGTAGTGTTAGTGCCATCTCTGTAAGGTGTAGATGCATATGGACCCACCCCTGAAACCTGACCAATTGTGGGACTATTAACGGCCTATCCACGGCCGACACCTCCCATGCTATCAGGCACGAACTGCGAGTAACACACTCTGAAATGAAACTCAAATACGCACCTGCACAAAAGAAAAGGCATACAAACATCGAGACTGTCTGGGCCACCGCTATCGCTCTGAATAAGAATAAAAGGATACGTTTACGGACATAGGTTAACATTTATTGATGCTAATGACTATGCTACCCAGCATGGCGCGAAGTTAACTCAATATTTAAGTACAATTTTAATGTGGAAATGACGTATAAAACTGCACAAAATCATACTTCGCTGCAATGTCTAGTGTCCTTATAATGCACACACTGATGTGATTTATAAACCGTCTATCTTATTTAAAAGTAAATTATCTTACAGCGATTATATTTTCTGACCTTACCTCGCCCAGCGCATTAGTGATGGCCGATTCGCGAACGAATCGTTCTTTTTAACTCTGTCTTTTTAGTGAGCGGGTCGAACCGATTCGTATTCCTGAACGAATCATTTTTTTAATTTTTCATAAAAACTTTTTAAAACTTAACTTTGTTTATTCAACATCCAAAACCATCCCCCGCGATTTCAGATTTATTTTTCATGTTCCGTCAGCGCTTGTCTTCTATCATTTTTACGTTCATTCTTTTGCATTCGTATACACCCAAACAGCCGAGCGCCTGACGAGAACACCCGAATGGCCGAGCGCCTGCTTCGTCGTGTGATACGGTTGCAAAAGGCTCTGGCTGTATAAGTTCGGACGGTTCACGAATCGATCCCAAGAGTCATTCCGCTCGATTCGTTCACCGAACGCGTCCGAACGATTCGTTCATCGAACGCGTCCGAACAACGTTCGATGAACGAATTGAACTTATGGTTTTCGGACACTCGGTCGGTGATTCACGAACGGTTCATGAATCGATCCCAAGAGTCCTCGCGGCGTTTACTGCGGAAATGCAGTTACGCTGTTAAAAGGAATAAAAGAAACGCAACTATTCATCATTTATCACAACAGTAAAGTGTTGCATTTCTGTATAGTAAAACTATATGTCTTTCAGAAAAACAAAGATATTTATTAACTTTGACGTTTAACCAACAACGTATGCAAGTTTACTCATGCTCATTATATGTGTATGCGTGATTTTATTGGTAATATTGCAGTTGTTGTTAACTGTGATGTAGTCCTTGATACTCATGCACATGAATTTGGCTTAAGTAAAGAAAATAAGAACTATATATACACGCGTGTTTATTCGGCATCGACACACTTTCTGATTTTTATATATTGTTTTTTTTATTGCGAATAGTCAAGCTGAACATTTCTGTTGAACACCAGCGCCATCTTTCAGTCAAATAACGTGACCTTGAGAGACGTTTATTATGATCCTATGATCTGTTGAGTCAGTCAGGCGCAAAACAATGAATCATAGAATCGATTTTAGAATCGATTCATTACAAGGGACAGTTCGAAAGAATCGAATCAGTTAATTGAGTCGAACTTCCCATCACTAATGCGCCGTATTAGTACTAATACTAATGAGTATTAGAGTCTAAGTATTATAGTTAGTTACTTTGTATAACTAGGAACCCCCCCCTGTATATCTGCATGCATGGAGTTGGACCTTGAGGCTAATCTGGTCCCATAAATTAGCCATTGGCACCTATTTCTCTCTCTTTGTCATTTACTTTCACATTGAAGGAACAAAGCAATATATGTTACACTTGGGTATCAAATCCCTGTAACAAGCCAAGTTTACCACAAATTATAATTTACCAATGTATAATTAATACTGTTATTTTAATGGAGTAATAACAACTCTCAAACCAACCCACAATTAAGATGTACTGTATTAATTGGGATATAACTTCAGTAATATCCATCCATCTATCCATCCTGTACTGCTTTTCTGGGTCAGGTCACGGGGGCAGCAGTCTAAGCAGGGAAACCCAGACTTCCCTCCCCTTGGCCACTTCATCCAGTTCTTCTGAGGGAATCCTGAGGCCAGCCAAGAGATGTAGTCTCTCCAGCTCAACCCTACAGGACCCTGCTGAGAGTATTGAGCTGGTCCACTGTTCCACGGCCAGGGCGAAAACCACACTGCTTCTCCTGAATCCGAGGTTCAACAATCTGACAAACTCCCACTTGCACATATAGAATCCTGCCTCTCTGAAATCAAACATTGGATGAGCCATAATTTTCTGAAACTCAATAG
>JAODKN010000046.1:18182632-18198492 GCA_026774425.1 Petrocephalus zakoni | reverse complement strand
CAATCTGATGAACCAGTCTGGGTTTGGTGGTCGCCAGGAGAACATTACTTGCCTGACTGCATTGTGCCAAGTGTAAAGTTTGGTGGAGGGGGGATTATGGTCTGGGGTTGTTTTTCAGGGGTTGAGCTTGGCCTCTTAATTCCACTGAAAGGAACTTTTAATGCTTCAGCATACAAAGCCATTTTGGACAATTTCATTCGCTTTGTGGGAACAGTTAGGGGATGTCCCCTTCCTGAACCAGCATGACTGCGCACCAGTGCACAACGCAAGGTCTGTAAAGACATGGATGAGCAAGTCTGGTGTGGTGGAAATTGCACAGAGCCCTGACCTCAACCTGATAGAACACCTTTGGGATAAATTAAAGCGGAGACTGCGAGCCAGGCATCATCCAACACACTCCTAAACCCAAAACAATTAAAGCTGTTATACCTTCAAAGAGTTGACCAACTTCATATTAAAGCCTATGTATTAAGAATGTGATGTCATTAAAGTTCAAGTTTGTGTAAAGGCAGGCATCCCAATACTTTTGGCAATATCGTGTATCTAAAATGCATTGTAGATGAGAAGCTCAATATGTCGTTGGAGGCCAGCCTTGGAAGGCCCCATGATGGTCATGAATGTTACCATGTCGTTGGAGGCCAGCCTTGGAAGGCCCCATGATGGTCATGAATGTTACCATGTCATTGGGGGCCGGCCTTGCAAGGCCCCATGATGGTCATGAGTGTTACCATGTCCTTGGGGGCTGGCCTTGGAAGGCCCCATGATGGTCATGAATGTTACCATGTCATTGGGGGCCGGCCTTGGAAGGCCCCATGGAGTTTTTTCCCTAGGGCCCGCAGGATCCCAAGACCCGCCTCTGCCCATTCCTTGCTGCCCATGCTGTAATGATTTGTGAGATTCTTTCACTTGACACATTAAACAAGTTGGAGGTCTGGAGACCACTACTATAGTGGGGGGGACTGCCTGGCATCATTGGAAGTCTGTTAGTTATTACATTTTGCCTTGAAAATTCATATGTCGCAGTGTTGATTGTGTTATCAGTAGGGGTGAGACTGGAGATTTTGGACCTAATGAAAGCATATTGTACTGGGCCCCCAACACAGACCAGTTGAATTATGTTCAATTTTTTAGTGTCCCCTGCACCCCCACTGATTATGAGACTTTTTTATAGCTGATATATAATGCTAATCGGCATTCAACCCAACCTAATAGCTGTCATTTTTATAGTGATTTAACTGTACCAAAATTAAATGACTTTTTCATGCGGTACTTCTGTCATTTTCCCACCCCGTGATGTGACCCCGTGACAGTGGCTTGGTCCGCAGATGTGACACGGGCTCGTTTAGAAACGGAGCACAGATGCTTTCACCGTGGAAGAGGCTGCGTTCCGCCGGTAGGGGGCGCCAATTACCCTGCGATTGCCTGCCCGTGGTCGCGCACCCAACTAAATGAAAGTTGCCAGCTTCTGACAACTTGGGTTCAAACATCTCCGACTCGCCTACGGTATTTATTAAAAACGTCGCACGGGCTGATTTACAGGACTATTAATGTTGGTTTGAAGGCTCTGCTTCTCCTTCGACTTTGGAATAATGTAGTCTTCGCAGCCAAACGGCCGCTATATGATGGCTCACTATAACAGCCTTTAAATTAATAAGGAAACCAGGATTGTTGAGAAACAATGGGCAAGCTCAATTCGAAGCACGGTAAGAGTCTGCGACTCTGTAACAAATTGCATTTTAAAACCACATGGTCTTTTTGTTTGGAATAATTTTATGTTTTTTCTTTTTTTTATGCACCACTGGGATAAGCTTGCAAACGCAGAGAAAACCCAGAAGGTGAGAATTATTGAGTTATTGAATTGTTAGCATCCTAAGAAGCGTATTTGACAGTATCGCGGCTTCTCTGTAGGGGACAGTTCCGTTGCGGGCGCGTCTGCGTCCCGGAGAGGCGAGGAGGACGGCGAGGGGCGCAGGGTCCGAGACAAGCAGGTAAGGCAGCCGGAACGCCTGTGGTTCTGACATTTAATATGCATTAGTATTTCGTGACTGTTTTTGTCGCCTACCTGAAATTTGTATATTCTGGCTTTTTATTGAAAATGTCATTTGTTTTGAATGCTTCGTTTATTAGGCTGCATCCAATGCTCCATATGCGCCATATGACAGTCGTTTATGATTCGTTTTGCTTTCTGCGTTTCTTACGATTCTGTTCCGTGTTACCTTTGAACGATGGAGATTCGCATTTTTAATTTTCTGCAATTGCGCCTGTAATATCCACTGACAGTCATTTTGGATAGCTTACGTTGTTTTTCTGTGTATTATTATTATTATTATTATTACTCTGTATGAGAAATTGAGATTATCATCCAGATAATGAAAAGCCAAGTTGTAAAAAAAATATATATAACTTAAATATTATGATCCTAATACTTAAGATAAATAAATAATAAGTTAAAATAATAAAAAATACACCTAGTATATGGGCACCCAGCTAATGATAATTAGGCTTTGTGGCATAATCATTATTAATAATTATGCATTCAGTGCAATTACGTAATGGCTATATATTTTATGGCATTGGAAAGCAAAACAAGTTGAACAAGTTCTTTTTTAAGTGAAAACTGCATGCCTATGAGAACACATACAAATGTCAAGCCACTTTGTTAGATGTGTTGTGTGTGACCCAATTTGTTTTTCCTCTTTAACGAAGCACACCTTTTGGAACTCTCTGAGGTTCTCTGTGTCTTGTTTTATGTCTGCGTCGGCCCTTTGTAAGTCCATACTGGCTGCTTGTGGATGTTAATCCAAAAACAAAATAGCATTGAGTTCATGGTGGTGTACAAGCTGGCTATTTCATCAGACACACACCGAAAAGTTTTCCAGGGCAGTATGAATGAGGTTATGATTTTTGCTGTGCAGGAACGGGCAAGATGATGGTTTGAAGACCCAGAAGCATTCGGTCCTAAAGCAGAGCTGAGAATTGTTTTTCTTTTGTCCTAAAATGCATGATTCTACACAAGAACTGCATGGGGTGAGGAAAATGAGCACTGATGTGATAGAACGTGTTAGCTGATGTGCTGAAGCACCCAGGTTGGAGCCTCAGTTTGGGCAAATCGATATGATATTGGCATGATGTGGCTCTGTGAGTGAGGACTCTGTCGGAAAGTTTTCAGTTTGAATCCCATGGTTGGCAGTGTCATTTTACGGCTGTGTTTGGGACGTTGGGACACTGTGTCTGTGATCAGGTGATTGTTGGTTCAAATCCCACAGCCAGTGGAATTATTTCATTGCATTTGGTCCTTGAGCAAGGCCCTTAACCGCCATTTTCTCAAGGTTTGTTTCTCACATATATCCATCGCTTTGGAGAAGAGCACATGCTAAATAAATGTATTAAGAAGTTGTCTTTATGTGGGAATCAGACAGGACCTGCTGAGTGTCCTGTGCTGATATTAATCTAGCAAATGAGGTTTCAGGGAATGAGAGTGTGCTCTGCTTCTGACAGCCCATCCCTGCAGCTGTCACACACAGAGACCCCCCCCCCCGCCCAGCCACCCCCACCTTCCTCTCCCAGCGGAAGTGCCGGTGCAGTCATCTCTGGTTCCAGTTACGCGCCATCTGAAGGTCTGCAGCGAACACTTACCCCAGCTCTCATTTGTTCCTGCTTTTGTTTCTCGGCTGAGTTTAGACCCCAAGGGGGTGGGGCATTGGTGGGGTGGGGGTCTGGGACTTGTGCCCCAGGCCAAACACCTCCTACGAAAATGCTTGTAAACCAGGATAATGACAGGATAAATGGGTGATTAAAGCATACATTTAAGAGGTAGAGATTTAATCAGAACCAGAGTGATTGAATCTCTCTTTTTGGGGCTGGGGGGGTGGCGATGGACTGTATGGGCGTAGTGAGGAAGGGGTTTCCGAGGGGCTCAGAAGATTCCAGAGGTTCCTTGTGTGTGAACTTTGACGGAGAGGCTCTGCATGGAGCCACAGCCCATACACATGCTAAGAGCACAGTCAACTGAACCCACTACAACGGAGAATCTGCCTTTTTAGAACTTTTTGTGAAACCTACAATATCTACAATATCTAGTCCTATTTCTCATGTTCTGTTTCATACCGTAAACTAGGCATGTGCAAATGAATTCCATTATGATAGTTTTTCTGGTATTCCTCTTATGCTAATATGTTACCTAAAAAATCTTCCAAGACTCTGCTACGTAACAAAAAACAAATGTGTTTCACAACTCACAGGGGTGATTAAAAAAAACACAGCTTGGCAATAATATTAGAACAGAAAAGGTGTTATTCTGACCTCACAGAGATTGTGAATTCTCCCTCAAGCTGTGGCAATAAATGATCAGTTGAGAGAACTGTAATGATCCACACATTCAAGGTAACATGTGATGTTGCTTCTTTCAAGTCAGTGGGTTGGAAACATGTTTCTGAATGATTTTTTGTTCTAAACCAGTCCTTTGTAACAGCGACACGGTAATTCTTAAATCTTATAGATTTGTATAATCTGCTACATCTTGATTAATATGCCGTAATATCAACTACAAAAAACTTAATTCAGGACTTAAAAATACATGTAATGGCAGCTGTTGGACTGTTTGGATTAATTGGATCGGCTGACCTTGTACTTATGTGTCAACATATGTTTCAAATTAAGACTTGCTGTCTGAAACAATGTTAGATTTCGAACATGAATTAGTTAATGATTAACTAATGAACTAACTAATGAAGTTCCTGCAAAGAATACATGAATTGTCATCATTAATTAATGATGAAGTAACGCATAGTTAATGGTTAATTAATGCATTTACTAAGCATGTATTACGGCATTATTTGTGGCCCCTCAAGTAAAGTGTTACCACTATAGGAAATATAAGAATGGTTACAGCTGATTAATAATGAACAACCTTGGGATATATATGTAACTAGCACTTAGTTCCTGGTTAATTAATACACTAAGTAAGAGTATACTACTACATTATTTGTGCCCCTCAAGTAAAGTATTACCGTAAGGTATTACCGTAAAGTTTTCGTAAATCGACTGCCGTATTGTACCTATGGACACCCTGAATATCTTCCGCACAAAGCTTCCCCCCACGTTCAACACTTAAAGTCTATAGCTCATCACACTTTCTTCTCTCTTATACACTGCTCTCTGTCACACTTTACATAGCTTAGCCACACAGCATGGCCCAGGGGGGCCCTTAACAGTACAAGCTTCTGGCAACCTGTAGACTTGCAGCAAGTTTCCAGGTGTTTAGTCAGTGGAGACGCCCCAGCCAGCTCCGGTCCTCTCTTGCCTAAGCAGTAGGGTCCCTGTCGTGTTTGTAGTTGTCGGCCAATGACGTAACATCAGCTCAAACCTCCGTCTGCCTCTCCTGTTTAACCTGCCATAGGTATGTACGCTTTTACTGAACAACCTGAGAGCTCTTGTTATGATCACATTTTTAATGACATTCTAAACCAGCTACAGGTCATAAAGTCTGATTGGTGAGTTTTTTCCGGGCAAAAGGCAGTAAGTAGTTCTTTTAGTTGCCTTGATAAGTTACCAGGGTTTCTATGATTATTCTGTAGATTTCCAACATCTATTAGGCACCAGAGACATTCTAGGAAATCGGCAAATTTGTAACCCTTGGATGCATGTCTCATGTTTTTAAGAACTCTTCCTTTCATAACACAGAAAATTCCTCTCAAAGTACTACTATGAAATCAAGCCCTGTACATGAGATCAGATAGCAGGAGATGCAGGTCTTTTATGAAACCAAGCAGTGTAATCTTGTGCCAAAGCAGTTAGAGTAACATGAATTATTCTACTGAACATCTAAGACCTTTGTTGAAAGTACAAAAAGTACTTCAACCTCTATAAGTACGTTGGTGAATAGTCCTTTTCTTTGCCCAAAGTTCAGATCTCGGCTAATTCTGCTAGTCACCAAAGTCAGTTTTTCTCTGACATAAAAATGTCTTCTGTTTGGCTGATAGGTAGTTTCTCATTTATTGCAAGTTGCTTGTTCATAGTCACATTCTCAGTTCATTCATCGCGTCTCATACCATCCTGCTTCATCTAGGTTTGGACGCCTGCAGGTCAGGGGTCTGGGGTCAAAGGTGATCGGTTAGCAGCTTCCTATGAATCTGTCAGTATGGGGCCCGGGGGGTTACAGAGTTACAGAGATAAAAGGGTTTATGCTTTACAGTGTATTAACATGTATTTTTCTACCACAGTTGATGATTCTAATATAGATATTTGTGGATCTTTCCAAAGGTCAGCAACACATTGCATATAGGTTTTAAAACTAGAAAGAATGTAACATGCCAACCAGACAGGCTGGTATTTCCAAGGAGATGAGTTATAGATACTCAGAGGATTCATAGTTTTCTTTTGTCAGGGAGGATTGCTGAGATAGGATTCCTCAGCTGCTTGGCCTTGACTTCAGAGTACTGAGAGGTGAGTTATTAGGGGGCTCTGATATTGCTGCAGCCAAAGTGCTTTCCCTCAACATCCAGATGGAGGACATAGAGCAGGAGAGAAGATGAGGGAGGCATTGAGAGGCCATGGAAAACAGGGATTTGAAGAAGGAAAGAGTAGAGAGGTCAGCTCCTGGCCCTCTGGAACATGTCGGAGGTGGGTGACGGGCAGGAAGGGAAATTAGTCTTCTGAGACATTGACTATGAAGGGGGGCTTTGGTACTGAATGGGACCTTGCTGTAAGACATTAATGGTGGAAAAGGGTCTTTAAGCCCCTGGGCAGTGGCTTTTATCTTACTTCAGGTGTTTGGTGATGTGGAAAAACAGAATAACATAATGTGAGCATGAGATGCCAGATAAACTTGTCAATTTCTTGTTTGATTTTTGAGATGGTTTGAATACCCATTTTTTTTCCATCCCTGCAGCCCTGAACATTTGTTAATAAAATTAACCGCAAGCATAATTTCCACAGCGATCACACATCACTTGTGCAGTTAAGCAGCTGACAACCTTGTTTCTAGTTGAGTCCAAGTTGAGTCTTTCCTGTTCACTGAATGTAAGGTGAGCAATTCATCCAGACTTAGCTATTTTATGCCTTAATCAATGCCAAAGATTTTTCATCGGTGGAGTCTTCGCCCAGGGTGTAATCCCTTTCACCTCATGCTGAAGCTCACATGCCCGATACACCTGCTTTTTGAACCAGGCCAATATGATGAAATTTGGCAGCTTAAGTTTTTGCTGTACTAATCTGTCAATGGGCTTGTTTCCACCAAAACCGATGCTTATGCTGGTGCCGGTGCTGTGGCTGGTTCCTGCTTAATGGCTTTTGAGAATCTGTCTGCATTTCCACTGGTTTCAAAAAAGAACAGAACGGAAATGTTACGTAGGAGTAAGTGAGAGTAAAGTTAAGGTTCATTTCATATGTATTCTGTTTATTTGGATCTGTTTTGGATTTTGAGTTTTTATAAGCTGCCAAACCTACAAAAAAGTTTTCAGAGTATGACCCTTTGCTCCCTCTCTGTTTCCTGTGTCCACTTTTGTCCCCTTAAAGGCTCCCCTGTCTGTGTGTGTAAGTGTGTAAGTGAGTTTATTCTTGCTCGCTGTTTTATTGCTGTCCTTTTAATCGCGCAATAAGAGTCTGCTAAATGTGCTGTCCGTTTCATAATCTCTTCGCCACTTGAACACCACAATATTTTATGTATTCGGTCTGCAACATGTTTATAATTTATTTTTCAATCTTTTTCAACCGTTTTCCACAGAATATAAGCCAACGTTATTCAGCTAATAAGCTGGCAATTCTCACTGTCAGCACCGGTGACAGTGAATTTTCCGGGTATGCGGAAGGTTTGGACGCGATACTTTTGCTGACAGTTCCAAATCCTGAGACCGGCTTTTCTGTGGTGTCGTGCTGGAGCCGTTTTTTCAGGCCCAGGGCCAGTTTTTTGCAGTGGAAATGCACAAAACTAGTTTTGAATTGGGAAAAAGTCTGGCACCATGAAATTAAATTTGAGAGTCGAAGCCCCTAGCCACTGGGGGCTAATATGGATGTTTCTGCTCTCTTCAGCCCGTGACATACATCTGCACTTCAGTGAAAGGAACTCAGGTTCCCAGTAAACATTTGGTTTGATCCTCGACTCAGTCCGTTTCACCCCGTTCCTGTTCTTCCTGTTCTAACGTGCCCTGCTCATATGTGAGGAGCATTTTCCACCTGTGCGTTAAAAGGCCAGGCGACTGTAGTTTACCTTTCATCAACATCGCCCTCGCTGTCAGCCGTCTGACATACTCTGGCGGTCACAGAACTGCATAACGTGTGTGACTGAACCTGCCCTTCGGATCAGGTCGTCATACTGGGGGAGGGCTTTGGCAGAAAGCGCCTTCAGACGGAGCGAGGTCGTGAATGAAAAGCCTCTGGCTGACGGCCAGGACAACGGGGTCTTTCAACATGGTCACATCACACATCTGCTCCTAGTTTGGACCTCATGGGGGGGTCGGCGGGACACTTTGATACGTGACCCCAATAAGTGTACGTGCATCTCATGAGCTCAGGGTCTGGTCCTTCATAATGCTGTGTGTGCCCAGACCGCACAGTGTGTGCATGTGTGCTTGTGCATGTGCATGTTTCTATATGTGTGTGTTTGTGCATGTATGTACACAGCTCTTTGAAGTCCCTGGCCTGCTGCCAAAGACGGCTTGCTGACGGGACTCATGCTTAGCTAGTCGCCGCGGCTGGAATGAGATCCACCAGGTTATCTGAGTTGTAACTGTGCGGACTGCTTAGGCCATCAAGCTGCAGAACACAGCTCCCACGCCTGCCGTCAAACGTGCTGTGCTGCACCCGCACCTGGATTTTATGAGTTTGCATTTTGACTGCACTTTGGCCTGCTTGGAGTTGGCGTCCTACATATGTAGGAGAAACACGAAAAACACCTACAGTGAACACGCGGGGAGGTTTAAGACTGCTTACACAATACACACACCCTACCCAGTAAAGCTATATATAGGCACTAGTCATTATTAATCAGCTTTGAATGCTTTATCTGTGTTTCTGCTTCTCTTTTTAACTGCTCTGAAGTGCCAAAAGAGCAGCGGCCAAAGGATTTATTCTTCTGTTTGATGTATTTCTGTATCAACAGCTTTTTTCTATAGCAGGTTATGACTGCTCACTTTTACATTTTGCCGTATACCATTTTTATAAGGTTTCATGTGTAATTCTTTTTACAGTTATACTTGACTTCCACGTCCATGTACCCAGTGGTTACAACGTAGAACAGATCAAGTCAGGCCTTGGAGATCTTGGCTTGTTGGTTTCCCTTTGACACGATCCCCTTAGACAGGCAGCATATTAGTCTATGGCTTTTCATGAGTCGTCTTTGGCGAAACAAAGTCATTTTTCGGATGTCTCAGATTCTTTGCGGCATCCATGAGGAACTCATAAGAAGATCAAAGTGTAAGTGCCAGATGTGATGGTCATTATTAGCATATTTTGCCATTTTCTGTTGTCAGACATTATCAGAGGAAAAAAAGAGCGAGCATCGAGCCATGCTACTGTGATATCATCAGGCACCATGGCATTGTTTATGAAATTCCAAGGTATTGCGACACGCGGCACATGATTCGCTCACGGAGTGACTTCCCGGTATTAAATGTGAGTAGCTGGTGTGAGATTAATGACTGCAGATATGCGGTGTGATAAGGAAGGCCTTCTCAGGTCAGTCTCGTAGTGCCCCCTGCAGGTGAGAGGCAAGACTTCATTAAGGCTTCCAGAATAGTGTTGAGTCAAGCTCACTTCACAAAGCTTTACTCCCCCAGTGGAAATCCCCGCAAAAAAAGTTCCAGTCAAATTTTCCAGTAGAATTCAGGTAGCATTTTCCGCTGGTCTGAAATGGATGTTTGACCATTTAAGTCGATTATTGTTTTTGGTACGTACAGTTCAGTCTGTTCTTCAAATAGCCTTTAGTAGACCTACTGGTGAAAACTCTGACCCCTTCATAGCAGGTGATGTCTCCAGGTGATTTCATCAGGGTCTGAGCAGGCAGGCCCAAGTGTATTCCCATGGAGCAGCACACATGACATTGCTCAACAGCCATCAGCATGGAGTTTTATATTATTATATTTCATGCCTCTCAGATCTTTTCTCATCTCGCGTTTCACCAGGTCCCATAGAATGGTGGTGTTTGGGCTGAGAAACGACTACACCTTAGGACAACATTTTGTTTAAGGCACAGAAAACAGAAGCGCACTGCCAGCGATCAGTGTCAGACAGAGTGAGGCTTTCACGCTCATGAACGTTTTCCTTCCAGAGGACTTTGGGAGTAGGATGAGGGATGATGGAGAGTGGGCGTAATCCTGCCAGAGGGATGCAGAGAATTCCCCGCTCTGCGACGAGACTCTGGTCTGTCAGAGCACTGCTTGGTGGCCCGGGGGGGGTTAACACTGCCCCAGCTTCCCTGCAGTTTATTGCAGCAGGAATTAAAATAGCCGGAGCCCTGGGCTCAGAGTAGACATTTCTGGCTGGGCCTCCTGGATCCACGTCTGCGTTTGATCTGCTGCTGGGCCCAGCCAAGTCAAACACAGGGAAGCTCAAAAGGTTATTACATTTTAGGGTGTTTGGTGTGGTTCCTCATAAACTCCCAGCTCAGCTATGCCTCTCTTCCAAAACGGAATTTGTTGCGAGGACCATTCAAAGCCACGTCTGATTTTCGTAAATCACGCCTGGTCAAGCTCTCGATTAGTGGTACAGAGTACATTACACTCGAGGCTTGAGTAAAAACAAAAAATATCCATCCAACATCCCATGGTACCCAATAAGATGCAGAAATGAGTATCTCACGTGTGTCTCCTGCTCAGCTGATAATGTGTGCTGGCATCCAAAGCTGGAAGGTTTGGTCTGCAGCTGACCACATATTGGCACAGAAATGAGCGCCTGTGACATGTATCTGTACTGTGCATTTAAGTCAAGAGACCTTCCCAAGGAAAAGAAAACAGTGAATGGTCCATCAGTACCTTTGTCCACTGACTCACCACTGGAGCTTTTCAGCTCACATCGCCAAACATCCATATCAGAGAGGAACGCCCAGGACATATGTTTCGGATCCAAGGCTGCAGAGTGAGAGTAATGGACATTGCTGGTTTTCATATAGCTCTTTCACCATGTCAGTGTTTGGATCTTAGTTTTCAACTTCTAATGGAACCGAGGTCATCACTGGATGAAACAAGTTGTTACTGGTTTATTTAGCCGGATCCATTGCACGGTATGCATTCACACACTGTGGGAAAGTGAGAGACTCTGTTCATTTAAGTGTAAATACTGTATATGTTTCTGGATTTTTGGGGGAAACATAAGTACCTAGAGAAAACCCATGCAAACAAGCAGAGAGCGTGCAGGCTCGGCACACAGACGGGGGCAGGAACCGAGACCCTGGGGAGAATGTGGCCTCATGCGTTTGTGTATTAGCGAGGACTATATACCGCTGTTACCCTGCTGCGTCTGCTTGCTGTGTTTGTACTGACTCTCCTGACACCTATCTCACATGTTGTGTAAATGCATAAGAGAGAGAAATCTGGCAGTAATCTGGAGTTTTTTTTTGCAGGAAGGAAAAGCTGAAAGTGGGTCTTAAGTTTTTAAAGCTTTCTGGATTCAAATGAGGTTTCTTTAAGAGAGGCTTAATACTTTTGGTTTGAGAGCTTTCTGGCACAGACTTGAAATGTCTCTTCAGTCGATGAAAACGGGGCCATATTAAGGTTCGTGTTTAAAAGCAAAGTTTTGTAAGTAGCGTATGGCCCCTTTGAACTGGTTGTTAACAGCAAGGTCATGTTACAAACAAAAAGTTTATTGGTATAAGTTTTCTCCCAGAATTTCAGGTTTCATACTTCAAGGCTATAAATTTCATGTTGTAGTATTTTTTTTCTTAATCCATTTGTTATGTTTCAAGCCTCTTTTTACTTTATGTATGACTGTTTTCATGAACCTTGGAATACAACTTTTTTAATTATAGGTGGGTTTGGAAATTTTGAGGCTATTGTAATGTAACTGCTAGATAAGTAATTGTTGAATTGCCTGTGTAAACAGAAATGGCTAACAGGTGTCTTTACACATTACTTTACAGAGGCTTTACACATCCCTACACTTCACAGTCGCATGGACTGATTTTTTGTATTTTTTAAAACCAGCTTTTAACAAGATGTCCTGATATCTTATTCTACTTCAGCATTTCCTGAGCATAAACTTACTTTTGGAAGTCTGGATTCGAGATGAGTGCTACGGAGTATTCATTTTTTGCTGCATAAAAAAACTGCATTCAAATGGTTTCAGCATGGTTTGGGACCATTTATTATTTTAAGGAACTCGTTTACCCAAAAAAAATTGCTGCGTACATGTATAGAGCTCATATAACACAAGCAACAGACACCAACGGGGAAAGAGCTGCTCAGCAGAATGTATTGCAGGGTTATTTTTACATAATGCTGCATTATTTCTTTTTAAAGTAATATAACTGTACTCGCAGGCTGCAGAATAACATTTATGCAGCAGGACACGAGAGGCGGAGCCTCCGATTTCCCCACTCAAGTTCTGATTGGATGTTAGTTAATCTGCCATTCCAGGCTAATTACATAATAAATGTCAGGACAAGCGGAGACACATTAACACCACGGGTGATGCCTCCCAGGTTACTGTCCCGATTATTGGGTGTCAGCGAGAGGGAAGGCCGCCCGCCCAGTGAAAAAACTCTGGCAGGATGTCGGGGCCCGGTACAGGGCCGACTACCTCCCGCCGTGGCCCCCCCTCCCCCAGGGCCCAGTTCCCGCCCCCAGTTCCGCGGCCTGTCACATCTGAAAGCGGTTAGTTTCTGAAACAGACTGGCAGCTTCAAACGCCAAGCTGGCGCACCTCCTCCTCCGCACCGAATTCCTCGCAGATGGGGAACAGCACAGTCCCGCCCTTTGTTACCTAATCCCATGCCTCTGCACCCGGGGCAAACAAATAAGTAATGCGCATGGCCGCCGAGCCCCCGCCAGATGTGGACATGCCACTGCCCCCCCCGGATCCTGCGTCTCATGGCTCGATAACGGCCTGCTGGTTCCCCTCCCCTCATTTACGTGATCGGCGGGACCCCAGCCCGCTGTAACCCATGCCTGATTTTAAGATCTCTGCCTGGGCGGCTCTGTGTTTGATGTCAGCATCCTGCAGCTTCCCCTCCCCATAGGGGGGTGCTGAGGGCTTGGGAAGGGGGGGCATAACGGATCTGACATGGCATGAGAGGCCCCAGTGTTTCCCTGAAAGAAGCCCCCTTGTCTCTTGTTTCTTCCCACTGGCCCCCATGCTTCAAAGGCCATGGCTAGTCGTTTTTAAGCAGCATGTTTACCCTGAGGGTGATTAAAAATAAACAGCAAGCCTCTGGAGGCATAGGGAAGTCTGTAGTACCCAGCCATCTGCCACTGTGAGGAGAAGGCAGATGAGCCTCTCAGCTTGGTTATTAGATAGAGATTCTCTCTGCTGCCCCTATACTGGAGGGCTGTTAATAAACCTGTGTGCACTGGAATTAATCATAGTCTTCCTGCATGAACACATCCCAGGTCCATTGCGGATCTGCTCCTTCCTGATCACCTCCCAGGTCCACTGTGATCCTGCTCCTTCCTGATCTCCTCCCAGATCCAATGTGACCCTGCTCTTTCCTGATCTCCTCTCAGGGCCACTGAGGATCTACTCCTTCCTGATCTCCTCTCATTCCCACTAAGGATCTACTGCTTCCTGATCTCCTCTTATACCCACTAAGGATCTACTCCTTCCTGATCTCCTCTCAGACCCACTTAGGATCTGTTCCTTCCTGATCGCCTCCCAGGTCCACTGTGATCCTGCTCCTTCCTGATCTCCTCTTAGACCCACTGAGGATCTACTCCTTCCTGATCTCCTCTCAGACCCACTGATTATCTGTTCCTTCCTGATCTCCTCCCAGGTCCACTGTGATCCTGCTCTTTCCTGATTTCCTCTTAGACCCACTGAGGATCTGCTCCTTCCTGATCTCCTCATAATGTACCTGGGGAAATCAGATGAAAAATGATTTTATAAAATAAACCTTTTTCAGGTACTCAGTTTTTTAGACTGTCTTTCCCTGCTGGTACGGTTTGGCAGGATAGATTTACACGGCTTTCATGGACACTCACATGTGGTCTTTCCCTGCTGGTACGGTTTGGCAGGATAGATTTACACGGCTTTCATGGACACTCACATGTGTGGTTTTTGCGCCCCTGAACCCAAACTGGCAGCTACCCTGTGCTCCGAGGGCCTTCATGCACCATTAGGTGTATAATATGCAGTTTTCCCCAAAAACTGCTTTTCTTATCTATGGCAGCCATGTGGAACTGCTGTGAGGCAGTGATCTATAGCCAGGGTGTCCTGGGAACTGGGCAGTGGGGGCAGAAGTTCCCCCCCCCATATGTAGCCACTGCTAATGGTCTGCTACCCCTCTCCCCCTACTGGTCATGGTCCTGTCTCGCGTTCGCACAGCTGGTACTGTTCCAGTGCCTCACCTTTGCCAGTGCTCACCCACGTGGCTGCAGAGAGTCGGGACAAACAGCAGCAGATGTCATGCAGAAGCACCAAAAACTGTTTTAATTGCTAATTCCCTCAAGCTGATGGGGCCTGTAAGACTATGAGTGTCCATCTGTTATCTGGGCTGTTTCTTTTGCTTAGCAAGGATTTGCTTGTTTGTTGTCTCATGTTACAGCAGCTTGCAGCCTTTTATTCTACTACATTGTCACCATAGTGCAAATACAGCTTCATGTCAGAATGAAAGATATCAAGTTTAACTAATGAACTCCAATGTTACTTAACTCGTTAATCGTTAAATGATGCATTTTCCCTACAAAAGACACTGAAGGCTCCAGAATACAGTACTGTGCAAAAGGCTTAGACAATCAAAGAAAATGTTTAATGCACATTTACATTTGCTCAGAAAAATATAAAGATAAGTGGTTGACCACAGATTAACATTAGAATGTATGCAAATTAACAGTAACACAATAAAAACCAATAACACCGCGCTGGATGGCTAGATGAACACTGTTTGGTTCCCAAACCTCCTCTTAGGGAGACATCAGCCATTCAATTTCACCACCAGCTCCCTTAATAAATTAACTTAATTAGTTAAATTATTCCGTGACTATTGGTTAGTCAATAGGTTAGCATGAGCTATACATTGATGTATTGCAGTTGCTCCGGAGCTCAGAGGGAGCAAAAACATGGACCAAATGTGGGTCCCCGAGGACCTGATTGGGAAACACTGGTGTATTGGATGGTTGCTGCAAATACTGAGGTGACTTTAGGAGAGGCTGGGATTTGAGCTCCTGCTGCACGGCGGTGTGGTGCTGCTGTAAAGGGTTCTGCAGGGCAGGCTCACTCTCTCAGAGACTCTGCCTTCTGTTGCAGGGTGGTGTGGTTCTGCTATAGGGGGTTCTGCAGGGCAGGTAGAGCTCGCTTTCTCTCTCAGAGACTCTGCCTTGTGCTGCAGGGCAGTGTGTTGCTGCTGTAGAGGGTTCTGCAGGGCAGGTAGAGCTCGCTTGCTATCGCAGAGACTCTGCTTCGTGCTGCAGAGTGGTGTGGTGCTGCTGTAGACGGTTCTGCAGGGCAGGTAGAGCTCGCTCACTATCTCAGAGACTCTGCCTTGTGCTGCAGAGTGGTGTGGTGCTGCTGTAGAGGGTTCTGCAGGGCAGGTAAGGCTTGCTCGCTATCTCAGAGACTCTGCCTTGTGCTGCAGGGCGGTGTGGTGCTGCTGTAGAGGGTTCTGCAGGGCAGGTAGAGCTCGCTCGCTATCTCAGAGACTCTGCCTTGTGCTGCAGAGTGGTGTGGTGCTGCTGTAGATGGTTCTGCAGGGCAGGTAAGGCTTGCTCGCTATCTCAG
>JAODKN010000046.1:18127906-18148341 GCA_026774425.1 Petrocephalus zakoni | reverse complement strand
GATCCCAACTATGACACCCTTAACCCCTACCCAGCCCTAACCTTAACCATAAGTAACCAAACAAAATATGAGATTTTTAGTTTTTCGATTGCAGACACAGATTTTATAAAATTGAGGTTATTATTATGGGGACCAAAAAATGTCCCCACAAGGTAGAAAATAACTGGTTTTTATCACAACATAATATGAATGTCCACACACACACACACACACACACACACACACACACACACAGTTATTACCGTGATTATTTCCCACGAGACTGGGGCAGGGACGACGACCCCCCCCTCCCCCCGACAGTGCGGGCGCCCGCTGCCTGTTCTTTGTTTTTCTCCGTCCCCTAGCGACCGGGAAGCGTCCGTGCCTGACGCTTTGCCCACACGTCGAAGTGCTTAGCGTGGTAGGTGCGGCGCAGCGTGCCAGCGGGGAGGCCACGGCCCGGATGCCGCACCGCTCGCCTTTTCGGGAGCACTGCCTCATGGGAGGGGAGTTTCCAGCCACCCTCTGACATAGGCTTTATACGTGACAGTAAAACTCCAGAATAAGCTAAATGGAGCTTCCAGGAAATGTTTTGGATCCGTGCCTGTATGCCCATACATTTACTTGTTAGTGTGCAAATACATGGAAGCATATCTACCGAGACTGAAGAAAACATTGTGGATGTGTCTGGACAAAAATATGCCATTTATTTTATTCATCGGTTAAAAACAAAACGTTCCAAAATTTCATGTCATATATTTTTTTTGTTTGTCTTGGGTTCAGCTTAGTAATTATTCTTTTTCTTTGCATATCCAGAAAGATGGAAATCAAATATTTGTTTATAGGTTAAAGAGAGCAGTTTCCAATGAAAACAAAGGGCCTTTTGGTTTTGGGTTCTGTCTTTTTCTTTTTTCCCAGGCCAGTTCAACGCAAGTCACGCCCCACAGCCAACTTAAACAAAAGCCACACCTGGCAACTGTAACAAGCCACGCCCCCACGGTGCTAATGAGACTTCAAGATTGATTTCATTGGCTAGCAGCACGAGAGCGCTGATTAAAATTGTAGCGCTGAATGTATCTTGCAGTTTCATGTTCGTCTTCGATAGATAATTTCCTTTGGGATCAGAGAAGTTAGGAATGCGAGTGGAAAACCAAAACTCCACTAAACAAAGACGGTTACTCTGGCTAAGAATAATTCTGTTTAATTAACGGCAAACACTAATTTAGCTCAGATATGAAAGATTGGGCTAATGGTTTAATTTGGATTTTGTTATGGTATAATCACTACTAATTAGCAAACATTAAGCTGTATGCCTCCATCTTCATCATACCTAGAGCAAATGTCTTCTTCTGAAGGAAGAAACCTTGATATTTACAATTCCGACATCCAAATGTCATTGAAGGCTAACGTCAGTTTGCCTTGGCATGGGAGAGAGTTTGATACTGGGGGGACGCAGCTTAATTTAAATGCCCCCCTACCTTCCTACGTCCCTCTGATCGTTTTTTATTATTCTTCATGTTGTAAAGCGTCATGTCAGTCTTAAACCCTGCTGCTAACGCTTTCATATGTTCCACATTGGCGCTATGCTTCGTATCAGCACGGGCTGTGTGGGCAGTCATCGGTCTCGTACTGTTAGCCTATGAAATCGATCTCCAGGGTGTAGTTTGTGCTTAAGTCGGCTGCAGGGTGTGGTTTGCACTGAACTGGTTTGGGGGAAGAAAGTGAGGGTTTTGGGTTACCAGCCTGCATTCCTTTGGGGTGAGCGAGGGCCAGGTTGGAGCCTTCACTGCCCCACAGCGTGTGACCTGGCCGGGATCAGGCCTACCTTTGGCGGCCGGGGCTTTCAGCAGCCTGAACCTCTTGCCTCCTCCAGCTGTTCTTCATGCACCTGCTGCCAAACTTCGCCGAGTGCTGGTGGGACCAGGTGATCCTGGACATCCTGCTTTGCAATGGTGGAGGCATCTGGCTGGGCATGACGGTGTGCCGTTTCCTGGAGATCCGCACGTACCACTGGGCCAGCATCAAGTAGGTCCCACACTCCTCGGAGGAGGAGTCTGTGTTTTTCAAATGTTAGCACTGACTAGGTGTGCCAAGTATAGCAAATCCACAAAAAACATGACTATTGAGGTCCTGGCTACTCAAAATTTCATTTTTTAAGAATACGACTTTAGATTAAAAGACCTTTGTGCATAAGTGATTTTTTTTTATTCATTTAATTGTCCAATACGCTGTTAGCACACTTGTCATATAATCAGATACAGCCGAGAATAAGCCCCGCCCTTCAACTGACACCCGTTATGTACGTATGTTCGGGAAATTGCAAACAGATCTGCCCTGGGATAATTACCTTATGAAAAGTGTACCTTACATTAATGTAAACTACTAATTTCCACGATTGATAAATTATTGCTAAATATACAAAACTGGAGCGGTCATGGATGGAATTTCCCGAGTAGATGGAAGGTTTGGCCGTGATGGCGCGTCCCACTTTCAATGAAGTTACAGTTCCATATTCAGAGACCAGCTTTTCTGTGGTGCCAAACTAGAACCATTTTTTATGGCCTCTTTTTTGCAGTAGAAGTGGGCAGAACTGGTTCTGGATTTGGAAAGGTTCAGCGCCTACTCTGGGGCAGCGTTAGTGGAAACGAGGCATAAGTTAAAAGTCAACAATATCCAAGCTTACGTCTTTTTCATAAATTGGAAAGCAAGTCTCGAGTGATATAAACTGAGACCTGAGTCCGACTCGAATCAACTTAAGCCAACCTCTGCTTTTTAGTTACTTGTTTTCTTTTTTGTTCTTGCACTGTGATTCTGGTAGATGTTTCTGTTATGTGTGACCATGTGATTATCACTCTGTGTGTTTGTGTGCTTAGGGACATCCACACCACCACGGGGAAGCTGAAACGTGCCGTGTTGCAGTTCACACCGGCCAGCTGGACCTATGTGCGCTGGTTTGACCCCAAGTCCTCCTTCCAGAGGGTGGCAGGCATCTACCTCTTTATGATCATCTGGCAGGTGAGCCATGTGAACCGCCCCGTAGGCAGGGGGAAGAGGGTTATGCTCTGGGTAGCTAATGGGGCTGGAGACTGCTATCCTGAAAGTGTCTTATTTCTCATTAATTTTGGAGGTGCTGGGAGGTGAGGATTCTGTGGGGTAGGAGTTGTGGTAATGGCGATGGTGTGAAGAGGCAAACAGAGATTCCTTGGGGAATGATATGCAGACCTAGATTGGTGGTATGACCGCTTCTTCTAACGAGATGGTCTATCGGAGCACTACAAGGTTTATACATGCTGGTCCTTCAACAGTCAGAACCCTTCAAGGTTTATACATGCTGGTTCTTCCAACAGACAGAACCCTTCAAGGTTTATACATGCTGGTCCTTCAACAGTCAGAACCCTTCAAGGTTTATACATGCTGGTCCTTCAACAGTCAGAACCCTTCAAGGTTTATACATGCTGGTTCTTCAACAGTCAGAACCCTTCAAGGTTTATACATGCTGGTTCTTCAACAGACAGAGCCCTGCAAGGTTTATACATGCTGGTTCTTCCAACAGACAGAACCCTTCAAGGTTTATACATGCTGGTTCTTCAACAGTCAGAACCCTTCAAGGTTTATACATGCTGGTTCTTCAACAGTCAGAACCCTTCAAGGTTTATACATGCTGGTTCTTCCAACAGACAGAACCCTGCATGGTTTATACACGCTGGTCCTTTTACAGACAGATCCTTGCAAGGTTTATATATGCTGGTCCTGTTACAGACCGATCTCTGCAAGGTTTATACATGCTGGTCCTTTTACAGACCGATCTCTGCAAGGTTTATACTGTACATGCCGGTCCTTTTACAGACCGATCTCTGCAAGGTTTATACATGCCGGTCCTTTTACAGACCGATCTCTGCAAGGTTTATACATGCCGGTCCTTTTACAGACCGATCTCTGCAAGGTTTATACATGCTGTTCCTTTTACAGACAGATCTCTGCAAGGTTTATACATGCTGGTCCTGTTACAGACAGAGCCCTGCAAGGTTTATACATGCTGGTCCTTCCCACAGACAGATGTCTGCAAGGTTTATACAACATAGTGTTTTATGAGGACCAGAGCTCCTGTATTATGCACGTCGTGGCTGAGCAAGGTCTCAGCATCCGTCTCATGTCTCACCCAGCAGTGAAAACCAGTCTCACTCGCCTGGCGATGAGGGTAGCGGAACAGGGCGCTTCGCTTCAGTGAGCGTGGCTGGCGCTCGGCCGGGCACTCCCGCGTGTGATGCCGCCGGTGGCCGGGACAACGTTGTGACAGAGTAACCCTGCATTATAGGCTCACTCTATCAAACGAGAGTGTCAAGCAGGAGGGGGATCCAGCTGACATGTGGGGATCTTCTCCAGTCATCACCAGTAGGCTACTGCTATATGTGACGCTGGTTTTCATTGGCTGCTCTTATGATAGGGGTGTATACAATAATTGTTGTATAGGAAAATCAGTAATAAATATAAAATTAGTACATTTATAAAAAGGGAATTATGCAAATAGGTGCACCATTATGGTAAATGATGCAAAATGCCTGGACTCTTCTACCGAATGTTCTGCAAATGGCACTCGTACATTCAGTGTTCGTTCAGAACACTTGTGCCTTTAGAAGAGGCAGCATTGTACAGCCGGGGGTAAGAAAGAGTAGCTGTACCGCTTTGAGGGAGATGAGCGATTGAATTTTTCTCTCATTACCAGGGTCTCTGTGTTGAGAGGAAGGTCTTTATTGTCCTTCATGGTAGGCAGTCTGGACATCACTACTGTTACAGCCAAGTGGCAAAATGGTGCACACCTTGACCTCTTCCTGCAAGAGAAGAGGTCTTATTCTCCTCATTGGCTCTGTAGGGGTCTGGGTGGGATGTTAGGGAGATGTCTTCTTGTTCTCCCAGTGCCTACCTTGTTCCACACACCAAAGCAGTGAATCTCAACCCGGTGCTCAGGGACTCTCTGATAATCCACATTTTTGCTCCCGTTACTAATCGGTAGCGAACTGGAAGGGGAGCAAAGACACAGACTGAGAAACGTTGCTCTAGATGCTGTGGTAGCTGTCAGCAATACTGCAGTTCATCAGAAGGTCAGTAGGCGGGGCTATCTTCCTGCTGGCTTAGCAGGCCACATGCTTCAGCTGTCTCTAGCATGCTTCCATACAGTAAAGTCATTGAAGCGGAAATGGACAAAATCGTCAGCAGGAACACATACCGACCTGCATGTGCACATAGGTTATTCACTGTTTCCTTTTAGAAAGGGGCATACTCTTATTGCTTATCTTGAGTAATGACTGTAGAACCTTCCTCATTGCAGACAACTGACTGGTGAACACGAGCATAGATCAGTGTTGAACAGGAGTTCAGCTCATGGGCAGATTGTATTGACAATGTGGTTATGCTGGTCACATGGTGCATTTAAAGAGGACGCCAGCTTAGGGCCCTGCAACTCTCTGTACTAATTGGGCCATGTTGCTGAGTATAAGTCAATATTTCAGTTTTTAAGAGTAGCTTAAGAATTTCATGTACCGTTGAATCGGAAGTCTGCTTGGAGGGACTGAGGAGGCCTGGGGTGCCCCCAGTAACGCACACTCTCCCTCCCCACAGCTTACGGAGCTGAACACCTTCTTCCTGAAACACATCTTCGTATTCCAAGCGTCTCATGCCCTCAGCTGGTGCCGCATCCTCTTCATTGGGGTCATCACCGCCCCAACTGTGAGGTGAGTGCCGGAGGCTGCCACTAGGGGTCGCCAGAGTCAGCACTGTGTCTGGAACAAAGGTCATGAGATGTGTAACATGGGCTGCAAGTTTGCTTATGTTAGTCACTAATGTGGGGTGGGGCTGACAGGATTTTTTTGTAAATAGATAAATTGGTCTGATTTTAAAACTCAGGTTTTTTTTAATCTGGTCATTGGTTTTAGACTGGTGAATTTGTGCACATTTCATACTGGGAGGTTTGTTATAAAGTAACACTACTTAACGGGGCACAAATACTTAGTAATAACTTGGTTACTACTCGTTTAGTACTTTGTTCTGAAGTACAAATTATATATCAATGATAAATATAGTCCCTACTTGAGAAAATGCGCCACGATTAATTAATTATGAACAAATATGAGATCAGTATTTTACCTGTGTTATTCATTATTTGTTAATACAGTACTTTCTTCAGTGGTTCCCAAAGGATTACAGAATGAACGGATATAGTAACAAGTATAGTAATTGCTTGAGATAAAACATGCATCATGATTTATTAATGATGAACAAACATGAGATCAGTTTGTAACTAAGACTTAGTTTGTGGGTAATTTAAGACAAATAAGTGTTGCTGTTAAACGTTGTCACTCAGACACTGAAATTGAACAAAATCTACTAGTTCAGAATAAATTTACGAGACCCAACAAATATTTTTTATGACGCTTAAAAAACTGCCAAAAAATTTGTGAATCCTAGTACTCTGCTACAACGGTCAGACAAAACCTAATGCATGTACTTTTACCAACTGAAAGTTACAAAAATCAGTCATATCAATGCTCTGCACTCAAGTGTATTGGTGTTTTCACATTTAGTCCTTTTTAAACAAACCAGATTCAGTCCTCTTTAAGTGAGTCAAAAAGTGGACCAATAGAAAAGTTTCTCCGCAAGTGCGTGGGTTTGATTGGTAGGGACCAAATCAGCCTCCAGGTTACATGTGGTATTCCCACACATCTATGCCTTTGGGACTCACATCTTTTTGAGTTCATCTGAAAGAGGTCTCTGTTTTCTTTCTTGTCCATTTCAGCTCTAATGGGGCCTCAGTCCTCTTTCTGTTCACACTATAGTTCCTCTGGAGCTCACAGACCTTAATGTCTTTGGATTATGGGTAACGTAGCGGTGCAATAGCATGTGATCTGTCTACGGCAAGCCTAGAGGGCCGAAATACTCTGGCAAAAGGCAAAGCGAATCTGAATTACGTTCTTTTCACAATGAACAAGTCAAGCAAAACACACTGAGAGCATTTCCCGAGATGGTTTCAGCTCATTTCATTTCAGGGCGGTCTGATATCTGATTCATCATTTGGAATGTTCATATATACACAAAAAAAATTATTTTGAGAGCTGGAAGGGACTAAGTGTGAAAACAACCCATAAAAGCATGTAATAGAGATGTGCTGTGGATGTCCGCTTTGGGCTGTAAGTGTGTGTTGTGTATGAGCTGAGTGTCTGATGCTCTGTGCTTCTTTTGCAGGCAGTATTACGCGTACCTGACTGACACGCAGTGCAAGCGAGTGGGCACACAGTGCTGGGTCTTCGGGTGAGCTCCTCACGCTGGCCGGTGCCGTAGGGCCGCGCTGAGTGCACACGCCGTGCTCCGCATGGCCGACTATCTCCTGTGCTTATGCTACGTTTGCCTTCTTTGGACCCTGATGTAATATTTAAGGAGTATCCCAAATCCAAGGCGTGGGGGCAGATGGTGTGCTGGGAAACCTGAAGTTACAGCCAGCTTTATCTTCCCCAAAATCTCCCCTAGGGAGTGTGTGTGTGTTGTTTGGGTGGTTGACATCTTCAGAGCGTCTCATTTTAATTTCCAGCGTATGAATGATTAGCAGATGCAGACAGGAGCCTTCCTTGCTTTCTGATTGGCCGCGGCCTCCTTTGCCTGTCCATGTTCCCGCCCCTTACAGCAGCTCCCTCACATCCCGCGGGCCAGTTGGCACATTGCATCTTTAGTGTGACATGCGGTTTAGCCCTGGGCTGCTCTTCTGGTGAGCGGGCCGGCCTTCCGTTGGAACGTTTAAGCTGCCAGGGTCCCTGCCTGCTTGCTGGGCCTGTGTATGTGCGTGTGTGGGACTGCATGGCCCTCTAGCCCTGCCTGAGTCTCCCCACCTCCCCCACCAGGGCCATCGCCTTCCTGGAAGCCCTGGCCTGCATCAAGTTTGGCCAGGACCTGTTCTCCAAAACGCAGATCCTCTATGTCATCCTCTGGCTTCTGTGTGTGGTAAGCCCTTCCCGGACTCTGTTCTGCAGAGGGAGCCGCAGTTCTTGGACTCGCTCTGCTGAACGCTTACTCGTGTGAAGCCTCATCACCTTGTCTCCTTTCTCCAGGCCTTCACCACCTTCCTCTGCCTCTACGGGATGGTGTGGTACGCGGAGAAATATGGACCTAAGAGACCCAAGGTAAGAGCGCCCCATCCCATTGAATCTGCGTTACTGATGACCTGTGACTCATCTGGAAAGCCAAGGAGATTTAAAAAGACTCCAGAGGACCGATGCTGTCTCACCTGCTGTGTAAAATGCCCGCATTGTCAAGGTCAGACATCGTTTGCCGTTTCAGACCCTGTCAGAGTGTGAAGACAGCGGCTACGCTGAGTCCTGTGGCCACGCTCCCATCATCCCCAAGGGTACCGTGAAATGACACCCACCCCCCACCACTCCCCGGAGCTCCCCTCTGATCATCTGTACGATGGTGATATGGAGGAGCTATTTCAGTTCACCCTTATTGTTCGGTCTTTTTTTGTTCCCTTCTCAGGAGATAAAGAGTCCGGGAGCAGTGCACACTCATCACGGAGGAGGAGGGGGTCCGGGAGGAAGAAGACCAGCAACGGCCTGGGGGGCAAGAAGTAACAGGAGCCTGCAGATACAGAGGGGCGAAGAAGAAGAGTGACCACACACAACCACAGACCCACAGCAAAGGAGAGGGCTAACTCACATAATGTATATTTAAATGTATGAAATCTGTCTTTGGGGGAGGGGAGCACTGAAACACAAAAGTGGGCCTTGCCCATACGAGCACCGGGGGCCAGTATTACAGGGTGTCTTACTGTATGTTTGGTCACCCTGCCTGCATTACTGTTCTCCATCCCCCATAATGGGGCTTAAATAGGGTGAACCCCCACCCCCAAACACATGGGCTACAGTGCACTAACTAAACACCCTGCCCTCAGTGAGCTGACATCCCTGTCTGTGTGCTCCTGCTTCCCTAAATGCATCCCGCTCCCTGGCTAAATAAGGCCTGGAATGTAGGCCGGAAGCGGCCTAGCGAGCTGTGCATGTGATGGGAATGTTTATGGGTTACCGTGGCGACGGGACGCTGTCTGTTCACATGACGCTGCTGGATGATCCCGGGAGGGGGGGCACCCATTCCCTTCCAGCCTCTATCGACATTCTCCCCTGTGACAAATACTCTTTTTATAAATTTCTTAAAGACCTTTGATTTATTTACAGCAAAATTTTGTGGCTTGTGTTCACTCTGCTCTTCATCTGAGAAGTCGTCCTGTATCCATGTGCCCCCCCCCCACCCTGTAAAGCCTTGTGTGAGTGTGTCTGTCCGTCTCTCTGTGAATTAAGGCCTGCCTTGGACATGAGTATCCGCACTGCCAAAGTCCCTCTGGCCGGGTGAGACTGCCCGCATGAAGGTCATCACAGCTCTCTCCCTTTCTCTCTTCTCGGCCCTACGGTCAGTAGGCTGTTGGACCCACTTCTCTCCTTTTGTAACCTGGTTTGCCTTGCTGGAGAGACCCAGCGAGAGCAACTACCCCCTTCCTCAATCAATGGTGCACATATGGGCCAAATGTATCACGTTTTTGCACCAGTAAAATTTATTCCTCAGTACTATGTGCCGTGCAAGTTCAAAAAGAAAAACAAAGTCTACAGCTTGTTTTTAACCTTCATTTTTATTCCATGTCAAAAAAGGGTATACATTTAGCAAAGTAAACTCGTTTTTTTCTCCATTTATTCATTTCCTGTCTGGTACGGTTATCTTTAAAAAAAATTTTAGTTTTGCATGGTTATGTAATGTTGCAGGATAAAGAGATTACCACTTGCATGTGTTTTTTCGTATTAGCAGGTACCTGTATATTAATCACTAACAACATCTGTCATGTGATACATGTTTCGTGCCTGATGGGGGGGAGGATGTATCTTACCGTTCCCCACACTGTGTGATCTCCGTTAGTCTTCCCACATATCGTGATCGTCTTCACTACATTCACGAGAGGCCATTTCACTGAGCAGAGCCGGGCATCAGAGACAGGCGGGTGATATTACCGATGGTGAACAGACTGATTTTTCTCTCTGGGTCTTTCGAGTAGAATCGGTCACCGCACCAGTGACGTTATCCCAAGCCTGCGCGAGTTCCTTAACTGCCTTGCTCGGTATGAAGAGAATGTTATTCACAGATGTGACAATGTTACTTTTTCCTACATGGGATTGAAGCACACCGATGAGGTGGGTGGCATTTAAATATCGAGTGAGTGAGAGAGTGAGCGAGCGAGTGAGAGAGAGAGCGAGAGAGAGGGAGTGTAGGACTGTTTGGACAGTATGCCCTATGACTGAACAACGGGGAGGGAAGACCCTTTAAAAAGATTTATCTTTGTATTTCTGGTATTTTAACGAGAGACTGCTGCAGTGATATGCAAGTGACACTCCGGATTTTTTAGGGAGAAAATAAGTATAACAAATTGTATAAAATTACCAGTATGTTTGCTGGTGGGCACTTGTGTAAAAACACCTGGAGTGTGTAAAGATGCATTTGTAATACGTGACTTTTGAATAAATACTGTAAACACTGCTGGTATCTGTTCTGTGGTGATTAGACAATACAGCAGCTTGTGTTCTAGCATGACGTAACCTCTTTGTGATTTTCTTTTTAATTTTCATGCTGTAATTATTATATCTGGCTTCTATTTCCACACTTTTAAATGATGGACTTTTAAAGCAGAACGAACACCAGAGAGATTGCAGAGATTGTCGTGTAGTGAGCATATCTGACCAGCAGGGGGAAGCAGAGAGCCATCCCGCAGCAGTGGGCCTGTCACGTGGTACTTGTCTTCTTTGCTCATTTGGGCTCTTTTGCTGATGGGGGGGACTCCACAGGTGGTACAGGAGGCCAAGGAACCATGTACTTTGCCTGGATGGCCTCATTTTCAGCTGTCACGCTCATCGGGACAACAGTACGTGGGGGGGCTAGGTTGTCCATGACAACAATATAGAGGGGATCAGGTAGGGGAGTCAATGTCTTCCTTCCCTACGGAAAAAAAAAACTATTGTAGGGATGCAGATTATAGTCACAGAAGCAAGCGGCAGCATTCATCACATCTCTGAAAGTGGGGGAGGGAATGCTCCAGCATGGGGGGTTTGACAGCCTGAAAGGCTTGCGTTTGAGCATTGATGCCAGCCATTAAAATGCATATCTCGTACATCTGACAGCATCCTTTGAGTTACAAGACAAAGTCAAGGGTCTAATAAATTACCGGTATCTAATTACAGTAAAAAGGAAATGGGAACTTTTAATACCACCTTAAAATAGTTTGAGGCTTTGGGGGGTGAAAAAATAAGTCTGTGGCAAAGTGTAAAATATTAAAATTAAATTAAAATTACCCAGGCATCTCGTCCAGGCTGCCCCAGCCATGGCCATAAGCTTATGTATATATGTTTAGACTGATACATGGACATCTTATAACAAATCACTCCGTCACAGAGATTTTATTATTGATTATAATCGTAAAGCGGGCCCTGGGACGTCTTACAGTGTTAACGGTGCGGAGCCCGCAATCTGTGCCCGCATTTGGCTTTCTTCCCCCCGCCGGGATCAATCATAACGGGGCCGAGGTCGCCGTGCAGTCGGTGCTGGCGGGATGGGGACGCCGCTCCGGCCCTTCCCCTCCCGAGTCGCCGTCCCCGCCTCAGACGGTCATCCCCCCGCCCGAGCCCCACTGCAGCCCCGCTCCGCAGCGCTGTCTATATGCGGGGCGCCCATCGCCGCCTTCCCCCCGCTCCGGCTTTTATTTCCCCTGCCTGGGGGACGTCTGCTTTCTCATCTTTGGCGCAGCGTCCCCCTCTCTCTCCCCGAAACGTCCTCCGCCCGCGCTGTTCCTGCCTTTCCCCCCGCGGAAGATGGCGGTCGGGATGCAGCCGAGGAGCCTGCCGAGCCGCCGCACAGCCGGCCGGACGCGCTAAGGGAGAGCCGGGCTCCGCGCCCAGCGGCATGGCTTTTTCCGGCTGCTTTTCGCCACGCTCGCCCATTCTCTCGCTGCGCTCCGGCTCGCCGTTTTAGGGGCGATCTGGTGCACTTTAACAAGACGATAGTTCGCCGATCCTACCGGAGGGCTGGAGGAGGAGGAGGGGGGGAGGACAAAAAAGTGGATAAAAAATGTCAGATACGAAGGTAAAAGTTGCAGTTCGTGTCCGGCCGATGAATCGGAGAGGTGAGTGACTCGATCATGCGTCTTAACGCCATAAATCGGCGACCGATTTGCAAACTTTGTCTTTTATTGCCACTTTTTTTTAACCGAACTACGCAATTGTACTAACATCCATCTGGGTACTTTCCCCGACTGCGAGTTTGCCGTTTAGTTGTTTTTTTTTTCGTACCAGTGCTTGTGGTTTCGTTAAGAGGGAAAAGTCGATTTAAAAAAAGTTGCAACTGTAAAGTTGCGAATCAGGTGCACAGGAGAGTGCTTTTCTGCCGAGGTGTTAACGCTTTGCTCTGGAACTGTTACTGCAGAGATTGAGCTCAACACGAAATGTGTGGTGGAGATGGAGGACAACCAGACCGTCCTGCACCCGCCGCCCTCCAACGCGAAGGGGGAAAACAGGTACAGATGTCATCGCCATCGAGAACAGCACTGGCACCGATTATTCGTTACTGTCCGTGCATGGCGAGCCACTCGCAGCTCCTTCTGCTTTGCGCTCTGATTTTATGGGTGTGTTAGATTTTCAGGGTAAAAGCGTCCCGAGTTTTTCTGCCGTGTCATTTGGTGGGTATGGAAAGCCAGCCGATTTTCCCTTTTTTAGACATCCAGACAGTTGCATTGTAGCCCTTATCTGTGAAGGGCGGCTTTTTTATTTTTGCAAGTGATGGCATTAATAAGCGATCTCTGAGCCAAGGAAGGGGGAGCGCCGCCCCGGCTTTTGGGTCCCCCATGCTGCTGTCTGGGGGCGCAGTGTAACCTGGAGAAGACCCGCTCCCCCCCTTTCTCTGCGATCGGCCATGACCTCTACGGAGCCCCTAAGCTGGCTCGGCCTGGGGATGTGAACAAGGCGACGGGACTCTTCTGGGGAGTGTCTAAAAAGAGAAGAAAGAAGGGAACAAATGCCTGGGAGCGCGCCAACATTCCGATGCAAGTGGCTGTAAAAATAGGATGTGATGAAAGGTGATGGGGGGCCGGTGACTGCTCAGCCGGCGCGGACGCATGCGCTCTGCCAATGCGTTACAAAAAAAGTAACGCGTTAACTTTTTACCTTTTGTTTCTTAAGTTATAAATAACGGGAGAAGAGTTCCTGTTCATGGTGGTGTGAGACCCATAATGATAACGTCCATTTATATTGTTTACAATCAACTGCCCCAGTGTTAGAGATGCGGGTATCTCATATTTGTTAAAATGCATTTTAACAAATGGTGGATTGTGATGTCCTTAATCTCTTTGCTGCTCTTTTTTTGAAATTCTGGTTGTAAAAGGCTTATGACACGAAGCAGTTGAATAGTTTGGAAGAATACCTGACAGGTGTTTGCTGGTATTGATGGAAGCCAGATTCAGCTAGTGATTTGTCTTTTTCCTTAGTTTGTCTCTGTAAGGTTGTTAATTTAGTGCATAGTAATAATTCATTGGTAATTGGCATGGCCCTGCTTTACTCTGTGCGTAGCAGCGTGGTTTGTTGATGTATTGCACAGTGCAGGTTACTGTTGTTTCTTTTAATGGTCTTTCATACAATCTCACAGCAGGATATCATGGCATAAAATCTCATTTATGTGAGAAGTCATACAGTAGGGGTATTATAAAATATGCTTTTAATTTTTTAAGGGTCCATGTGGCCTTTATCTGCTATCTCAGTTTCCTTTATATCTGCAGTGATGGCTTTTGCCAGTTGTATTAAGTGGTTGGGGATTTGGTTGTGTGTATTATGACTGTCAGCATGTAAGAGTAATAGGTGTAGAGGCTTTGGAAAGTTTTGCTGGTTATAATGTGTAATTCTCCTCACTGCACTCCAGTGTTTTATAATAATTATACTCTGGTCATTGCTTCCAGCATCCGCTGAGATTTCCCCCTGGCTTCTGCTAAATGCTTTCCTTAGTATGTCATCACCTGTCGTGTGTGCTATCCGCTGGTGCTCTGCTCGTATCTGTGTGATGTCATATAGGGAGACACCCCGCACAGTAACGAGCCTCATGCCGTCGCCATGGTAAATCCATTGTCAGGATCTTGGCGCCCTTGTGTTGCCTGTGTTTCTCCATGGTCCTCTCTCCTGCCCCCGCACCAACCAGTCCTGCTGTGGGGGAACCCGTTTCCCATCCTGCATTGTAAACGGGCCGGAAATGTAGGGGTGGAATCCACTTCGGCCCTCTTCACGAGGCTCGCACCACTCCCTGTGCACCTTGTCGCACCCTCGTCCAGGCCAGGGACGTGTAATGGGAGCCCGAGGCTGCTCTACAGCTACATTTCCTTTTGTGGCAGCTCACTTGTTATTGTGTGTCCTTGACTCTTGTTAGGGTCGATGCATGTTTGATCTGTTAATAAAAAATGCAGATGCTCAAGACCCAGTTAACAAAAAAATGAGGTTCCGGAAAAGCAGGTTCACATCCATGCTCTTTTGAGGAAGGAAGTAATTTAATCTGGAGAAAACGACACGTTTCATTCTGTAAAGTAACTGTAAATAGTTATCTTCTAATGAACACCTTGTTAGTTTCTGGCCCAAGTCTTGTTGGCAGCTTTTAACTGTGGTCATGGTTGGAACAGTCATGTTTTGTCAAGTCTAAACAGTCAAGCGAGCGAGTATAATTAACAAACTATATCAAAACAAGTTCTGTTGTGAGTAAAGAGTTTCAAGAACCACCCTGAAAGCCACTTCTGTCCTCATTTTTGGAAGCTATTGTCAGACAAATGTGGGGTTATTAAGGTAGGTGACCACCTCCTCCGGCCTCGTGGGATATGGAGTTCTAGAAGTGTAGCGGCCATTTTCCCAGGACTGTCCTTGTCCTGTCGCAGGCCTCGGTTTTGCATGCCTCAAGCAGGAAATCAAGGCAGGAGCTGGACAGGCTGGGCGTAGACGTGACTCCACAATGCCTGTCCTTGTGCTGAGACTGCAGAGGATCTGTGCGCTGAGTCTGCCAGTTGCTACTGTCCCAGCTCAAGGCAATGAGTCTGCAGGTTTGGTGGTCTGTGGGATTTCATCAAGCTTCCATCTCGGTCAAGAGGGCGCCATTATTTGCCGGCTCACATGAGTATCCTATTGATTTCACCACATGCTTTGCACCGTCGTCTTGGCCAGCTGACATTTAATCAGTTGGTGTTTTTCTTTTTTTTTCCATGTAGGATTAAATTTTCAGATCTGTTTAAATAATAATCATCATCCATATGTTTGTAATCCGTGCCCTCTAGTGTGTGGCAGAGTTCTGCTTGGAATCTCTGCTTCCTGGATAGCTTTGACCACAGTTGCTGAGAGAGTGATCAGATTGATCTCACACATGGTCTTCCTAGTGACACTGGAAAACTTATGGGGGGGTCTTTTTACAGTGTGTTTCTGAACCTCAGCAAGGTGGATGAATGCTGTTGCTATTCATGACTGTCAACAGAGGTAGACATTTAAGGTCCAGAACGTAGAAATCCACACCAAGATTTTGTTTGAACCAACCAGTTGAGTACAAATAATCACAGTTACAGAGTTCTCAACTGGTTAGTAGAAACAAAATCTTGGTCTGGAATTTTACTTTCTGGACCTGAAATGTCTACCCTCCTCTCACTGCCAGTATCATGATCATTGTTTATTTGGCTTTATTGCAAATATGGGAGTTTTCACTCTGAACGAGATGGGGAGACTCCATTACATGAAGCTATGGGAGCAATGGCAAGGGTGGCAAGTTGGCTTGACGTGTGAAAGAAGTTTGAGATGATGGGTGAGGTTTCCATCATATACGCAGTCAAGTTACTTTCAAGAAATCTAGTACTACTAGGGAGCATTCGGAGGCATGTGGGTTGGGTTGGGTGGATGCTCTACTGATGGAGACTTGTCATTAGGTGGTGTGAGAGAGTTTGCAGAGCCTTCTGCAGTGGAAACCCATAGAACACCCTCTTGACAAAGATGGAGGATCCACCTGTTTCCACAGAGCTTTAAATTCCAGCAGATTATTGCACTCGATTTTTATTCTCCCAGAAGCATACCATCCTGTGGAGTAAAATGGTTGAGTGGTGTTATTTGAATAGCTGGCAGGTCAGCAATGGCAAGTACCCCAAGTAAAGTTTTATGCTGTAACATAATGGTGTGTTTTTGGCGGTGGCCCTGTGCTGTGGGTGCAAAGGGCTCAGTAGATCTTAGCGTGCTTTGGGGACACGGCAGAGGAGATGGATCGCTGGGATTTGACTAAGGCTCTCACTCTGTGTGGAATCACGAGAGCTGCCTGGCCACAAAGGAACCTCCTTCAGGCTGCCTTTGTGAGCAGCTGCCACCGGAGTTTCTCTAATCGGTGCCGTCCAACGCCGTGGTGAGGAGAATGCACCATTGTTCCGCTCTGTTCCAGAGGCGGGTGGCAAACGCATGAGATCCGTGGCGTTTGGAGGAAGTGGGGCAGGCTGGCCTTTAATGCGGGGTCTCGCCTGGAAGGGAAGAAGACACGTATTTCCATGAGTATCATCTGAAGTAGCCGACGTTTAGTTTTGTCCAGCAGCATGTAGCTGGCAAAGTTCAGAAGTTTGGGCTAGACAAACTGATCATATGAGGTTATCTTCACTAGATGAGGTGATCATCTTTAGGCAGACGAGTGGGCTGATCTGCCCTTGACAAATGGATGGGGTGATATTTCTTAGAGAGAGAGTACCTAGTTTATCACTGTCAGCGCACCTCCAAAATTGCTCAAACGGTAATTTTCATCTGGTACTGAAACTTCTGCCTGGTAACTTTCACTGGAAAAATCCTGTGTGTTAAAGCTGCCATCAGTTCTTCTATTTGTCCTGAAATAAATATATTTATTTCCTTGAGATCCACATGGACTCGGTCTCTGGTGTTAGCTGTCAGACAGCAGTATATGCCGCTCTTCTTGAGAGCTTAACTGTAAGCAGGAGAGGAAACCTGACAGGGTCAGCTTGGTGGGGAAATCTGGCTGGTGGGGCACCCTCCAGCCAGTGCCGTGATGACGGGTGTGTCCGCTGAGCAGTTCTGCTGGCCTGGAACTGGGCAGACAGCTCTGGGCCTCTTGGCAGCCTCGCTATAGCCCTGAGATCATAGTCAGAGCCTCTCTTTGCTGGGTCGCTGAGCTGAGTCTGTGCCACGCCACGCTAAGCTGATCTGAGAGGCTTCACCAAGGCACCCCAGGGAGCGCGGCGTCTCCCTCTTCCTTCCACGATCAGCCTGACCTCGACATTTCCATCTTTCAGAAGGATGCGCGATTGCGATCTTGTTTCTGCCTGATATAGACCTAATACGTCTGTTGAGGCAGCCCTGCCCCGATGAGTCATTTTCCCTTCCTTCTCTGTGGAAAGTGATGAGACCAGAAGTAACTCTGATACTGGGTGGGGGGTGGGGGGCCGGGGGTAGGGAGGCAGGTCCAGCACTCTCACTCTGCCTGACATCGGTTCATGAGCCCCACTGCCTTTGCGACATAACATGCGCCCTCTTCAGGCACCTTCCGGAAATACAGGCACCCTGAGGTACCACTTAATGAGGCTTTCGGATGGCTGGGCCCTGGCGGCCTGTTACCTAATGGTCTGGATGGTCCAGCCCAGGTGTGTTTATGCCATCTACCTCTAACTCATTCAGTGAAATCACTCTTTTTAGCTTTGACTAACCTCATTTTACGCACTAGGCTTTTTTTTTGTTGCTTCTGTTTATAGAATTACCTCCTTTACCCAGATTTACGGCTTTTCCCTTCTTCTTTTCTTTAAACACGGTGTAGCTTTGTATGCTGCGTATGGGAGGCTCCCACGATTGGCCACCTGAGCGACATGTGACCCTCGCACGGGATGCAGATTTCCGCGCAGCTCGGAGCGGAGTGACACATCTCCTGCAGCTCCCCCCCCCCCCCCAAGCCCTTTATGCAAACGAGAGATCCACCACCACGGGTATATCCATGGGACGTCGGGCCGGGTGTCGTCACCCAGACCAGAATCGGGGGGCAAATTCGAGCTCCGGCACTGACTACTGACTTTTGCGCTCTGAGAGACGAGTCCGGCAGGGAATGATTAACCGGCGGCAGCTCCATGTGCCGTCGGGCCCGTAGACGAAACCGGTGTGGGTGTGTAGGCCCTTTATTAGATGTGTATGCATGGAAAGGGAATCAGGGTGATAAGGAATGTCGAGGGGACACAGCCAGGGACGGCGGCCTTCTGCTTGGTTACATCCGAGGCTTTCGGCCGACAGTTTGGTCTGGAGCTTTTGTTTGTTTGTTCTTAGTCGGCTTCTCACATGGTTTCTGCTCCAGAGGGTCTGGTGAAGCGGCTCTCCGAGGGCTACTGTCGCTCTTCTGGGAGTGTCTCGCTCCCTCAGGGAGGGTTATTACTTCTGAGGGCCCTTTTGTGAAATAAATGTTGTCATCAGAATTTAATCCATCTGCCCCAGTGAAACCCCCCCGGCCATATTTCTGCACGCTGTTCGGCGTGCTGCTAAGTTATCACGCTGTTCCCCTTTGTGTCTGCCCGGCCCCTTCCTGGAGGTCCCGTTCCGCCTGAACCCAGTTGCTAGGTTCTGGACAAAAGTTCGACGTGGGATTTTAATGTCACTCAGATCCCACGTCCAGCATTACAACACGGATGCCAAATTTATTTTTTTTTTCCTCCCTTGCCCCCCACCCCCCTATCCCTCTGGGATGTTAATGGGCTAATGGAGCCTCTTGCTGGTCCTACGATATTAGAACACTTGGAAAGCTGTGATCTTAGAGGCTGTCTAAATGGGAGCATCACGCATTTAGGAGCCACGCCCACTAAATGGTCTGGGAGCCTTTCACGACAAGCACAGGTCATTTGGGAACGTAGCGGGTCCGGACGGCCAGCTGGTCCTGAGAGGGCGCCTGTTGCTGGGCACTTGGGTAAAAACACTGGGCCGTCGGAGCGGATGCAGCATCGTTGGCCGTTTCGGTTAGAAGCCTCCATTGAGCACTGATAATATTAGTGTTTTTGGTGGCCAGCCGCGGCGAGCAGATCCATGGTGGGAAGTGTGAGCAGAAGTGGCCACGGTCCTGAGGGCAGAACAGCTTTCGCTGTCGGCTCAGATCCCGGATAGCAGCGCCTGTCCCGGTCCTGCGCTGCCCAGAGCGATTGCAACTTTCTTGGCCGATCCCGATTTACCAATTCTTTTTTTTTTTTGCAAGTGCGATCCGGCATGTGGCTGTGCGTGCGGGCTGTGCGTATGACATATTGCAAATGCGTAAGATCGGAATTACGCGTGACTGATCGGCCGATCACCGATCGCTGGCCGATGAATCGGTGCATCCCTAGTTTAGTTTTTATTGAAGTTTTCTCTGCATGTTGAGCCAGGTGAGATGGGAAGCTGGTCAAGGCCTGCGTTCGGCCTTGCTGCCGGCCTTCCCCTCGTGGGTTGTTGCTGCTGTTTTTACGTGCCCCTGTAGTGGGAGATAATCCAAGTTATTCTTTTTCTTTTTTTTGCTGTAGTGACTCAGTGTTGGAAAAATGCTTTGGTCTGGCTCTGTTTTGACCGCCTGGAACTGGGGTGGCAACCTTGGCCTCGCCTTCATGCAGGCGCGCCTGGGAGTGCAGAGCAGCTGCTGACGGCCTCCGCCCCCAGCCCCCTGCACCCCTTCACTGCTCCGTTTCAGATTCCGAGTTGCCCGGACGATATCGCTGTGGCCATATCGTGTGGGTGGGAGCTCTTTGCCGCCAGGCGTGTGATGTCAGGTGAAGGGGGAGTGGCCACGCTGCCCCTCCCCCCAGCTAGTGGCTGGAATGTGAGCCATCCTACCTCCCTGGGGTTTTCCTGGCCCTCCCGGCCCCTCCCCATCACGAGTGCTTTCCTCGGTGCCGCTGTCTCCGTGCTGGTGTTGCACCAGCCTGTCCGCCGTGATTCCTTTTTGCAGGTCACTCACTCACACCTTTTCTGTTCATTTAAATGACCGTTAAATTAAAACCATACTTATATTGGATATTTACACTTAAATGTCTGTGAATGTTTATGTGCACAAACTGTTCCACTGAACAAATGATGATGCACAAAAAGACGGCGTGTGTCATTTCAAAGGAGCACATTCATCAGATGGGTCTCAATAGCAGGTGTACGGGAAACTAGATGCTGGTGAAGTGACCTGTGTAGCGAGTATGCCGTATGGGGTACCGGACCTGCACGGGGGTTATGTGCACGCAGAGTGTCCCCAGTGTGCCTTAGGGGGTATGGGGCCTGCCAGGGGGGTTATGTGCACGGCGAGTGTCCCCAGTGTGCCTTAGGGGGTATGGGGCCTGCCAGGGGGGTTATGTGCACGGCGCGTGTCCTCAGTGTGCCATAGGGGGTACCGGGCTTGCCAGTGTGGTTATG
>JAODKN010000046.1:18097145-18116860 GCA_026774425.1 Petrocephalus zakoni | reverse complement strand
CTGATTGTTAGGATGGTGCGAATGTCGGGCACCGACTTTTTCCAGCTGGTACTCGGGCGGGCCGGGTTCTGCCCACGCGTTCGATCGTCGCTGCTGACCTGGGCTGCTCTCAGTGAAATGCGCTGATACGGTCAGCAGCGACGGCAGTCAGCCGACCCCCATCTATTTCAGCACCCCCCCCGAGCCTGACCACTCGTGCCAGCCTGAGCAAGCTGGTGTGCTTCATGTACAACTGAGGAGAAGTAGCCTGTTGGACAACATGTAGAGCAGAGACCTAAACGAAAGGAGAATAGGGCTCACCATGGTGGCCTGGTACATCCTGGGGTTCGGAAATTCTGCTCCTTGTGTTTTATAGTTATTCAAATGCATAAATGTTTTATTTATGCATTTTATAAGGCGCCTTAAATTTCTCTGGATTCTGCAAAAGGCGTCTTGCTTTTTTATTTGGAAGAACCTTCTGGAAGCCTCAGGCCCAGTAGGGGAAGCCATCTTGTATGGTCAGCTTCAGGATGCATGTGATCTCTGCTGTGCCCGTCGCCCTTTGCCCGGGCAGCTGGTGGCCACCCTCGGTCCCGGGCAGTGGGTTCCGCCTTGTGGAAGCTCTGTTTGCTGGGCCGCAGCGGGACGCCCAGCCAGCAGCGAGGCGTGCGGGTGATGGTTGCTCCGGAAACGACAGAACCGTTGATTCATGAGTTAATTAAGCAGCTTAAGCCCCCTGCCCCCCCAAGCAGTCACCCTCCCACGCCGAGCACCAGTTTGTCACCTAGGTTCGCTGGACAGCCGGTTGTTTCCGCTTGTAACTGGAGCCGTGTCTAGCCAGCCCACAGAATTGCAGTGCACTGATTCTTCAGGGACGGGTAAAGTACATGCACACAGTGGCCATTTCATTAGGTACGCCTGGCTAATATCAGGTGGATCCACCACCAGGGATGTCGTATTGTGAGTTCGGAGTTGTTTTTCTGCACACCTTGCTCTGCTGAGCAAGACATGCAGACCACCCTGAACTTCTAGGCATCCCCCAGAGGGGCTGTATGTGTGAACGCATGTCCAAAGAAGTCATTCCGGACGTTAAACGGACTTTGCCTTGCTGGTTCCTCGGTCCAGGTCTGGGTAATTTCCGGTTGACCCCCATGTGTGAATGGAGCAGGAAACCCAGAGAATTCACCACGAGTGAGTGGGCGTGTGGATGACATTTCTATCATGCGACTGGCGTGAAAACGGAACAATACCAACATCCGATGGAGGAGATGGAGGGTCATTTATACGAAGAATTCCCCAACGAGCAGGGCTAAGGATAGGGAGACGGGGGTCTTCTGTCAGTAGTGCTATAAACAAAACACTGCAATTTCCACACCATACTTTTCACATCATGTCCTGCCTCCTGCATGCTCCACCCAAGCATCACGCCTCATCTAAACCAACTAGAGTATGTGGTGTGAATGTGTCTGATATCTGGTTCTGTGCCACGTGTGGGCGGGCAACTCCGGAAACTGACCGGACCCGATTCTCCGGATGTCTCGTGTATGAAAACTGCTCTATTTATGTGTTTTCAGCCACAGAAGTAGTGCTGCCTGGATGTTTCTTCATCACACCATTCTCTCAAAACTCTAGACCCTGTAGTGCAAAAAAAAAAGTAAAAACTCCTGTAAAAAGCATAAAAACTCACAGGCAGGCATATGGTACAGACAATTACACCGCATTCAGAAATGCTTAGATCAGGCATCTTTCTGATGTGCATCCAAACAGTAAGTGAACCTCATGACCCCATCTGGGTGCTGTATGGATTCCGTTTCAGACACGTGATTGGCTGTTTGGAGAAGCTGGCATTTCAGACACGTGTTTGGCTGTTTGGAGAAGCTGGCAGGATGCTTTAGCAAGCAGATGTACCTAATAAACTGGCCACTGAATGTAAACAGTAAGAATGTTTATGAATGCTGTCCGTATGGGTGCCAAGTCACCATCGATCACTGTAAATGTTCATGTAATGTTGATTGCTTCAGGGTTTTTGCTTCTTCCTACGGTGAGCCTGTATTCCAGAGCTGTCTCTTGGTCTGTTTGTTGCTGAGACTTTCCTCTGGGTTTAAGCTGACTTCCGCGTTTGAGACTCCCGCTCTCCGCCTCTGTGACTCTGACTTCTGCCGGCCTGTAACACCTGACCGCTTTCCCTTTGGCAGCACCCTTCGCCCTCTTTTGCGCCATGCTGGATGTCGACATCGGAAGCCATGTTGAAGTTCTGCACCTTTTTCGTCTGCCCGGCTTAAATCTCTGCTTGTGTCTCTGGAAGGCCTGTCTGGTGCCATGAATGTAACGCTCTGTGCTGGAGTCTGTCTCTGTGCAGACAGATGCCCTGGCACGGTGGCAGAGGCAGGGGCTGCTTCCGGAGCCTTCTCAGCCTGATGTTTTCTCTTCCCTGCAGGTGTTCGCCTTTGATTACTGCTTCTGGTCCATGGACGAGTCCAACATCCCCAAATACGCAGGTGAGCCCTCGTCTCCTGGCACTGCCCCTTCGCAGATACACAGGGCGTCCCTCGTGCTCTTTCAGCCGTGTTACACGGATAAATTGAACAGAAGAATGAATAAGGAGAGGTTTCGCTCGGTGGTGATCCATGGCTACGATGCACAAATGCATGCTGATAAATCCAGTACCTTGGACGGCTGCCCAATCAGATGGCTGCCCAGTTCTGCGGCCATGCTTGGAGAATACTAATTGGGCTCCAAAAAAGGGGGGATAGCTTCCGGCTTTCTCTCCCAAGAACCTACATCACTGAGGACAGCAGTTTGAGCAGCAAGGGGGTGATTTTCCAGTCGATTCAAGCTGAGACTCTGGGGGTCTGGGGGGTACGGTGGTCTGGTTAGTGAGAGTGGGGGATTCACGGGTCTGGTCAGTGAGGGTGGGGGGTACACCAGACTGACTGTGAGGGTTGGGGGTACCCTGGTCTAGTTAGTGAGGATTGGGGTACAGCCGTCTGTCTGTAAGTATCGGAAGTACACCAGATCGTTGGTGAAGGTCGGGGGTACACCAGTCTGTCGGTGTGGATCATATCCCCAAGGGGGATATGATTCCTCCAGCAGGCACGGGCTTAGAACTCAGACAAACACACAAGATGCACACTGCACTTTCTAGGCATCTGCTGAAATCCTCGTAGGATTTGACGTTGCCTTGTCCGCATTCAGGAACCGCCCGAGTTGTAAGACACGGTGAGCGTATGGCAGGTTTGTAGTCAGTCAGTCTTGATTCAGGCTGTGTTGTCCAGCCCCTATGGGGCTGACACTTGCCCATCACTGGAATTGACAAAGCAACACAGTTTGATGATCAGGTGACCAACCTTTTTGAAAATGTGAAGTTACTAGATGTGTTGATTACCTTTAGTTATCTTTAGACGCTATCAGACCACACAGGACGGGTGATTGTCCACCACATCAGGTACAGTACTTTCAGTACTTCCCCTTGCCCAGTAATTTCCGGTCGAGTACCAGTACCAAGCATTGCAATACCCAAAATACCAGAGCAGCTGGGGTACTTTTTTGGTACTTAGGTACTTTGGGGTTCATGTCGATTTGGTTATGCAAATACCTGTCTCAGACACTGCTGTCTTAAAAAAAGTTATGAACTCTAAAAATGATATGCAAAAAGAAAAAAAGTTATAATGTATATGTGGGCAAATTGAGGCGCTTAAATTGTGGTCTGGTGGGAGGAATCAGTAGATGATCTGGGTAGCATGACACGGATTTCCTTTAATCTAGGACTGCATGATTTTGGACAAAATTAATACATCACAATAGGATATTTGTGAAGCAAAATGGAGTTCAAAACAAATTTTTCACAAACACGTGGTGTTGGAGTGACTCAAACTGCACGGATGAAAACGACAGTGTATGTAGAGTTCATGCAAAAGCAGCAATGGTAAACTATGCACTGAATTTTAAAATGTACTAGATCATCTTGAAAAGGAACAAACCTTAAGATTGCTGTGCTTGACTGTTTTTGTTTCCTGTGACAAAGTAAAAATGTTTTGGTGAGCCTGATCTTAACCCAGCCGCCTATCACAGTCCTTGTGATGAAAGAATCGCATGTGCATTGCGTGTGATGCTGGTATTAATCACATATCATCCAGCTTTGTAATATACTGCAGTCATTTTTCAAATTCTGAACAAATTACCCTGCTTTCGCTGTGATGTCATTCAGCAGCAGTACTGGGTTTTACTCCATTTGAAAACTAATACCTTGAAATACTGTATTTTTGGTACTTTTGTGAAGTACCCAAAGTACAGCGCCTGGTGTGGTGAAAAAGTCCCAAGCACAGGGACCAGCCGCCACCTGAACAGCTTCTTACTCCAAGCTAGAGCTGAACGATTTGAAGAAAATATCGAATCGCGATTTATCTGACAGATATTGCGATTTCATTTGCGGTTTTTGTTTTTTAAACTCCGTATTCACTATACGTGTATAATCTGTACATTAAAATCTGAACTGTGCTATACATTCATCTAAAGATAAGAATGGAAATATATGAATTCAATCCGAAATGTATGTATTCTAACAAAAATGATATAGAACATACACCTAATAAGCCATAGAACAATTCTCTAGCAACCCGAATGTGGTAAAGTGATTGTATTTTTACATGCACATTTTAAGTGCCGCGTTTGCAATCAGCACTCGACTGCTTTTTTACCCTTAGTAACGGGCTTCCGGAAAGTCCCGTGTACACAAGAGTCAAATTAGCAGAGAACAATGACGCATAAAAGTACGATTACAAAAACCGCGACTGTGTTAAGTTAAATAAAAAACAATTCCAGAAATATAAACATTAGGGATCTTGCAGCTAACGCTGCTTGGAGCCCTAATAATAGGACCTTTCTGTAAACAATCTCTGACCATGAATTAGGTAGGCACTTACGGCTCAGCAGCAGAACCAATATTGCACTGCTAATGTAACGTTTTCCTTCGGTTTCACGTGTCTGTTTGTGGGTGTATACACAGTCACTTTGGGCCACATCTGATTGGTGAGTATGATTGGCACGTGAGGAACATGGCAATTCTGATTGGTGAGACTGACTGTCACACAAAGAGGACGGCATGAATTTGCAAAACTACTCTCACGACAGTTTTAATCCCTGGGCCAGACGTGCTGTATAATGCATATCCTAAATCGCAGCCTTTGCCATTTGCTAATTGCATTGTTTAAAATCGCAATTTAGATTTGAAATCGATAAATTGTTCAGCTCTACTCCAAGCCCCTGCCCCCCTAAATGTGTGTATGTCTGGTAGTTTCACCTTATTTGTCTCCAAGTTTTGTTTTGTCTGCATTTGCATATCTCATTTCTGTTTTACTTTTATTCTATTTATCGTGTTTTTTTTGTGTTGACTGTATGATTAATTGTATCTTTGGCACCACCTGCACCAAAAGATTCCTTGTACTTTTTGTACTCTGCAAAGATTATGAAGTGACAGCCTGAAGAGATGTGGTATACATACTTTAGGCAAGTTATCATGGGAAAGCTGAAAGCAGGCTACTGTGAATAATGTGTTGCACATCTCGTAGGTATGTTCAGGCTCAATTCTTGATTAAATGGGCTGTAATGGGAGTTGAGCTGTTTTGACAAGTGATGTCTTGGTTCACAGCTTGGTTTCGTTTCTGTAGAGTAAGGAAAACACAATTTATTTTTAAAATTAAAACAATTAAAAAACGTTCTAAACCAAACAAAAGGCAATGTATCCGTATAACAAAACTATATTCTTGGTAGCCATTGCTGATATGCTTACACACAAATTTTAAGTTGCACGTTAGGCAGCACTGGATTGTTTAAGGGTGCTGGAGCTGCAAAGTCCTTGGTAGCCTAGTTTGGAGTAGAAGGTCATGGTGATTAACTGCACCTTGTCCACACTGTGTGCCAGATGATTAGCATAGCACCCTGTCCACACCGCCTGCCGGGTGATTAGCATAGCGCCCTGTCCACACCGTCTGCCGGGTGATTAGCGTAGCGCCCTGTCCACACCGTCTGCCGGGTGAGTAGCGTAGCGCCCTGTCCACACCGTCTGCCGGGTGATTAGCGTAGAGCCCTGTCCACACCGCCCGCCGGGTGATTAGCGTAGAGCCCTGTCCACACCATCTGCCGGGTGATTAGCGTAGAGCCCTGTCCACACCGCCTGCCGGGTGATTAGCGTAGAGCCCTGTCCACACCGCCTGCCGGGTGCTGTCCTAAGGTGCTTCTTAGGACAGCATTTCCCTGTCCGTTCCTTGGGACACACAGACGTTCCACGTTTTTGCTCTCTCCGAACAACCTGCTGGACCATCCACATTTTTGCTCCCTACCGAGACCTTGATGGGAGCAAAAATGTGGACTGTCTGCGGGTCCCTGCACACTGGGTTGGGAAACGCTGCCTTAGAGCAAGAATGCCACCATGGCGAAGGCTCAAATGTGACAAAGCAAAGAGAATGTGATTGGCTGAGGAAGGTTCAGAGCTGGGAAGACCACTCTGCTTCTCAAGGGCCGCTGCCCTCTAACCTGAGCTCCTAATTATAATACATATGCGGTTATTTACACCGTAAATGGCTTCAGCTGCTGTTCTTTCTGTCTGTCTGTCTGTCTGTCTGTCTGTCTGCTGTATGTGTCAGCAGGTCAGAACTAGACAAAGATCAGAGTGTAACTGCGGAAGAAGGAGTGTTTTTATGCTTAAGATCTGGATTTGGCTAGGGAAAGAGCTATAAGCTCTTCTCTCAGGAATGCTGCCCCCAGGGAGGAGGGGGGTCTCATGCATGTCAGATTTCTGTCCTGTTTGATCGTGTATTTAATTACTCAGAGGGGCGAGGGTCAGCTCCGAAGGGATGGAAACGGCAGAAAGTTCTTTAGCTGGCCTCGTGGTGGCTCTGTCCCGTCTCGCAGGCTCCAGGTATAGCAGCTGGTCTGTAAGGAGGCAAAAGTGGGGGATGTTTACAGAATAATGGTATCAGTGCAGTGTTTTGGGAATGCCCCCTTGCCTTTCTGTGGCTGCAGTGTGTGCCCCTGTGTCAATGTACCGTCTCCTGTGATTTGTAATTTTTTGTCCTCGCATTTACATAGTCGTCATCTGGCAGCTCCGTGTACCGTCCTTGACTCTGACCGAAGGCTCCATCCTATTTCATAGGTCAGGAGGTCGTGTACCAGTGTCTTGGAGAAGGTATTCTTGAAAATGCCTTCCAAGGATACAACGCCTGCATCTTCGCCTACGGACAAACAGGTACCTCAGGCCCATTCATTGTTCCCGTGACAAAGGTAAAATCAGCGGAAATGCGGTGTCCAAGCACAGTGCGGCTACGACTCTTCATGCGTGTCACAGTCGATACTGTTAAGACGATAACTCAAAACGTTTCTCATGGATTTTTTTCAAACTTAGCAGAGACATTTTAGGACTGCCAAACTGGAATGGTGCTGCTTAGTGGCAGCAAAGAGATGAGTGGAAGCAGGTGGTATTTAACTTTGTGAATGTGATAAGTCAAAAAGTATTTGATGGATCTTGGTAGTGTTTCACATAAACGTTATATGGATGTCAGTCTACACCTCTATTCATTTTCAAACAAACTTTCGGAAAAATGAAGTAGCAGCGCAAAACGACAGCTGTAGAACGCACTTGGTCTTGTGAACCCAGTAACTCTAAAAGTGTTCTGCAGATCTTATTCTAACCACATTATGGGTGTGATGAATCGGGAGTGCTTACATTGTAAAACAGAGAAAAACTAAAGCAGCACCGCAGATTGGATGGACGGGGGCAGGTGACGGGGACCATCCGGGGAACACGATGCAGTCCTTCTGACAGCTCTCTTGAGTTTGGAGTTTGAATTTGCCTGACTTATGCCTCAAACATTCAGTAGCCTGTCCCTTGAAAGAGTTTGTTGCTTTCTGAAGTGGACAGAGACCTATGAAATTGAAAATGTGGAAAGAAATCATCCAAATAAACTCTGGAGTCGCTATTAGTGAAGCAGTCTGTGGAAGCGTTGTTGGAGCTCCTGAGTAGCCATTAGTGTCCCTAAAAGCCTTAAGCAAGATATTCTATTACAGTTCGTAATGACTGTAAGAGCGCTCACACCCTGTGAAGGTTATGGAGCGGCTTACTCTAATGCAGTGTCCTCGGGGAACACCAGACAGTCCACGTTTTCGCTTCCTCTCTCCTCCCAGCACATCTGTACCTGGTATTCGGTGTTCCTGATTGGCTGGGATTTGGGTGGGAGCAAAAACATATACTACCCGGTGTTTCCCGAGGACTGGGTTGGAAAACAGTGCTTTAATGCAGTGTTTCCCAACCCGGTCCTTGGCTACTCAGACGGTCCACATCCAGCTACCTACCAGACGGCTCATATTACTGAGAGCTCAGATGGAGCAAAAATGTGAACCGTCTGTGAGTTGCCGAGGACGGGACTGCTCTAATGTGTTTCCTTGCAGGTTCTGGGAAGTCCTTTTCCATGATGGGCAGTGTGGACCAGCCGGGCCTGATTCCCCGGCTCTGCTGCAGGCTCTTCGAGAGGGTCTCACGGGACTGCAGCGAGACACTCTCCTTTAAGGTGGAGGTGTCCTACATGGAGATCTACAACGAGAAGGTCCGGGACTTGCTGGACCCCAAAGGGTGAGGAATCTGTAGGGGCGTGCACTCCCACACCACAGTAGTGGGACGTCGCACGTACAGACCCACCAAGTGATGGGCTTGTGCTTTGCAAAAGTTCAGGTTTCATTGTATTTATGCAACCAGACAGGAGTTTATTATTATTATTATTATTATTATTATTATTATTATAACTGAGCTTGTCCGTCTTGTTACCCGTCTTCTTTTGCCTCCAGCTTTTCCCAGCATTCTAGTTTTTCCCTGAGACGGGTGTCGAAGCACAATAACCTCTTAAAGCAACAGATAGCGAATATATATGCTGTCTGATTTTAATAAACAAGTTTCAGTCTGCTATTACTTGTAGTATAAGCTGACAGAGGCCTTGGGAAATGGTACCATGTGTGCAGCTCATTACTGTTTTTCTACTTGCGTGCGTTTTACAATTTTGGATGTTTCCGGAAGGCTGCCTTTGGCAGAGGTGCCATTAATAAACATGTTTAAAGAGCAGAAGCAGGAGCTGAGGAAGGAAAAGCTTAGTGGAGACTAAAGTAGCTCTTTCTCTTGAGAACAGATATTGGTGACCTTACTGCACTGGGGTTGTGTCTGACTGTATTCCTGTGGTCTTTATGTAAAGAAACCTGGGCTTATGTCTGACTGTATTCCTGTGCTCTGTGGCTTTTATGTACAGAAATCTGACATTATGTCTGGTGGTATTCCTGAGCAGTGTAGTCTTTGTTCAGAGGGTCTTATCTGGTCATATGCCAGAGTGCTGCAGTCTGTTTAGATGCTGGAGTTCCCAGGCTCTGCACCTTTGGCTATCTGCCGGAAGGCTGGGACAGCATGGTGGCAGCAGTTTGAACTGTTAAAAGCAGGAGAGGTTTATCCCCCGCCCACTTAATCTGCTATTGGTTGTGGCTAGAGGAAGGCTGGAGCAGTTTCCTGATTGGGTCTGGAGGGTTAGGGTTGTGGAGTCTGAGTCCTCCTGGCTGTGTTATAGCTGACCTTCAGTGTCATTCATGGTCCGGCTTTTCTGGGTAGCAGCGGATCATCAGCAATGCTCCTCCCCTCTGGTAATGCCCTTCGTGCTCCTGCTGCAGGATCTCACTGTTGACAGGCCGAAGACACTGGAGGCCCAGTGCAAATGTAGATTGTACTGAAGATCTCCTTGTTGCTGCCACTCTTCCGCCCCAACAAGTTTATAGCATCACATTTGATGTATGGGTGAAGTAATAAAGGCGTAACATTTTGTAATCAAATCAGTTTTTTCAGGCAGCCAGACAGTACAAATGGTCGCCTCCAGGGGGTGCTGATGGGCCTGTTGCGAGGGTGAGAATATCCCGCAGTAAATCAGGGGAAAAGAGTAAGACTGTAGATGGAATGAGGTAATCCTGACCTTTGGTCACCATGGCAACAGTGCCCTGCTGGGGTTGAGGCTGGGGGGGGTATAGCTGTAATCAGGCATTAATGTGGAATAGGCCGAGTGGCGGCACCTGTACCTGCCTTTCCATGCCACTCTCATGTCTCCAATCCTCCCCCACCCCTCTATCTCCCCCTCCAGGGGCCGCCAGTCCCTGAAAGTCCGTGAGCACAAGGTCCTGGGGCCCTATGTGGACGGGCTCTCGCAGCTGGCCGTCACCAGCTTCCAGGTGGGTCACCCACTCCCCGCCTGGTCTCAATCACCGCCGGACCCCCGCAGACGGGCCACTGACATGTGATGCTGACATGTGCCACACACAGCGCCTGATGCTACACTCGCTATACACTTCCTGTTTGTTGTCAGTTAGTATAAAATATGAGGAGAGTTTGGAGACGCTGCAGGGTGATGGGGCGGCGGCGGACGCGGGAGGCCTGTGAGCGTGAGCCGCTATGTCAGGCCTGCCTGCAAGAGCACAGGCTCCGTGACTCACTGTATGCGGTTTGGGGACGCTGCAGGCCGATGAGGAGACTGCGGGCGCGGGAGGCCTGTGAGCCGAAGCAGCTGTGTCAGGCCTGCCTGCAAGAGCACAGGCTCCGTGACTCACTGAATGTGGTTTGAGGATGCTGCAGGCCGATGAGGAGACGGCGGGCGCGAGAGGCCTGTGAGCGAAAGCAGCTGTGTCAGGCCTGCCTGCAGGAGCACAGGCTCCGTGACTCTCTGTATGTGGATTGGGGACGCTGCAGGGTGATGGGGCGGCGGTGGACGCGCGAGGCCTGTGAGCGGAGTGGCTGTGTTAGGCCTGCCTGCAAGAGCACAGGCTCCGTGACTCACCATGTGCAGTTTGGGGACATGGCAGGGTGATGGGGCGGTGGTGGGCGCGGGAGGCCTGTGAGCCGAAGCAGCTGTGTCAGGCCTGCCTGCAGGAGCACAGGCTCCGTGACTCACTGTATGTGGTTTGGGGACATGGCAGAGTGATGAGGAGACGGCAGGCACGGGACGCCTATGAGCGGTGGAGGCTGTGTCTGGCCTGCAGGAGCACAGGCTCCGTGATTCGCCGTAACCCGACACTCGCCATCGACCTGCTGTCACTCGCGCGTCTGCGTAGCACCCCACCTTTTCCCGTCAGCATATCCGCACATTTGGTGAAATAGCTGCAGGAGAGAGCGGCATCCAGCCTGCGACATGCCTTCCGTTCTGTGATCAGTAGCGCAAGCTCACCCTGTATCAGCCGCCACCTGCCTGTTACCGTGGCGACAGGCTGTGATTGACAGCACTGCTCCCGCCCCCTCAGGACATCGAGTCGCTGATGTCAGAGGGGAACAAATCCCGCACAGTCGCCGCCACCAACATGAACGAGGAGAGCAGCCGGTCGCACGCCGTCTTCAGCATCATCGTCACGCAGACACTCTACGACGTGCAGTCTGGGGTGAGCCGAGGCCTGCCGTCATGTGACATGACATTTGTGTTTTCATTGGTCCCTGATCAAGAGATATTGGCCAGAGCCGCTGAGAAATTGATGGCTGCATTGGTGTGTCATTTTTTACATTTACAAATGAGCCAGCAGTGACTTAACCTGATAGTATCCCAGAATGCAATGTCCTCTCAGGTCAGCTGTGATAAACCAGGTAAATCTATGCAGACTAACTGGAACTTCCTGTAAACCGAAAAGAGAATCGCTAAAATAATACACACGTCAAACGATTGCCAGACGAAAAAGCGGTCACTTGGGCTGTCGTGGTAGAGCGGTGTTCCGTGGCTCTGGTGGTGGGGGCACAGGGCGGCTCTCACGCGGGCCGCTGTCTGCAGAACTCTGGCGAGAAGGTGAGCAAAGTGAGCCTGGTGGACCTGGCGGGGAGCGAGCGCGTGTCCAAGACGGGGGCAGCGGGCGAGAGGCTGAAGGAGGGCAGCAACATCAATAAGTGAGTGTCTGTTTGTGGGGGGGGGGGGGGTCACCTCGCCTCGCCGCGCCGGGCCGCTCACCGCCTCCCTGCACCCCCCAGGTCCCTGACAACCTTGGGCTGCGTCATCTCCGCTCTGGCGGACCAGTCGGCGGGGAAGGGGAAGCCCAAGTTTGTGCCTTACAGAGACTCGGTCCTCACCTGGCTGCTCAAGGTAGGTGGGTATGGGGGGGCTCACCTTCACCAAGCGTGCACCAATGTGCACCAAAAACGCACCAACGTGTACCAAACGTACATAGTGCGGAGTAGGCAGTTTCCCGAAGGCTCCCTCATGGGAACCTCGGCCTCCGGCTGCTGTGGGTGCTGTCAGTACCGTTCCATAGAACTTTCCGATTGTCCTGCCCAGGGTGAGACAGCGCTGTTAATGAGGCAGCTGGTGATTATGTCCCTGCCACAGCTCCTCCTGTTGGCTAGTATGCTCATTATCTATGGGGGCGGGGGGGTGTATGTAGCAGAGCAGGACTCACACACACACACACACACACACATACTCTGTCCCTGTTCACGCAGGATAACCTCGGGGGCAACAGCAAGACAGCCATGATCGCCACGGTCAGCCCGGCGGCCGACAACTACGAGGAGACTCTGTCGACGCTGCGCTACGCCGACCGCGCCAAGCGCATCGTCAACCACGCCGTGGTCAACGAGGACCCCAACGCCCGCATCATCCGGCAGCTCCGCGAGGAGGTGGAGAAGCTGAAGGAGCAGCTGTCCCAGGCCGAGGTGGGTGCCGGCGGGGGGCGGGGGGGAGGAAGCGGGGACGACGGGAGGGGGCAAGGGGGATTAACGGCCGCGGTACCTCAGTCCCTGAAGGCCCCGGAGCTGCAGGAGAAGCTGCAGGAGTCTGAGAAGCTGATCCAGGAGATGACCATCACCTGGGAGGAGAAGCTGAGGAAGACCGAGGAGATTGCTCAGGTGAGGAGAGCGGCGTCTCATTGCTGACTCAGCAGAGCTTTACGGCTGTAATGGGACAGACCAAAAACACCAGTGACCAGTGAGGGGGCCATCGTCCCCCCCCCCCCCAGCCAATGCTGCAGTGGCTAAGAGCACCATCCTAACCAGAAGGCTGCAGGCTCTATTCCCAGGAGGCATCAGAGCTGAATGTCTTCTGTGCTAGCCAGACGCGGCAGTTCTGCGCATTTCACGCAGTCCTCTTTGTTATACTGTCTGCTTGTTCACGGGAATTGCACTGTAATCACTGAAAAGAATTTTAACTCTTTTGCTCGGCTGGTCACCCGTTGCTGTTTTTATGTGGCCTATCAAATGGTGACGTTATGTTTGTCCCAGACGCACTGCGTCAGCAGAGTCGCGTCCCCAGCGCACGTCTGTAACGGGCACAGTGGCAGGGCGCCATCAGCTACGGCCACTCAGACGCCCTGCCGGGTCTGTCTGCGCCCAGGACGCGCCTGACGGACAAACTCCCCCATATACGGGCTGTTAAATGACGCAGCAATCTGTTTCACATCTTTTAGCAGCACCTTTATTTATAGAAACCAGACCCATCATTTACAAAGATTATTTCCCGAGATGGGAATTAAGATAAATTCTCCTCGGGTGAATCTGGGGACCAGAGACGTGGGCTCGTTGGGCTGAGCGTCAAGCTGGAACAGGCCTGTTTCCAAGTGCTGAAAAGCAATTATGATTTTAAAATGGGTATCAATGTCCATGGCAAAGGTTTAAAAGTGATGATTGAGCCTTTGGGCCTTTCTTGAGCGGTATTTTGAAGTCACATGAATGTGTGTTCACATGGGTCACATGTATATATTACATTGTGGGGACCAAATGGGGCCAAATGTTTGGATATTTTGACGTTGCGAGGAGCATTCTTTCAGTCCCCACAATGGGAAACTGAATTTTACAAAATCTGAAACCATTCTAAAAAGTCTTGTATTTTGTTTGGTTGCTAATGGTTAAGGTTGGGGCTGGGTGGGGGTTAAGGGCGTCATAGCTGGGATTAGGGTTATGCCCATAGGAATGAATGGAGAGTCCCCACAAAAGATAAAATTACAAATGTGTGTGCGTTTGTGTGTGTGTCTGTATGTATGTATGCGTGCGTGTGTATGCGCATGGGTGTGTGTCTCTATCTGTATGTGTATGCGTGCATGTGTATGTGCATGGGTGTGTGTCTGTATGTGTGTGCGTGCGTATGTGCATGGGTGTGTGTCTGTATGTATGTGTATGCGTGCGTGCGTATGTGCATGGGTGTGTGTCTGTATGCGTGCGTGTGTATGTGCATGGGTGTGTGTCTGTATGTGTATGCGTGCGTGTGTATGTGCTTGGGTGTGTGTATGCGTGCGTGTGTATGTGCATGGGTGTGTGTATGCGTGCGTGTGTATGTGCATGGGTGTGTGTCTGTATGTGTGCGTATGTGCATGGGTGTGTGTCTGTATGTGTATGCGCATTGGTGTGTATCTGTATGCGTGTGTGCGTGCGTATGTGCATGGTTGTGTGTCTGTATGTGTATGTGCGTGTGTGTATGCGTGCGTGCATATGTGCATGGGTGTGTATCTGTATGTGTATGTGTATGCGTGCGTGTGCGTGTGTCTGCAGGAACGGCAGAAGCAGCTGGAGAGCATGGGGATCTCCTTGGAGTCATCTGGGATCAAGGTCGGGGAGGACAAGTGCTTCCTCGTCAACCTGAATGCTGACCCCGCCCTCAATGAGCTCCTGGTCTACTACCTGAAGGTGCTCGTCCTGGACATGGGCCGCGTAGCCGTCTGACACGTGCCTGACCCCCATCCTCACCTTCACGCCCACAGGGGAGGGGCAGTAGGCCGCCAGCTGTCGCCATTTTCCCCCTTCGCTGTGTCTTTATCTTGCTTTGTGATGTTTGTCAGCAAAAGGCCCTCAGCTCCACCGAAAGAGTTTATTTAATCAGACAAATTCCAGTTCGCTGAACCATCGCAACATTTTTTCATCATAAAGAGCCGCTGAGGGGCCTCTCGCTCTCCCTCGAGTGGCCAGACGGGGCCTCTTCAGTTCCGTGTGTCTCCAGTGGGAGTTGCTGCACGGCTAGGCAGGGGCAGGCCCTGTGTTTCCCTGGGAAACACACTACCTGGCCAGCGGAGTCGTCACTCACAGCCCTGCTGGCTCCATCTCAGCTGAGCTGCCGAGTGTGGCCTGTGAACGTTCTGGAAGGAGTCAGACACCTAGGGTATCTGTGTCAACAGAAGCCTCTGTGTGTTTGTCTGTGACCAGCATGCACCAGGCCTCCTAGGAAGAAGGAGAGCAGGTCTTCTGCTTCCTGTCTGCCGACACGCTGCTGCTCAGCCCTGCTTGGCCATTCTGTCCAGAAGACAATTTAGCAAATGTCTCAAAGCTCAGCCTGACATTCCGTAACACTTGGAGGGACCAGCTGTCATCTGGAAAAAAAAAAAAAAGAACCCAAAAGAATCCTGTCTTCAGTCTCATTGGTTCAGCTGTTTCGGCACCAGGGAGTTTTTCGCCATCTTCCAGAACATTGAGCTCAGCCGTGGGACAGACTTTTCACTAAAGTCGCCCACACCCATGTTTTAAAACCTGCACACAAGACACATCTAGTTCTGAAAATAATGGGACAGCCTTGCCCAGGCCTTCATTACCCAAGCTAAGGATGGAAGAAGTCAAAACATTTAATCTGGAACATAGCCATAAAATGCCTGCATGGCTGTCAGACCCTGCGGACGTCAGTGTTCTTTTCCTCGTTAGGCTCGTTTAAAGTGCCGTGCTTGCAGCCAGATTTCCGCTCTTCCCGGTGTGTCTCATTTGCCTTCCTCTCCACCGTTTGGTTAACGCCCCCATTCCCTCTCTCATGTGGCCTTTCTCCATCCCGCCCGGGGCACACTTTACAAACACTGTCATTTGATATCTCCTAAAGCCTTTGTACTTTATGACTGACGAATTCCCTAGAATCCTTTGTAGAACTCTCACTCTCAGATGTTGTCTAGTTTATTTAGGGAAATGTGCACTCCCTCATTAAGCTGATGCTCTTTGTTTTGGCAAAATCATGTGGCGGTGTGGGCTGTCATGTGGGCTGAGGTGAGAAGGTCATGGCTATGGATGAGGTCGGTGGCACCGTAGCGCCAGCCTCGCCTGGAATAATCGCCCAGCACTTACACAGACAGCCACAGGAAGTGCCCTCAAGTGGCCAGTCGGTGATGACCACGTGCAGCTTACGGGCGTTCCTGGGCCTCTCTGTATCAGCAGTTATGTGGGGCAGTCACCGCTGGCTCTTTATTCGTGTGATTGCTGTTAATTATGTGCTTTTAGAAGCACATAATTCCGACGATGGCAGTCCCCAGGCGATTATGTAATGTGGGTCATTCACGGCTATTTGTCACTGAACATGACCCATCTTGTCCTTAGCCAAGGGAGAGTGGAAGGCATTATTTATACACTCCCTCTCCAAACCCCCCAGGAGCACACACTGGTGGGGGCCGACACCTCCCAGGACATCCAGCTGTTCGGCATTGGGATCCAGCCGGAGCACTGCGTGCTGGACATGAGCCCGGATGGGGACGTGACCCTCACCCCCATGGAGAATGCCAGGTACGCCCTGCAGGGGGCACTACAGGGCACAGCATTAGAACGGGGCACTTAAGCTCAGCTGCCCTAGTACGCTGACCTGCTGTGTGAAACACTGAACATGCTAAAATAAAAGTAAAATAAAACACAAGTTGAGTAAAATAAAGTTGGCACTTAAACACATGCATACACCTTTCCAAACTGCTTATCCAGTGCAGGGTCACAGGGGCCTGGAGCCTGTCCCAGACAGGAACGGGCGTAATCAGAGCAGTAATAATTGTAATCATCATCATATTTTGCACTCTGTAGTGTGATTCTCCGTAGTGTGCGGTATTTGATAGTCATGTTAGTCGGGGCTCGTTAGTGCTTCTTACAGTATGTCTGTTTTAAATTGCTTGTCTGTGAGATGTTCAGTAACCACCCACTTTCCATCAAGAAGATAATATGCACAGAAAGGTGATTGGTCTTTTTCCCATCATGGCTGTTGTGTGTGTGTGTGTGTGTGTGTGTGTGTGTGTGCGCGCGCGCATGCTTGTACGCGTGTGTGTCCGCAGGACCTGTGTGAACGGAACCGTGATCTACTCCACGGCACACCTGTGGCACGGAGATCGCATCCTATGGGGAAACAACCACTTCTTCAGGTACCAACCTCGTAACGCAGAAGCTCCTCTCCGCTTGTCTGCAGATTTACCATACTAATACCTGATAACTAACAGCTAGAACTGCTGTGCACATTACCTAAGTAGCAGTATAATTGAGTATTTGCTTTTACTGCAATCAAGCGACTGCAAACACACTTCAGGATTAATTAATCCCATACATCAAACACACTTCAGGATTAGTTAATCCCATACATCAAACACACTTCAGGATTAGTTAATCCCATAGGTCAAACACACGTCAGGATTAGTTAATCCCATGCGACTGCATCCAGGGTGAGCCTGGCCAAGAGGAAGCGGCGTGAACGCCTGAAGGACATGGACAGGGGCTCCCCACGGGACAGCCTGACGGAGCAGGACATGGAGACGGCCAGTGAGGCCTCGTCCGAGCAGGACTACAGCTACGAGTTTGCCCAGACCGAAGTCATGATGAAGGCCCTGGGCAGCAATGGTACGACCCATTCGCCTTCTCAGCTTCATTATCATCATCGTCATCATCGTCATCCTCTGCTGCAGCTGCTGTGATTTCACAAGCCGCAGCATGATGGAGGGGGTGTCTGCGCGCTCTTATTTAGTGCTGCCCTGGATGCTTTCGTGATTCCTGTCTCATGCTGTTTGCTTTTCTCTGCAGAAGCGTCTCATGCCGACACGCAGACACGCATGCACACAGATGCTCAGAAACGCACATGCGCAGATGCTCAGACGCTCAGACTTGCACATGCAAGTCAACTCGTTTTAGCGTAATTAACTGTTCCTAAAAAATAGCAGTTGACTGATATTAGTTTTTCAGGGGTGATATGGATAACTTTTATCTAAGCCTCACAATGGCTCCTAAACGTGCTGCTTCTTCTAAGCCTTCTAACGATGAAACTAAGCGCTGGAGGAAGATGCTTACCATCCAGGAGAAGGATACAATAATAATATAATATTTGTAACTTCTAATGTCTTATTTTCTCTTATTTTGTTTAATATATTGGGTAATACGAGAGTAATGGTTACTAAAGGGTGTTGTTTAATGTCTAGAGGGCTCTAATAATGTTAAAAACTGTATTTAGAATGCCCTAAATGGGTTTTCTATGCTCTAACTATGAAAATATTCGATTTATAAATAAAGAATCCTATTTCGCGGAAATTCACTTATCGCAGTAGAGTCTTTTAAACACGATAAATGAGGGCCTACTATATACTTTTTACAGATTCTGAAGTATTCATAACACAATTGCGGCAAGAATTGGACATAAAAAATAAAGCATAAGCATCTAATAAAATGTATATGCCTGAGCTGGACAAATCAAATTAATAGATGCTTTAAAACCATTAATACATAAGAACAATATACAAACGAGAGGAGGCCATGCAGCCCATCAAGCTTGTTTGGGGAGAACTTAACTAGTAGCCCAGAGTTGTTAAAATCTTATCTAGCTCTGATTTAAAGGAACCCAAGTTTTTGCATAATTTTGCTTAATGGCATAAAAGAGTTTGGTAACGCATTTAAATGAGCAGTAAGAGACTCCACATTGTCAGCTAGCGTGCACATAAGGTGAGAATCTCATTGGTATGAGTAATGCAAGTACTGCAATGTAAAGTACGATAAGTAGTATGGAAGCTCAAATAAGCTCCTGCTACAACATTAGCTGTCGCCGCTACATAACGCTATTAACACTTTGTCATTACAGGTAACGTTGCTGGCTCATAGGGCAGCTGCATTCTCTAAAGAAAAAAATATCCGGTCTGTTTTTCTGAATTAACGGGCTACACTTGACACAAACACGATTGGATGTTGTTTTCCTCTTTAGTGAATGCATGACACTGCCGTAGGCGGGCAGGTTTTCATTATGGAAATAGCTCACAGGAACCCCGTGGTGTTTTGTGACTTGTGTAGAACTGTAATGTTTTAATTTGGGGAAACATCAGCTGCTTTACCCTCCAATCTCAGTGACAGTGCAGGCTCCGCTGAAACTCCTCTATCCTCTTCTCCTCCTTGGGGCTTCATGCTGTGCTCGTGTGTGTGTGGTGTGAGTGACAGCAAGGCTTCAGTGCTGATTGGCTATTACTCATATGACATAGTCAATGAGAGCTTGTTGTGGGCCGGACATTGAAATCAAGCAGTGTGACTAGAGCAAAGAGCAGAGAGGAAGAGACAGCAGCAGAGCCACAGTGGCGTACCACTGTAATCACTTAATATCGGTGAGCGTTAAAATAAAATGCCGATACTGATAATCGGCAAAATGCCTAATGTCGGCCCCCAGTAATCGGCCAGGCCAATAATCGGTCGACCCTTACTAAAAGGATTAAAAAGAGAGAAAGCAGGCTGGAGCGCTTCCTCTCTGACAGATGATGTGCTGACGGAGACCTTGCTGCATCTCGGCCCCCTTACCCTGCATTTCACAGCATATTCCTTCGTAATGGTTGCCAAACACTGAAAAATGTTCTGTACCACCTTCTTCTCACCTCTCTCCTCCTCACACCACCTCACCCCCTCCTTTCCCCTCTCTCCTCCTCACACCACCTAGCCCCCTCCTTTCCCCTCTCTCCTCCTCACACCACCTAGCCCCCTCCTTTCCCCTCTCTCCTCCTCACACCACCTCACCCCCTCCTTT
>JAODKN010000046.1:18074601-18084632 GCA_026774425.1 Petrocephalus zakoni | reverse complement strand
CCCTGTCTGTCAGGTGCTGCCGTAGCCCGTTATGGAGGGTCTGATGCTGAACAGCGTAAAGTGGGCAGCCGGCCTTTCAGAGTCCTCAGCAATGTTGTCCGTTTGTTCTCCCGCACATCCTGAGTGTGTGAATTGTGCGGGCATGACAGTTTACGTGTGCCGGTGTACGAACGCCGTCTGCAAGCCGAGAAGCATGTCCAGGCCTCCATGATCATATGAGATGCGGTTTATGGTCCTGATACGACGTGCTGTTATGGCCGTCTGCCTTTGGCAGGCTGTGCTCCTCTGAGATGCTTCTATGTGATGTCATGTTGGCATCTCTGCACCTACAGGCTCAGTCCCAGAGAGCCCTACGCTCCACTCCAGCCCTTTCAAGGCCCTTTCCACCCAGCCGCCTAAGTTTCTCAAGGCCTTGATGCCTCTGAAGGAGGAGAATAAGGCCAAGAAGTCACTGGAGGCCCGGCCACTGTTAGGCCAGGAGGTACCGTCCTTCGCTTTGTCCACACCCCCCAAGCCCCTACAGCACACACATACTCATTTGCCCAGGTTTTAACAGGCTCAGACGTCATTGCCCAGTGACGGTTCTCCAACAGAGTACAGCCAGCCCCTTAATGCTCACTCTTTTGGCTACACTAAGTGTGCACGAACGTAGGCTGACCAGGCCTTGTGGATGACATCATGGTGCGATTTGCAAGCCACACTCCCGCCATCGAATGCCATGCCTCTGAGCTGCATCCAGCCAGCATGATTGCCGCTGCACAGCATGAAAATATTAACCAGAAACGTACGAGTTTAAATGAATGTCAAGGAACAAGGGATTTCTGGGAGAGTTTGTTAAATACTGCAATAAGAGTGCCCAGGGTTTGCTGCATCGTCCCTGTGAAGGGCAGCAGGCAGGCATGCCGTATTGCCATGTTTAATTGGCCGCTGTTTGTACCTCTTTACTCTCCGTTAAGGACGTGCATGAATCACGCACCATTGACCGCATGAACTGCAGACCATGTATGTGCTGTGTTCTGTTAACCTCTCCCGCCGTCACCCATCTGCGTCACACCCGCTCTCCTTGTTGTCTCGACCCCGTTGCAGAGCATGCGCCATCTCACGGGAAGCGCTGTGCCGGCTCCTCACTGCCCCCGGCGGCGGCCCAGGGCAGAGAGTGAGGGCCGCGGCAGCAGGCAGCTCAGTCTCAGTAACACACACCAACACACCCCTGTAAGTTCCAGCTGATCTACACCGCCCCCTGCTGCTGGGGCTCTGTAATTACAACACGGCCGTTTATCCCTAGCCCTCTTGCATGCTGGCACTTTTAAAATGGGTGTTAGAGTATTCATTTAAGGTCTGCTTGGATGGGTTACAGGCAGTCCCCAGGTCCCCAGGACCATCGAGAGCCGTTCCCTTAGTCAGTCTTTAAGTCGAATTTGTAGGTATTTGTAGGAAAAATGATGTAGTACAGAATAATAATAATTAATTATTATTATTATTATTATTATGCAGTAATGATATAGGTAACTACGTACCTCAAGCTGACGAACCACTGAGACTGCACAGTGTTCTCACCTGTGTCACAAAGTGTTATCACAAATCTCTGTATTTAACTCAAATTTTCAATATTGTTCGCATTTAACCTGGGGGGTGCCTGTAATACATAGTGAGAAAAGGTCCTTCCTGGCACAGTTAACCCTGTGGGATCTTTAGACTTAATTTAAATTGGATCTGCCTGAGCTGCCCTCCCCCCCACCTGATGTCACCCTCCCTACCCCAGTGTCAGTCCTGCCCACACTCACCTCTCAATGCTGCCACTGCGGCTCCATCTCGCTTTGCCCACTGTGGGGCGCTCATGTCCATCTTCCGGCTCGTCCTTTTGTCATGTGACCGGCCGGGTCACTTCCTGAGTGTTTAAATACCCCGCCAGTGTCTGTCAGACAAAATATTCTGCTTTTTGGCAGCAGTTCATAGGCCATTAATCCCATGAGTTTGAAATCCTGCAAACACGCTGGCAGGAATTGAGAGTATAGTAACTAAAGGCTCTTTCACACAGACGTTCCAGAACCTGGCCCCAGTTTACAAGTCCCTGGACTGTATTGAGCTGGCCACTTCGGTGCACGTATTTCACATCACACAGCAGGAACTGGGCCTTCTACGCTAACCACGCAATGCGAATAGCTTGGCGGCTAAACTTCACATATAATTTTCATACAACAATAAATAAGACTTTGTTAGTTATATTAGTTATTGGTGGGTCGATCACAATCAAAACAGGACACAGCTTTATATTTTACTTCTATCACCCTCGATTGCTATTAAATTTGGCCAGCAAATTTTTTTCCCACAGAATAAAAAAAACAACCAAAGTAATGTTATCCCGCTAATAAGCGCTGGCGAGTTTCGCCATCGGCACCGGCGATGTTAAACTAAAGTATATCAGCAACCAAATATGGAGATGCAAGCATCTCTTTTTCTGCATTTCCGCATAACTTCCAAATTAGCAGTGGTGCTCGTGGTCAACCCATCTACAACCAGCAACCAATCGGCAAGCTGTGGCTTGTATTGCTAACCAATCAGTAAGCTATCGCTGCAAGCGTCTCCCAGGTGGTTAGCGTTAGAAAAATGCCTGGTCTGGACTAGGTACTAAAAATGGGTTCCGGAACTGCCTCGAGGAATCACAACTGGGCCGAGTTCTGTGGTGTGACTGTGACAAAAGTGCCCGGAAGTGCTGGAAAAAGGTTCTGGTTCCAGAAGAAAGTTCTGCTAGTATGAAAGCGGCCTAGCGGCTTAGTATCACACATTAAAGTGAATTCTTTCCTTCTCACTTTAAAACTAATTCATGTTAAACAAAAGGTGTGTTTTCCTTAGAGGCCACAGTTGGCATGCCCGGGACACAAATTCAGCACCTAAATGTGACCGCACCTCCCCAGGCTGTGATGGTATCAGCTGATCTTGCACCATTGTGCACGTCTGCCTTAGCTAACACCAGCCCCCCCCCCCCCTTCCTGCTTTATGTTGCCCTGTGCCTCATCGGCACTACGTGAGCCAGGATTCTGAGGAGGAGACTGACGGGGACACACCCTCCGGTCAGCCGGCCCGGCTGGGAGTGAGCTGCTTCTCGCCAGAGTTCCAGCAATTCCAGCCCTACGTGCCGGAAAACTTTGCCGACTTCGAGGTGTACAACGCCAGCCTGGAGTGCTCCTCAGCGGTGCCCCCTGGTGGTGTTGCTGGGGTGGCGGCCTGTGAGAAGGTGGTGTCGCGGAGCCCCACGGTCAGTAGCTGCACCAGCGGCTACTTCTCACACAGCGGCTCCAACGTGACGCTGTCAGACGCCACCTTCACCGCCAGCGACAGCCTGGACCAGCTGAGCGGACCAGGGCGCGACCCCCAGGACGAGCGCGCCTCGCTCCACACCAAAAGTGCCTCGGGGGGAGACTGGCTGGCCGCGGGCCACACGCCCCCGCTTCCCAGCCGCTGCCCCCCAGCCGCCCCGCCTTCCCCATCCCCCACCGGCACGGGCGGCCCCCTGGACGTGCCCGGGGAGTGCAGTCTCAGCATCAGCCAGGAGTTCACTGACTTCCAGGGAGCCGAGGAGGGCGCAGCCGTGGACAGCTGGCAGCCAGCGGCAGGGGAGGGCTCTGGGCACCACGGCACGGGGCCCACAGGGCCCCGCCGGCTGCACAACGGCAAGGAAGCTCGCCAGCGGCCAGCCTCTCCTGCCTACGACGGCGGGCCCGACCCCTTTGTGGACGACCCCGGGCGGGTGGCCGGGAGCTCCAGTGGGGACGAGGGCTCGCCAGCCGCCCAGCTCCCGGACTGGATGGCCCCGGGGGAGTCGGTGTGGGTGGGCAAAAAGAGCGGCACGGTACACTACGTGGGTGGGGTGGAGTTCGCCCCCGGCATCTGGGTGGGTGTGGAGCTGGACCTCCCTGCTGGTGAGTGGTCATGTGATCATCTTATTTGGTTAGAGTCCCTCTGAGAAACGCCATGCAGCCACCACTTAGGCTCTAGATAGATGCATCCGATGTGTCTGTAGATTTCATAGATCTAAATAGATTTAATAGATTTGAAAATAAGTTTGAAAGTAACTTTTATGATACATTTAAAGATGAATAAGGCTGGCCCCCAGGAGCGAAGGCCCCCCGCTAAGCGGTGAGCTGAGCTCGTGTCGGTGTGCGATGACCTCTCCCCCCTGTTCCCAGGTAAGCACAATGGCACTGTGCAGGGCCGGGCGTACTTCCGCTGCCCGGCCGGATGCGGCGTCTTCGTCAAGCCCTCCCGGCTGTCCCGGGGCTCCCCGGCGGCGCGGGGCTCCTCCAGGCCCCACCAAAAGCACCGCAGTGCCACCCTCCCCGCCCGGCGGACGGAAGAAAGGACAGGGGGTCGGCGGGGGTTTCGGGATGCAGCTCAGAGCCGCCGCACCTCCTGGAATAGCTGAAGCGCCGCGTCCCGGCACCTGCAGCCAGCGCCACTTTGCACTCCAGTGTAGTCGAGTCACATGATACCTACTCAGTGTGGTTTTTCTTTCTTTTTTTTTCTTTTTTTTTGTTTTTTTTAAACGGGATCTTAATTTTATAAAAATGTATTCAAGTAAATGTTTGTTTGAATGTGATAAATAGGATGCAGCCTTTTTATTTTAATCTTTGACAGATGCTCAGTTGTTCTGCGCTGAGACTGACACGCGGACTGGGCGGGCTTCCACGATGTATTTTCCTCTTTCTTTAACATAAGTGCTGCAGCTTCCTGTGAGAGATTTCGAGTTGGAAACACAGCATCGTTTGAGGAGGAGCCGATGCTTCCTGAGCAAATGGAACGTGCCGATGTCTGCCTGTCAGCGCTAGTGGCTTGAGTCATTGAAAATTGTATGAATCACCAAAGACCTGATGTCTTATATCTGCTGTCCCACTGATGACAAAGTTTGCATGGTTGTGTGCAAAGCATTGTCATGTATCCGTGTATAAACACACACACAAACACACACTAGCCAAGTTCAGATGATGACTTCTGATGCAGCTTCAGCAATGATTTGTCACCTAGTTCCCGCTGGCCGCTGTGTGGTCAGGCTGATGCCATCTGACGGCTTTGCTGCCTTACAGCCCCGTCGCTACGGAAACATGAGGGGTTCTTGACTGTTGCGTGGATGTTCCCTGAATCCAGACTCAACCCTATGTGTGTCATGTCCATTATAAGTCAAATCATTGTAGAACTGAGGTGGCGAGGAATGTGGGTGGAACGCCATTCAACTGCTTCTGAGTGACTGTGTAATTATGATGTCATTGTGATGTCATAAAGGTACTGTTGTCTGAACAAATCTACATCTTGGGGATTTTGGCAATTATGTGTGCTGAGAAAAAGGGCAGTATCAGGAAATGTTTGTAATGTCCACCTGTACAGGTGCATGTGTGTGTCTGTGTGTGCGTGTTTTATATTCAGAACTATGTCAAATCTTCTGCAGTCTGCTTAAAACTAATATTTTTAGATTAATTATTTTGAGGTAAAGATCTGTGGAATGCCGAAGAATGATTGGGTGGCTTGTTGTGGCGTTTAAAAGTGGTTTGAGGGGAAAGGCCCTATGCCTTTAAATGAGAGAAAAGCTGCTTTCCTTGCTGAGGACTTGTAAATAAAGCCCTATCGCTGTATTTCCCAGTCCGGTCCTTGGGGTCTCACAGACGGCCCACGGGCATGCCAACTGTGGACTGCCTGGCAGGGGGCAGGGAGCTGGGAGGGAGCAAAAATGTGGACTGGGTTAGGAAACCCAAGGACTGGGTTGGGAAACACTGCCATATTGGAAAATAGTGTTTACTATATTATAATGTACAGAACTGTAATTTATAAGATATCAGTCAACTGTATTTAATTGATGCAGAAGTCTTTTAGAATACAGAACGTTTACAATCCAACGAGTGCCGTTCTTCTTTGCTTCCGTCCATTATGTGCGACCATATAAGAGCATTCCAAACACACACAATGGTAGCTGTACATAACTGGTTCCAAAAGTACAGTGCATAATTATATGTACTTTATATATAAGGAACATGGCTTAATGTGCAAATATGGTGCACTGTTTCTTCTCTCAGATAACTAACCTGACGCGCTCTTCCAGTGGAATATGACTACAGTTAATTTAACAGTCAAATTCCCAGTGGGGAGCAAAAATGTGGCCTGTCTCTCTGTCCCCGAGGACCTGACTGGGAGACTGGCAAAATGGTAAAGGGTGCTGTTCACTAAAAATCTTCAATGAAAGTCAGGAATACAATATAAAATGTCATACATAATACATAGTGTTATACATTTTTGCTTTTCAGAAAAGCATTATGGAAAAATACTCCTACTCAATACTTATTCACATTACTAATGGCCCACTGCAAAATCACAAAACGTTGAATTTTAAATTATGATCAACCTGGTCAGAGTCCCTACTTGACAATGTGTCCAAAATAATCCAAAATATAATGTTTTGCCAAAAATTGATGAGATCTGCCTGAATGACAACTGATATATAAACATTCTTTAAACTCGGTCTCTCACAAAATTTTCCACATCAAAATCAATTATTTGCCAGCAAGTCTTTTAAATAAAAGAACTGTAAAATGCCACTTGCATGAGTATTCAACCCCAACACACTAGCATTCGGTATTGGCTGTGTAGCCACCATTTGCTGTAATAACGGCAAACGGCATTTGGGATTGAGTCGCTGCCAGCTTTTTACACTCTTCAGGAGTGATTTTTGCCCATTCTTCATGCCTGACTTGCTTCAGGTCCCTCAGATTGGGTGGATGTTTGTTGACTGTAATTTTCAGAGAATATTGCAGGTTCTAAATATGATTTAGACCTGGACTTTGACCTGGTCCCTTCAGAACATTCACCTTTTTTATTGCTAGGGACTGGTCCTTAGGACCAGGTCCTGCTCAAAGGAGCTTTAGTTTGATTTTTTGCACATTGAAGGATGTTTTTTGTAATATATCCCTTCGATTTTGACAAAATGTCCAATTTCAGAAGATTAAAAGCATACTCACAGCATGCTGCTGCTGCTACCATGCTCCGCTGTGTGGAAAGTGTTATTTAAAGGATGGGCCATAATACGCAGAGGCCAACACAGTGATCATTTTAAGGGGCGTTCATTTTTCAAAGACACTATTTCCAACAGATACAAAAAAAATGCTGCATGTAATATTCTGGGATATATTTGACAGTAAGCTAAGATTTGGTACTTGTAGCCGATGTGCCGAATGCAGCAGAAATGGCCAGAGGTAGAGACTTGAGTGACTTTGACAAGGGCCAAATTGTTACAGGCAAACGCCTGGGTGAGAGCATCTCTGACATGGCAATGCTTGTGGCCTTTCAATCTCCTCACAGTCAGCCGTGGTCAGTAGCTACTGAGAGAGGTCCGAGGTAGGGAAACCTACAATCCGCCCATAGGGTGGTGGCTGGCCAAGATTTGTTAATACGGGATATGAACGAAGGCTGTCATGTTTGATATAAACCAACAGAATGGTAACTGTTACCAAAATGGCAGATAATTGTGATGACAATCATTGGAGATACGTGTCACAACGTCTAGGGGATCGAGCCCTGCTGTGTAGGGTGCCACATAGCCGTAAGTCAATCAGAGTGCCCATGCTGACCCAGTGGTTAAACTGGCTTTTGTAAGGGGGGGGGGGGGGCTTCTTTACTCACTGTGGTTAATATCTCTCAAAACATCTTTATTTACCTCGACTTGCCCCATTGGTTTAGTACATATTTCATTGATATAAGACCTACTTATTTATATCTCACATCAATTCACATTTTAGCAGCAGTTCTTAAGCCTACATTTCACCATCAATCAAAACTGTGGCGCCAACTTCTCGAGCTGGAGTCGAGAAGTAACGTTCAGTAATGGACTCACCAACTGTGTGATGTCACGCATTCTTGCAGGGCATGTGCATTCAATGATAATTAATTCCAATAAAAATAAAAAAGACATTGGTGGGTTTAATTTACTTAAACTCTAATTTAGTGTTGTCAATATAATTATTCACAAAGTCTGATATGATGGTATTTTTTAGAAGGAGATGAAAATGCACCAAGTATTATATTATTAGAAATACTGAAGCAGAGGGCGCTCAGCTCCGGCTGGCTGTATTGCAGAGGTGAGGAGGCAGAGCTGAGTTCCGGAGGGCTCCGGCCCAATTTAAACTGTGTGCGGACCCCAGTCTGCCCTCGCAAACATAGGCAATGGACATGCAAGCATGAGAACTGAAGCCTGGAGCAATTGAAGTAGTTCACCTGGTCTGATGAATTCTAAAAGATTAGATCTAGGATTTACCCTCTACTTGCAAAATGTTTCCTTTTGATTACAACAACACGTTTTGTCAAGTTTCTGTGGCCCCACAGGGGGTCACGGACCCCTGGTTGCTGTCTCTTGCTGTACTTTCCTTTGTGTATCCAGTTTTTTTTCTTTTACCTTTAAGTCTGCCTTAACTAGAGCACCTCTGCCATCTTCTGCATGGTGCCTTGGATCTGCAGGTTAAAGTGCTTGTGAGTCCATCCTCTTTGTCCCCCGTTGTTACAACACTGATAGCAGAAGCTTGAAATCAAAACGACCCAGTTCTACTGCACGGGATAGTTTTGGACTTGCTGAAACGCAAGCATCTTCTAATATATCGTGATTATACAAGGGAAATGTGGTGACACCTCTACCCAAAGCATATCGTAGATATCCCAAAGTCCATTAGGCCGTTTGTTTTTTTATAAAAAAGACTTCTTAAAAAATCTTTTGATGAACATCGTATTAAGTATGCACATGAGCAGTACGATAAAGGCAAGGGAAATTTGTTTAAAATATATGTTTGGCCTGAATTATGATTTATTACATGCATACTACGTATATTACGCTTATTTTGCTTTAATAAGATAAGGCACCATTTGGCCACCAGATGTCACTGTGAGGCGACATGTGGAACGTTTCGAAAGATCGAATCTTCCGTTCTACTAATTATTTCAACTGCCTCGACCTTTCAAAAAGCCACATTTGTCGCTTCGCCGCCGGCCAGCTAGCTAGCCGCTTCTTTTGTTGGTTACTCGTCGTCTGTGTTACGACGGAACTTCATTTCCCTACATGCACGGTCTCGGCTTTTTGACGAGGGAGCGCGGGGTGTGATGGTATATTGGAGGACTGAGCGCCCGCGTACTGACAGGACTCTATCCGGCGCCTCGGCATAGAGCAGCGATTAGAAACTAACGATGGCGGCCGCAGGAGGAGGGAAAATCAGAACCAGGAGGTATCACATCGCTTCTAAGCCGTACTCAAAGGGCAGCCAGGTGAGTCGGACGCGGGGCTTTCGGTAACCTAACGTGCTTATGGGCACGGTGGCGTCCTTTGTTGGGGGCTGCAGCCGTGTCGCTCGCGCTTTTTTTCCCGCGGAGACGCGGCGCGGCCTGGTCGCGCCGCTCGGCTTTTCGGGCCTGCGTTCCCTGGCCAGCGCGTGGGGGAAGGGATCCTGGCCGGGCGTCGTGGGGGGAGACTGGCTGTGCTGTAATGGACGCGGCAGTGCGGCGGTCCCAGCAGCCCCTGTCGGACTCGGTCGCGGCCGGCGCCTTTCGAACAGGGATCCCTGTGCCAGTGCGGCCGCATTAGCCTAGCCTAGCTTATCCTAGCTTAGCTTAGCCTAGCCTAGCCGCCGGTGGTTCGTCGGTAGTTTGTTCGCACGATGGCGGGCTGTCGCCACACCGAGTGTGGAAGCGGAGCCGTGCGTTAGGGAAACTGGACCGTGTCCAGGCCCCACATGGGCGACCGGATCCGGCGGTCCGCGGCCCTCAGCTGACAGCGCGGCAGCCATAGAAACATATAAACGGGTCCGAGAGAAAACGGAGCGATGCTGGTTAAAGAGGGAGGCGCGGGGGACGGAGGCCTGCGTGTCCGGCTGCAGCGTGCGGCGGCGGGAGTTTATCCGCGCCTCGATCAGCATGCGGTTCGGCGGCAGGGCCCCGGTAACCTCCCGCTGGACTGGCTCGCAGTTCCCCGGGCTTCCTGCCCGCGTGCCCCGGTCCGACCCGCTGCTCGT
>JAODKN010000046.1:17922992-17939897 GCA_026774425.1 Petrocephalus zakoni | reverse complement strand
CACTGCTGATTCGGATGGATGTGGGCTCAATACATCTTCTCTTGAAGTCCATAATGAGTTCTTTGGTTTTTTCCAGGTTTAGTGCCATATTGTTCTCTGAACACCATGTTGAGAGTCTGTGGACCTCGCCTCTGTAGGCTGATTTGCCGCCACCTGTGATTGGTCCCACTGTCATTGTGTCTTCTACAAACTTCAGAGTCAACACAGCGGAGTGAGTGTGTGTAGGGGATGTTCTCTGTGACCTCAACCAGAAGATCATTCATGGTCCAACCAAACAGAAAACTAAACAGGGAAAACTGTTGCATTGTAATTCTGCAGGCAAGTGTTTTTTATGTGCGACTCTCATGTGACAGAAATAATCTTAAGCAACAATTTGCAGTTGCTCACAAGACAACGGTTTTGCTGAATCTTTGAAAGTTATAGAGTGAGTTGCTTGTTTGGCTTAGACTTATCTTTAGGATTATGGTTCCCATGTAAATTATTGTGCATTGTTTTAGATAAAGCAGAAGTACATTTTACGCAATCCTGCAAAACAGGACTGCTGAGCTAGCTGTCATTTTCACTCATCTGTTTTTTTTTCCTGGTTGCTGGGATACAAAAAGGAAGTCAAGGACATGTCAGCTGATAAAACTGCATTCTGTGTCACACCAAAGAGTAATTCCATTAAAAATAAAGTGGAGAGAATGGTTAAAGATTGACTGAAGAGAATGAGTACTCAAGCTAACGCCTGGGGCACCTGCTGTATTGAAGGTGTCAGCTTACACTTTTCTGTCCATTTGGTAGGATATTTTTGCAGTGTGTGTAAAAACTCTGTAACATGGAGACTGAAAATCCAACAGGAACAGTGCACACTATCAGGGAGCCAAGATAGTGCATCGCCCAGGCTAGGGGGATGAGAATGATCCTGCTGCTACTGGAGATGCCATTGATTTGGTACCCTCTATCGGTATCGGGGAGATACCCACAAAAAATGCTGGATCAGATAATGGGGAGGGTTAGAGTAAGAAATCCAGTCGAATTTCCATCAGAGATTTCTTGTGCGATAGAGAAAATATTTTGCCTTAGCAGGGCATACCGTAAACAGAAGTGAGGGGCTGTTACATACTATTACTATGCGGTAGGAAAACTAGGAAAGCCCGCAGACACATTTGGGTACATTGTAGAGGTTGTTTATTAAACCATCACCCAGCTCCAAGCTGTACGTGTTCATGTTTGCTGGGAGAAACGAGGCATCCTCCACTCATTGGACCTGCCTTGTCTGTCTCCGTTAGTGGATGTATTAAAGGTGCATTTCAAATAAGCCTTTGATTGTATTCATTAATAATTTCTGTTATTTCAGTGGTTAACTAACACTTTAATCCAAAGAGACCTTTACAATCTCTTATTGTGCATGAGAGTTTTAAGTTACACTTTTTCTTACAGTGGAATCTACTCCTGAAATATACCATTTTGTGGTTATGTGGCTTAGGACTCAAGTGACTGATCAGAAGGTTGCTGGTTTGGATCACATGGCTGGAAGAATGATTGCGTTACAGGGCCTATGAGCAAAGCCCCAGATAAAGGCTGAGCTTGTACCTGTAAAAATTGCAAATGAAGTGTCTTGTGTCTTGACTTTACTTACGTCCATTATGACTATGAGGATATTTCACATTTTATGATGAAACAAATTTCACCACTAAAGTAACAAACTTTACTGCTGTTACACAAAGCATGTTGATTATTTTGCTGCAGGTGCTATTGAAGTGTAACCCTGTACACATGCTTATTTAATTTCCCCATATTTCTAGGCCAGTATCCCAGGGGCTTCCTCTCATGTGGGCAGTGTGCCAAACATAACAAACAAATTTTCCTGAATATGAATCTGGGGGTAGCCGATTCTGGGAATCTCAACAGGAACCCCCTGTCAACCCTGCAGCGGCTTTATGGCTTTAATCTGTGCTCCCTACATGTTGACCTTTGGAGCTGCGTGGCTCAGGCACGTCTTCCATTGCTGTGGATGCACACAGATCGCATCCTGCTACGTGCAATTAGACCCCCGCAGACATGCTTACATGTAAAGAGCTTCATCCAGCCATTTAGTGAGTGGCATTATAGCATCACAGCTATGGCGCTTTTGATCTGCAGGATATGTCTAAACCATCCCAGGCCCATATCATCATTCAGTGAATGGGTTTCTCCTGGTGAATTGAATTTCTTCTTGAATTACAGCTTCAGCAATGTAGCTAAAGGCATATTAGACAATGAGAGCTCATTAACAGCCAGCCATACCTGACCCAAGACAGGCATCGCTGGACTGAGTCCTGCAGCACCTGTCATTATATGAGTTCATAGTGATGAGTTCATGAGTTCAGCTAAAATACCTTGTAGATGTGTCATCCATTTTCTTACAGTTAAATAACAGAACAGATTCCGCACATGCCTTGTTTGTTTTGCACCCAGCTGTCAGCAGTGACACCACCTGCCCCCCCCCATCTCTCCCCCCCCACTAGGCACCTTATCCTGGGCACCCACTCACAGGATGACTACTGTGACCATCATGCCAATGCCACTGGTTTCTTGTGACTGTGAGAGCTTACTTAACTTTCATTAGTCAGTGTTGGTAGTATTTTCAAACTCATGTATCAACATCATACATAAGAAAGTGAATTTTATTCACTTTATGGCTCTGAAATTTAAAGTATGCCACTAGATACTGTGAATGATGTGAAAAAACTGCCTTTAAGCCTGTTAGGTAGAGCCCTAAATCTACCCTGCTAGGACTGTGAATACTATGATATTACCTTAGACAGAACTGTAATAGCTAAAAGTATATCTTATTGATACCATGATACATTTTTCAAGTGTCCCCTATGAAACAATAGTTTCCTGTCTGTTTCCCTCCCAGCCCTAGGTCCAAGCCCGGCAAGGACAACGTCCCCGTCCCGGCTGCTTCGTGGACCCCTCCTTGCGGTGCCTGAGTGCCCAGAGATCCCGTTCCCGTGACTGTCCGCCCAGAACGGGCCTTAGTTCATTTGGTGCTCGGCGTTCGGGTCTCCTGCCTTATTTCCGCTGTGCCCGCTCGGCTTGCATAGTGCTCTGTTTTGTTTCGGAGCAGTTGGCTCCGCTGCGCCTGCTCTGCTCGAGCGGCTCTGTTCTGTCCAATCAATAAATTAATCAATAAAATCCCCTCTTGTCTTCCCCGTGACAGTAGTAGTAGTTGTAATAGTAGCACTGAGTATTGAGTATTTGAGAGCAAGGTTGGGGGAGGTGAGAAGAAGACAATTTCCCCACGGGGATCAATAAAGTATGCAAATTCACCAAAAATAATTACCATTCCCTGTGACCCAAACCAGGATGGGCCACTGTACACGCGGGTGGGATGTGCCATGCCCTGCCGTAATCGGTACATGCAGTAGTGCAGAACCACGCACCCACCAGCAGAAGTTACATAAACCTGTGTGCATTTCATCTCGATTTTGTGGCAGTTGGGTGGGGGGGTCTTTGTTACAGTTGGATCATTATGAATACTTTTCCAAGCAATGTTTGTTTTTTCGCCACCCGACCGCTTAAACAATCACGGGCAGAGCTGCTGACATTTCTTCTCCATTTATGGATATCCTACCCAGATCTCTTTCACTGTGTTGAGGAGCCAAGTGCTATGAAGAGTCTGATATAAGGAGCACGTGCCTTTCCGGGTCACTTCTGCGCCGCTTGCGGTCCAATGGCCCTTTTGCTCATATCCTTTTCTGCCCTTATTTTACTAGAGCATTAAAGGTCTTTTTTGGTCACAATGGGAATTGCAGGAGTCCTGAACTGGAGTTTAATCCCTGGGACAGTCAACTTCTGATGTTTTTCTACTGTTGTGTCAAGCAAAGATGAGAATGCAGCAAGATGAAGATTCATTTTCCCCTCCAAACTGGGAACAGGAAAATAAAGTGACCATAACCAGCCTAGTTGAAATGTTTAGTTCCAAAACTTAAATAATTGCACGGTATCTAGATACAACTGGACAAAATAAGCAATTAAAATGTTACTATTACTATGAAAAATGTAAAAGTTTTTTGATGCCATTGAGGGGTACATCTATGGGATGAGAGAAACTTGAAAAGATACTTTACTGCATGATGCAGTGACGCCCCCCCCCACCCCCAGCCACATGTCAGTAAGAGTAAGTAGATAATGGTAGACATCTTTTGTGCTTGTAGGTCCATACAAGGGGCCATTGTGGAGATGGTGGTTTTCTACAAATACCTGGGTGTTTTTCTTGACAATATCAACACGAAACATAACACAGATGCACTCTACAAACAAGGACTTTATTCTCAGAGGAAGCTCCGGTCTTTAATTGTCTGTGTCAGACTATTTGTGTTTTACCACTACTATGGAGTTTTCTGTCAAGTGGAAACAATTTGTTGACCTGAGTGGTCTATTTGTACTTCACCAATTACGTTGCATAGCTTGTCATAGATATACAAAACAAGCCAGAGCTCATCCACAAACGCTGCTCCTCTCGTCGTCGTCTCTGCTTGTTCTCATTAGCATTGGCAACTGCAAACGCTGCTCCTCTTGTCGTCATCTCTACTTATTCTCATTAGCATTGGCATCCGCAAACGCTGCTCCTCTCGTCGTCGTCTCTACTTGTTCTCATTAGCATTAGCATCTACGAACACTGCTCCAAAAGTCAGATAAGTAAAACATATTAATTTAGGCAGATGTTTCATAAAGACACATTTATTTTGTTCAATTTGCATTTATTCCAGAGTTTAACAAATCTTAAGATTAATTTTAAACTGTGGGAATGTCAAGCAAGATAATGTGCAGCTAACAGTAGAGAACTGAGTGTAAGCCATTATGACGTCGCCAGTGGAATGTTATGGGTCTGGGTGATAACAATGTACTCAGAGCACTGTGTACATGTGAATCCGGATTCTGGGAGGGATCCTGCTAGGGAAATTCAGGTCAAATGAATGATGCTACTTCAATGGCCATTAAATGGACTAATTTATCAAGGACAAAACAATCAGAATAACAAGCTGGCGTAAGTCATGCCTAAGGGAAGGAACCAGTTGATGAGACAGGTGGGAAAGTGATGTTTTATTAATCCCTGTGGGGAAATTTCCTTTTTGCTTTACATCCGTCTCATGCTCCATACAGGTGAGAGCAAGCTTGGGCGTCACAACAAATGGGTAACGGCCTTGCGGCGTCCAGTCGACTTGGGTCATGGGTCTTGCTCAAGGATCCATAGACGTTAAAAGGAAAGGTGACTAATTGTCATTCCTGGCACACCACAGCTCACAGTTCACAACAACAAATTGTGTCCACTGCATTTAACCCATGACACAGCTGTGGGCAGCTAATCCTGTGCCCAGGGAGCAGTACTTGGGAACAGTACCCTGCTGTGGCATTATCCCAAGGCTGCAGACAGTACCAGAGAGTAACGTTGGTCATTACAATACTGATATGGTTTGGGAGCAGGACCTGTATCTGTGGAAAGACCAAATGGAAGCAGAATGACATGAGCAGGAAATCAAAACGTCAACGGGAGCATGATGAATTATGGTAGTACAAATGGTCTACTTTGGATGCAGTGGTGCACTGGCACACAGCTGTGTATCTCTTGGAGTAATGTATCATTCCGTTCCAATTTTCAAAAAATGATTTGAGTGCCACTGGCATTAAATTTCTTTCACTCCCATTAGCAGGATCCTGCTTCATTAGCACCTTCCTATATTCAGAAGCAGATCCATTTCTTGCACCTGTCTCCTGGACAGATCCATGGATGTAGGTCAAAGGTGCTGGCTGCAAGGAGTGTAATAGCATTGTCAGAACTATTTGCTGCTGAGCTGCTGTCTCTAGTTTTACGTGTGGTTGAATTTATGAGTTCTGCCTGGCTAGCTCTCAACGCGTCGTGGCATGCTATCCGACGGAGGCCCTATTTATGACAGCGCTGACAAAGACATGGAACAGTGATGCATTGTGGGAGAATGTCAATACCAGAGCTATCCAAGATCAGTTACAGGGTGTGAGGAGTGGCCAGTAAATGTAGATATAGGAAGGGAAGCAGATCTGCGTAGCCTTACAAACAAACCCTGATCCACGAAACTGTCTACTTAAGTATAGGCAAGGGCTGTCTACTTAAGTATATGCAATGGCATCTTGGCCAGGTTATCCCATCAATGGATTATTTATTTTCTAATGGCGTGGGCATATAACAGGATGAGAATGCCGAGATTCATCAGGCTCGAATTGTTGAAGAGTGGTTCAGGGAGCATGAAGAATCATTGTCACCTGTGAATTGGCGACCGCAGAGTCTTGACCTTAACCCCATTGAAAGTCTTTGAGATGTACTGAAGAAGACTTTATGGAGTGGCTCAACTCATCTATCAGCAATACAGGACCTCTGTAAAAAATGAGTGGAAATCTGGATGGGAAAAAGTGTTGTGATGTTGCATAAGCACAATGTGCACCATAATCAAAGCTAAGGGCAGTCCAATGAAATATTAAAGTATGCGACTTGTTTTTGGCCGGACAGTGTATAATGGTATGACTACAGGAGAATTCAGCTATGCTGGCTGAAAATGCACTTCCTTAAGCCCAGTAGCCAACAGCCACAGGAGTGGTTTAGAGAATAGGAAAGGATCTGGCAGCTTTCGGGTGGAAAGTAAAATAAGCACAAAATCATAATAAACTCAAACCCCTACCTCACCAGGGACTGGAGCCCCTACCTCACAAAGGAACTCAAACCCCTACCTCACTGGGGACTCCAGCCCCTACCTCACAGGAGACATTTACATTTATAGCATTTGGCAGACACCATTAGCCAGAGACTTACGTAAGTGCTCAGAGACTCCATTAGTGAATGCTTTCTGATACTGGTTCAACAGATCCCAGGCTAAGAATACTATCCAAAACTGAACATCTAGCTGGAATTCATTCCACCACATATGTGCCTAAACAGAGAAGAATCTAGATGCATGTCTTCTTCGTGCCTTGAGTGATGTTGGGACAGTCGAGCACTGCTAGAGGATCGGAGAGAGCCCGTATTTCAAATGGGACTGCAGCCCCTATCTCAATGGGAACTCTAGCCCCTACCTCAGTGGGGACTCCAGCCCCTAGCTCAAAGGGGACTCCAGCCCCTATCCCGTCAGGGAACCTAGCCCCTAACTCACAGGGGACTCCAGCCCCTACTTCACAGGAGACTCCAGCTCCTACCACACCGGGGACTCTAGCCCCTACTTCACAGGAGACTTCAGCCTCTACCTTAGTGGAGACTCTAGCCCCTAGCTCACAGGGGACTCCAGCCCCTAACAGGGATGACAGGGATGACCCAATGTTAATGTGTTAATTGGGTTGAAGTGAAACTGCCTTACACTGATTACAGTCAGCACAAACTATGCATCATGTATATTTCCCCCAGGTACTCTGGTGTCCTCCTATGGTCCGATATGCCCCATGCTGCCTCGGTTTGGCTCTGGGTCTCCTACAACCCTGACCAGGTTCTATGGTGGAAAGCTGGATGGATGGAAATCTGGGTGTGATTTTTGGTCTTTCCATTTCCAAACATAAATGAGTTTCGTTCGCATGTCGGCATTTCCTGTGTGGGGCTGTAGGTGGGGCTCCTGAGCACAGCCCTGGGCTGGGGCACATTAACAATGACTAACCTGGGCTGTGAGCTGTTAGGTGAGGAAATGGAAAATCCACACTGGTGTATCCTTAGAAGGTGGGATTTCTGACCTCATGCCCTCACCAAAGTTATTGCAGTAATTTGCACTGCCCCGTCACTTTGCTGTCATTGGCTTTGCCTTCTGGTAACTTTTCATAACATCTTAGTCAAATAATTTGTCATTTCTACTGCGCCTCATATATCTGGCACATTTTCTTTTTAAAAACCTTATGTTATAAACAGATGTAATATATAGAATGATTATTTTACGATAATGTGTTCTGTGTTATGATTCCAGCTGAGCTAATGTACTTATCGTATAGGAGCAGGAGACTTAATGAAAACAAGCATTTATGACAGACGTATATATTATGGTAGACCTATATATAATGAAATTTCTGTCAAGCACTGAACTCAGAGAGTGAAATTAGTAAAGATTCCAGGATGAAGTAATCATATTCCTAGCATTGACCGTTAAGATGCAACAACTCTGTTTATAGAGGCATTGTCATGATTCATCATGTCTACTGAGACGATGCATGCACAGGGATGGTGGCTGTGCATGTGAACGCAGCTCCCAGCCAATGGGATTGCGAATGATCATGAGGAGGCAACCAATCAGAAAAGACCTGAGGCACCACTTATAGGGGGAGCTGCGTGATACATAAACAGAGACGGGCATCTCTTTCTAAATTAATGTGTGTAAAGCAGATAAAATCATATTCAGATTGCTCAGCCCCTGTGCCTTTTTTCACAACCTGTTTCTCATGCGTCGAATTGGCTCCCCCGGTTTCTTTCATATTTTTAATTCTTCTCAAGAACTGAATAAGCAAACAAGCAAACATTAATAGAAAAGCCTGTTCTTTACAAAGGGAGTTCATTTATATTACTGAAGAAAAAATTCTAGAATCAAAGTGCAGTGGTCACAGTGCAGCCGGAGCAGAAATTCAGAGCAGGTATATTGGATATTAATATGGTATTTCACATGTAACACACAGGTTTCTTTCCAGTCTTTTGGAAATCTGAAATGCCAAAGTAGTTTTTAATAAGAAAACTCACAAGCACTCTTGAAACGGATGAATTCAAGTAGAGCAGGCTGTGAGGACAGTATTGAACAGACAGGCATTTGATTTGTTGTACAAAACACAGACACAGTGCAGGTGAAATCCCTGTCTTGTATGGTATGGTACTTCAGAGCTCTACACGACGACCAAACATGGACAGTTTGGAGCAGGTCGATGACACAGCAAAGCCGCGGTATGTAAATAAGTGTGGAATCAGGGGCACTGTGTGCCAAGGACTGCTCTCCTGAAATATGAAGACAGAGATGCCTGTGACACTGAATGCGGCTTTCAGCACAGAGCTCCAGCATGGGAATCGACTCTGTCTGTCTTCCTGGGGACTCCTTTGTCTGGGGAAAGTAATTGGAGATCATTAAAAAAGATAATCATTTCTCATCATTTTGTTTGTAAAGCTTCAGATTGAGAAATATGTAAAAGGCAGCACTTGACTTCCTGTCAAACATTGCGCATCGGGCAAGCTTTAAAAAATCCCCGTTGCTATGATAATACATACTTTCTTAAACTACATTTAGAAGACCTCATCTTTTGGCTGGCTGCCTGAAGTAGGGTGACTCCTCATTGGCTGAAGCCTGCATTGGCTTCCTGTGATTGGCCCAGCCTGATGTTCACGTGCAGGGCCATTCTGAATGTGCATGCTCAATCCTCCCCCACCCGTATTTCTCCCAGTGATTTCCTGCTCTTGCTTTAGACTAAATGCCAAATAGGCCAGTTTCCTCTGGTTACTGCCAACAGGAGGCGGGAGCCTGACAGGAAAGTAAGACATGAAGGAACACTGGGTGTTCGTGGCTGGGACAGCTAGTCTTACAGACCCGCCGCCTGAGTGTGTGGGGTCGTATTTACCCCATACCAATTGTCCCCTCAATGTAGTAAAAACCTGTTACTTTTTAGGTTTTTTTCAGGTTCCTATATTATAAATCTTAATTTTATAATAATCAGTCATTTCAATAAAAAAACGAATATAGCCAAAAGTCTTGGCTATTTGGTTACTTATGATAGGGGTTAGGTTAGGATTAGGGTTTTACCATTAAAAATAGAGAGTCCCCACAATGATGTAGACGCTTAATTTGTGTGTATGTGTGTGGGGTGGTTATATACATACCAAATGTCCCCACAAAAAAAAATGTTATTTTGGCGTTAGGAGGACCATTTTTTTCAGAACCAAAAAAGGAAATTCAACTTTATAAAAATCCATAAGCCCAATAAAAAAATGTCACCTGCTTTGTATTTTACTTAGCTGCTTATGGTGATGGTTAGGTTCCATGCCTACATAGGAGCAGACTGCCAGCGCCCTGGGTGTTCTTCTGCCATTAACCGCTGTGCCTTTGTGACAAATCATGTAAAACCATGCCAGTAACTCACTAGGTTATAATTCCACAAAAAGACATGCTGGTCAGGCCTTATAAAGCTGTTTGTGCTGAAAACTATCCCTGATTTATGGGCACATTGACCATTCCTGACAGCTCAAAGAGAGTATGAATGTTGGGGAATGTCCAGCAATCCCTCTCCGCATTTTCTGCGTTGGTTTGGTATTGCGCGCTAGCTATTGCCGTTAGCTAGCAGCCGCTTATTCCGAATCCCCTCGTCTCACCGGCCACATTCTCCAGGCAGAGAAATGAAGCCTTGGAGGGGTTCAGCCTGACTACAGAGGCCCTGTGTTGGTGTGGGAACAGCGCTCTGCCAGGCCGGTGTCACAGCCGACCAAGAGGGGGAAGCACTTTTCTTTCTGATCACACGCAAACCTTGATGCTGCTTCCTGTCTGTCTGGGAGAAAAGTGAACGTCTCTTTGCCATGTTTCTACAGAGTCAGCTGATTAGCGCAACAATGTCCCCAGGCTTCCTACACAGAACATGGAATGATTTAATGACCCTGATAAGAAACATGACACCATTCAAATCCATGAGCTCATCTGCATTGTTCCCTTTGTAGCCTCACATTCATTTTTCACATGGGTGCCTTTCATGGGCCACAGTGTAACTGAACCTTATTTATCTGGGGAGAAACTCTCTGCTGCGCCTCTGTCTGTGGGCCCACCCACACTCATCAGCCCCCGGTTGCTCCACATCCTGTGTTTCGTTCTCACAGTTACAGGCCACTCTCATTGGTTCACTGGAGTGATCACGCGTCCTCTGATTGGTTAGCAGGTCTGTTCATGTGCTCCTCATTCAGGCAGCACATGGGAACTCCCCTGGCAGTTGGCTGCATTGTCTTTAGCCGCAGGCAGGCCCTCTTCAGGCACTGAGTTAGGGTTACACCCTCTTGTCTTAAAAATAGATACTTGCAGCCCACTGGCTGAGCTTCACCAAACCTGATAAGATTAAAGGGACTAGTTTCACTGACTCACTCGCCTGAGCTCAGGGGCGGAAGTCCCTGCGTTCTAGGGTGCTCCCTTTTTTTGCACCAGACACATAAATCAAATGTCCCCTCCAAACCGTTCATATAACAATTTTGGTTAAAATAGTAAATTTTATAATAATATATCTTAAATTTGGCCGATCAATTCCCCCCGATCTGTGAATTTTACCATGTTATATGGATTATCATGTTATAGATCCATGTTTGCCTAGGGTCCCCTACTTGTGTTAGCCTAGGGTAAACTACTTGTGTTAGCCGAGGGCCCCCTACTCGTGTTAGCCTAGGGTCCCCTACTCGTGTTTGCCTAGGGTCCCCTACTCGTGTTAGCCAGGGCCCCCTTCTCGTGTTAGCCTAGGGCCCCCTACTCGTGTTAGCCTAAGGTAAACTACTCATGTTAGCCGAGGGCCCCCTACTCGTGTTAGCCTAGAGCCCCCTACCCGTGTTAGCCAGGGCCCCCTACTCATGTTAGCCTAGGGCCCCCTACTCGTGTTAGCCTAGGGTCCCCTACTCGTGTTTGCCTAGGGTCCCCTACTCATGTTAGCCAGGGCCCCCTACTCGTGTTAGCCTAGGGCCCCCTACTCGTGTTAGCCTAGGGTCCCCTACTCGTGTAGTAGAAGTTTGTCTGTCGCTGGATGCTCTGGCTGAGCCTTTCTCTCAATAGAGACGAATTCTGTGGGCAGTGCAGCACAGCAGGGCTATTTTAAAAGGCTGTGGAAACCCCCCCAAAGCCCAGTGGAGAATGCCGGGCTTGAACTGCCTGCGTGCTGGTCACATGGTTTCCAAATGTCAGTATATGTCCTTCTACAGAGAGAACGTCCATTCATTTTGGGGGTTCAATCCCCAATTCCCTTTTCAGCTCTGTGCCTTTCGCTAATGACTGTTAAATGTCAGAAGGGTGCCTGACATCAGCAGGCAGCCTGCTGCTTACTAATCATGTGAATAATGCAAGAGGAAAGGATCCAGCGATGGAGTTTCCATTCTGCCAGCTGCTCTTTCATGATCATAGGCAGCCAGGTTGGGTTTTTTTAGAACAGAATTCCTTTCTTGTCATCATACAGTGAGGTCTTGGTCTCCTGTGAAACACACACAGATATACAGTATATAGGTGAGGATGGGGCCTGGGCTCTGAGCACAGGGTCAGTCATTTTTCCAGCATGCTGGGGCAGTTGTCAGGGTTAAGGGCCTTCTGGCCTCAGGCGCACACGGCTGGCCCGCGCTTCTTTGCCTTTAAGTTGCCCTGCTGAGCCAGAGACGGCCGGGGCGGACAGCCTGTCACAGCTCCCCCACCTCTTACTTACTTAGTCAGTTCTACAAAAATTACATAAAAGTTTTCTTTCATATTTAAAACCTTGCTGCACAGTAATTGCATTCGTTAAAAATCTCAGCCATAACAGCTTCTCCATTCTCAGCAGACATATATGCCTCGGGTCACTGAACTGCAAACTGCTACTTCCAAAGAGGGGCTCAGTAAACCCCCCTCCGGATGTGCCCCACCGCGGGGAGATGAGCTCTGCCTTCCTCTTTGGATCCAGTGGAGCAATTAAACTATTACTTAGCACCATGTGTGAGCTGGCTGATGGGATTTAAAAGCTTTAAACATGATTCTATGGTTACATCTTATTGTTTACCTAAATGATGTCATCTTCTCTATTATCCATCCATCCATCCATCCATCCATCCATCCATCCATCCCCCAGCTGCTTTTTCAGTACAGGGTAACAGCAAGGGCCTGTAGCCTCTCCCAGGTAACTAAGGCGACCAGGACACACAAGCACGTCTCTGGGATGGGGGCTGGGGGAGACACAACCCGGAGAGAATACAAAGCACTACTATGAGTAACGAGTAATGTTGCTTCTGACCCCACCCACCGCAACCTCCTTATACAATGAACACAATATAAACAAATGTATACATTTCAGAATTTTTTTAATTTCTTTATGTACTCAACAGTACAATTTCCCAACCAATGAATTGTCTTCGGCCACAAGCAAGTGGTCATCTCTCAATTCAAAAGAAAAATGAAGAAAAAGTACTGAATGCTAACCATCCATTTTACATAATAGATGCATACAGTAACTCCAGATTACTGTACGGTACTTCAGTGCATTTCAGACAGCATACAGTTCAATAGAACAAAAGCTACAGTACATGTATGTGTTGTGACAGCACAGAGTTCAGCACTGCAGAGTTAGAGCACAGGGCAGCATGTAAACTACCTACCTGTTCTTCTCTCTGAAGGTTTGTGTTGTAGAGGCTACTGAGAAGCGGCTTAGGTTTGGTTGCACTCGCTGCTGAGTTTCTCCCATGGCTGCTCTTTGGCCCTCTTCCACCTCCCCTCCTGTGTGCTCTTCCTTTTCCATCAAGCCTTTCTGGATCCATTGTTCCAAAACAAATGATCTGACCCATGGCCCAAATAATATCTCTTGAGGTTATGATTGGTGTATCAACAATTTTGACCGTTTTCACATCAACACTTTGTAGTCCGGTTAAAATAGACTCTGGTTCGATGTCTCCCTTGGTGCGATTTATTTGGGCAGGTCTGAACACAGCAATCGCATTTTGCTGCTGACCAAAAGAACTGTACCAGGACCCTTAGCCTGGGTCGAGGCTTAGTCTGGTCCTAAATGAACTTTGGAGCAGTTCGTTTGTGGTGAGAGTGTGATCCAACCCAACATCCAGGTGTACTCCACCAGTTTGAGCTGAATGGCTCCTGTAACCAGGTGTGCTTTGCATTCTGGGTGGCGCTAGGGCCCACAAACCGGTAGTAACAGCAGCTAGGCGGAGCAGGAAATGAACCAAAGTCTTATTTGGTCTAGCAGCGAGGTCTGCAGCCTTCTTGAAATCTAGACAGGTGAGTACATCTGTCAGCTCCTAAAAACTCATAAAAAGTCTGAAGTTTTCAAAATGTTCAGTCAATGGCTGAAAACAACGGCAAAAAGCAGAGCCAGCAATGCATGAAAGTGAGAGGTGCTCCGCCGCACAGCCCAGGACACAGGACCTGCCTCCTGCACTTCTGCCCTTCTTACTCCCGCCACAGACAGATCTGACCAATCAGCAGCATGCTCGCTCTCACATGGTTTGCAGTGGCTCATTGTTTCTTTGCTTGGATTTTTCTCTGTGTGAATGCAAACAGAACAAGGGGAGAATGCTACAAGTTTACAAAGTCAATCAACTTATTTGGAACTGAGAAACTATAGGGGTGAAAAAGCCCTTAGTGTTTCTACCCGGGGAATTGTGTTCTCAGGCTATGGTATTGAATGCCAGTGCTTTCTAAATAACCACATAGTGCAGCCAAATGATGTATGAAGGGATCAATGTGTAGAGGTTTGCACAAAGAGTTTAATGAATGTGAATCGTGTGAAAACAGGGGAATGGTGTTTGCAGTTTGTGGAAATGAATTTGTCTTCTGGTCGATGGCGTCATAGTCTGGGAAGTTTAGTTAATGACTTCAATAATAGCGTGTAAGTGTTTAAGAAAAACTGTTATTACAAAATTATTGTATATGTTACAAATAGATGAAAATAACCTTTTTGAAGCCTGGGAACCTATTTCTTCACGTTAGAAGCTGGTACAATGTTCTGCAGATAATGATTACAAAATACATCTATTATGACATACGACATGGCTGTCGTAACGGAACCCAGTCGTAAGTCGGGGACAGACTGCAGTAAATAATTATATGAGAAGGCGAAGGAATCAGTAGATAAGGAAATGAGTATCGGTGTTGGTGACAGACTGCAGTCCCAGAAAGAGCTCAGCAGCTGCGGCCTTGAGCATGCCACTTAACAGGAAGCCCTGTTAACATAGCCAGCTATTTGTAAATAGGACATCTTTGCACACATATACATAGACGGCACATTAGGTTAGAGTCCTCAATGCTATCACATTCAGTCGCCGACAATTTCCAGTTACAATAAAGTGCTCTCTTTACCTCGATGTGCTCCATGGCACAAATGAGTCAACGTTAATCGACACCCCAGTCTTTGTCTGTGGTAGTTTGGAGAGCTGAACAGCTGATCACGTCACACAGCGTCAAACACACATACAGCAAGACAAAACAGCCCGTGTTTACAGGCTGTGCGATTATGAGGAGCAATATCAACACTGGCGGCCACAGCGGCAAACTGACACTCGCGCATCCGTATTTAGGGACACAAACAGGGGTCAAGGCCCTGGTCTGCAGGGGGTCCATCACAGTAAAGATATTCTTTGCTAAAAATGCCAATGACCAGGCTGCCAGCTAGCTGTGCCAGGCTAAGCTAGGCTAAGCACTTTCAACCATGGAGTATTTTGACAGCTGCTGTTTCTCCCCTCGATATTTAAAGCATTCACATAAATCATGCCCTGCGTTCGATTGCATTACCCCTGCCACCTTACCCCTTCCCTGCACCTAATCGGGGCATGTAAGCTGTGGGGCAGAGGCCGAGCGAATTCTTCCGAAAGCACTGAAAAAGAACATCCCTGGTGGTTTGCCCTTGGGCGTCTTTCTAGGTCGGTTATCGGTTTGTTTTTCACCCAGTTATTATTGTGTGGGAGTCTTCTGGGAAAGGCTGCTCTCGACTTGTCAACAAGGAGCGAGCTGGGCGTGTTTCAGAGGCAGTGCTATGCCTGGTTTAATGCTAGTGTGTGTGTGTGTGTGTGGGTTTGCATAGATCACATTTGAGGACCCCAGAGTGTGGTAAAGCCTGAAACTTCCTTACTTTTGGAGATATTTTTTCAGGACCCCATTTGGATAACCTCAGTTTTATAAAAATCTGTGAAAGTAATCAAAAAAAAAAATCCAAAAGTATTGTATTTGCTTACTTATGGTTAAGGTTAGGGCTGGGTTGGGGATTAGATTGGGATTAGAGTTTTTCCCATGGAAATGAATGGACGGTCCCCAGGTTTACTTCAGTATCAGTGTAACAAATTCCTACCTGGAGGAAAAAGCTTGGAAAAGAGTCTGCAGGGAGATTCTGGAAACTCGTGTTTCGGTGCCTGGAAGGTGAGAGGAAAGGGCCAGTGCAGCAAGGGTGACTCACGGCACTGGAGAGCGCGTCTGCCGGCCTGGGTGTGCTGGGTGTCTCTCTCTTAGGCTCTTAAGTACTTACCCGCATTTCAGCTTAATGACTCATGCTATTCATATGACAAGTTCATTAGAACTTTCGGTTTTCTGGTAGCCGTTCCTTGGCGTTGATCGAATCCTCCCTCATGTTGAAGGCATAAAAAACTGGAAAATGCTCCTCAAAATAAAGTATTGTGGCGTATTTTCATTATAAATAAATAAAGTGATTCAATAATTATAAAATTAACCTAGAAAAACTGAACATGTGCTTTTTGCATGTTCTGTTTATATAAGATTGGCAAAACTAAAGAAATAAGATTTCAACAATTAACCAGAAAAACCAAAAATTTTGTTTCAATCAACAGGCCTGTCCCAGGACAAAAGCCAGTAGGCACTCAGCGGCCCACTGGGGCAGCAGCAGGAATCCCCGGAATTCATATCCATTCTGGAGACCAGCTGCTCAAAGGTTATGATTCAGCCATTTCACAATTCCACTGCACCCTTTCGCAATGGTATCTGAGTCACTTGGACATTTAAAGAAATTTAAGGGTTGGAGTAACAACAAACAGAATGCTTAGCTCAGGGCATCACAGTGGGTAGCACTGCTGCCTCCGAGCTCCAGGAACGGGCCTGGGGGGCCAGCCCCTGCTCTCTGTGTGGGGTTTCCATGTCCATGTTCTTCTTGGGTCCAGTGGAGTTCCTTTGGGTTCTCCGGTTTCCTCCGACTGTCCAAGGACATGTTAGTTAGATGTCTCAATCATCAGCATTACGGCTTTGGGATGGT
>JAODKN010000046.1:17906553-17917796 GCA_026774425.1 Petrocephalus zakoni | reverse complement strand
CAGGCAGAGCACTCCGCCGATCCTCGGTGTCTCTGGGGGTCACCCTCACGCGACAGGCAGAGCACTCCGCCGATCCTCGGTGTCTCTGGGGGTCACCCTCACGCGACAGGCAGAGCACTCCGCCGATCCTCGGTGTCTCTGGGGGTCACCCTCACGCGACAGGCAGAGCACTCCGCCGATCCTGGCTGTCTCTGGGGGTCACCCTCACGCGACAGGCAGAGCACTCTGCCAATCCTTGATCAGAAGCATAAAAGTCAATACATTCCATTAAATTAATTAATTTCTTCCCTTGCAAATTCAGCAATATCAGCGCTTCTGTAGCTTCTGGGCTGCTGAATCTGCCACATGCTGATGTCAGCCTCACTGCAGAGCCCAACGATCAATACACTTCCATTGTTTAATTCATTTATTTTGCTGCAGTAAATTAGAAATTTCCATCTTTTATGCTTTTAGGCAATAGGCTGTGGTGCTTAGTTGGACACAGCCTAACTAGATCTGTAGCTCTATCGCTCACTGCGAAGCGATTTTGGTATGATGTGTGAGTGATGCGGTATTTTTATACGAGCCGCAGCTTGGATTACCCCACATTGCCTGGATCTGGATCTCGGAACTGACGGTTACCACGTCACCCGTTCAGACAGGAGTGGCCTGATTTATGAACCTTTGTCTTAGGCTGACATGTTGGGCCATGATAGAATCCCATTAGCAGAGAGGAAATCCCTCAGAGATCCCCCTCAGCCCTCCCCAGGAGCAGCCTTCCTGCCCAGCCTCTGCACAGAAACATCCACCTTTCTGTGGTGTCCCACTGTAAGCAGGGTTCATCATCTTATGGGTATTTCATTTCAGTAAGCAGCTCATCATAATACTCTTCTTTCCACACAGACATAATTGCTCTTGTTATTTTCTTGCATACAGCCAGAATCACTCCTTTCATTGACAATGGGATGTGTAAAGCTCTTTTTTACACATAACTCAGCAACGCATGCGCAGCAGTTGTTTTCTCAATGTGTAATAATTTTACTGTCCTCCATTGTAACCTCTTTCTTTTTATTGTCTTGTCTTTTCCCTATTTTATTTATTATTCAGTATATATAATGTAAGAATGTAATAACAGCTCATCCATGTAAAGCGCATTGGGATGGCTCTCGTGAAGGGTGTTATACAAAAGATTAATTGAACAGAATGCATCACAATACAGTTATACCTGAGACTGTGGACGATCAGTACTAAAGAAATGAATGGCTGACTGACCCCTTGCGGACGACAGATGAACTGCACGGCCGAGCAATACGCGGAGGACACGTAGCTGAGGCATGCACGTAAAGACCTGCATGCTTTGCATACATTCACGTGAGTGAAATACCACGTGACCTAGGAGGGTGAGTCCTGTTTGCTTCGGGGTGATAAAGGAACCGTCCAATTCTGCATAAGTTCCTAACAAATTATACTTGCGAAAAACGCACCGGACAAACCTAAACCGCCAACGTTATTAGGGTAAACTTCAAACTGCAATTCCACCCCATGTTTGTTTCCATAACACAACAAATGCCGCATGCAAACCTCACGCTCATGGATGCAAATGTGCAAGCAACATGTATAAAATTGAGTAATTATAAAGGTATTCGTTATGAAGGAATGCATTTCTGCAGATGGAACTGAGAGAGGCTCACTCTGGGTCCGTGGCTGCAGAGCCCCTGTCAGAGACCGTGCCAGTTGCAAGTAAACTTAAAGGCTGCGGTTGTTCCTTGGGACTCCGTGTCCCCGTGAACACAGGAGAGGCACAGGCACGTAGGCTGGGGCACAATGTTCACTGTCAATTCCGCAAACCCCAGTCATAAACACGCGCATATAATGCACATAAACTCGGCCGACGTCAAAATTACACTAATACTTGCTTACATTTCAGTAACGTGAGGATTTGTCTGCGGTTACAGATTTTCTGTTTTTTTGCGCTTCGGGTTGCAAACGGAGTGAAATGTCACTTTAGCTATTAAACATCTTAAACTTAAGTAAATTATTCCGTGCCTTTCTTTACGCATCACGGTTGTTCACTTATACATTATACAGTTAAAACAATTGCGGGGAAATTACGAACTATCTGTTCTCTTTACATAGGTGCGTTGTTTCTCTGGTAATTTTACTACTCTGAACATAATCGAAATAGCCTGAACGTGACTGTGTGGCTGTTTATATTTTGGAGTATTGTCCCGTCTATGCAAACCCAGTTACAGATCTTTAACTGTAACTTGAGCTGGTGAAGAAAGGGTTCAGTCCCGCATCAAGGTATAAATGACAAAACGAGTCGAGGTTAACATAATTGTGGATTTATGCCTGCCCAGAGCTGTGTCTCTTCTCAAAATGCACTTTCAAACACTTCCACATTTTCGTTCATTCGGTGTAAGAACATAGTGTTCCCTTTATAGTTTATACAGGTTCAACAAAATATTATGCAATCAAGTGTAAATAGTCACTGCATGACTATCTCTTCAGGCACATCTTATTGTCATGACTTAAAAAATGAAAACGCTTCCATTGTTGTAAAATGCTATTGTAAACTTTTGGGCGGCCGCCTTAGTCTATCCTACACACCTTTTGTTTTGTCTGTCCTGCTTTTCATGTACATCAAAAATTTGCACGAGCCTGTAGGGCAGTGGTTCTCAAACTTTTGGGACCAAATATCACTTCGGATCAAACCAAAGCGGCCATGTACCGCATGGGTGAAAAAAAATCACAGTAACCAGAACCGTAGTAACAAACTACCACAGTCTTCATTTGTACCACCTGAGGGCGCCACAAGTACCAGTGGTGGTATGCATACCCCAGTTTGAGAACCACTGTTGTGGGGGATCTGGAGTAGATACACTAGTAGAATGCTCTGAAGCTCTGTACTTTAATTGGAGTGAATGACATGCAGATACTTGTGGATACACTGCCCCCAACTGGCCGTTTTAAGATCAACACCCTTGTTCTTGATAGGTGGGTCAGAATAAACACCTCACCAGAACTGAGCTATGGCGTTACACTGGAATTTAGAGTCACTTCCTCGCCCCTCTGGATGATGTGTTTAAGCTCACCAGCGCTTTTAATCTCACACAAGAAGCCATCACATGGTCCATAGATCAAGGTAAGAGGCTGGATGTGAAACCCTAGCATTGTCCTTATAGCATAAAGAGTTTTAAGTCTGCTACTTTGTGCAATACTCTAATTACAATTACAATATTCTAGTTACATGCTACCGGCATAAAGGAGAGAAGTCACGTGATATAGAGACAAAGTCCCTTCGTAGGGGCAGCGCGGCTCCGTGGGTTAGGACAGTGATTTAAAGGTGTGCCCGACCAAACCCCCCATGGCCTGTAACCCCCAGCTCCAGGGCGCTGTGCTCCGGCTCCCCATGCCCTTTGCTCTCACCTGCATGTGTGTCCGTGCGTCTCATGAAGACCAAGGTGAGCCAGGTGAGGAGAGAATTTCCCCATGGCAATCAATGAAGTTACTCTGTTCTTTAAGGTGGACAGGCAGTACAATCTGGACTGAGAAACCCACTACAGGCTCTGTGAGGAATATTCCTATGCAGCAGCTCATAGCTGCCCAGAGGAGCTGTCGAGGGGTGGGCATCGTCACTGGAACACAGCTGGCTGTATCTGCCCTGTCAAACTATCCCTCTCCTGTGGCATAAGCCTTGGGGAAAATGTGTTTATCTGTGCACAGAGCTTAAAGCCCAGAAGCCTTGCTCTGAATGCCCTCTGTCTCAGCGGAATGAAGGTTCATAAACATACCCGCTGTGGGCTCCCTGCACCATTACTGCAGGCAGAGGGACTGATAAGTCATTTTTAAGTAACAATTATTTCATGTGTTTTCTATCTCATCAGGAATTTTATTCCAAAATATAATAGTTCCAGAGTTACTAACTTTGGTCAACTGGCTGGCGTAAGACTTTCAATTTGAGACAAGTCTGCACACACATTTACATGTAATAGTTTCATTACCTTTTACAAAGTACCCCAACACTTTTGTGTGAGAGCTGGCAGCCCTGCAGTTCTTCCACAGCTGATGTTGTTATCAGCTAACATTACAGTAGTCCCTGTATCAGTGGGTGGTGCGTTAGAAAGGCGGATAACAGCAGACCATCCACAGACCCCGTATATAACTTGATTTTTGTGTACTTATATATGGTGATTGATAAATTACACACAGTAGGACAGTATAAAAGTATATTTACTTTTATAAATAAGCAACCTGCATCTACCTCCAGGAAAGCATCATTTACCATAATCTAATTATGTTTGAAAAAGAACCTTCATGCTTAAAGCCTAATTACTCTCTGTGAATTAGCTAATACTCTAAAGACGTCACTATATTTCCCATGTACGTGTATGATTGTGTACAGCTCTGTGATAGGCCGGCAGAGTGAACCCCTACCTTTCTGATTGTGTACAGCTCTGTGATAGGCCAGCAGAGTGAATCCCTACCTTTCTGATTGTGTACAGCTCTGTGATAGGCCGGCAGAGTGAATCCCTACCTTTCTGATTGTGTACAGCTCTGTGATAGGCCGGCAGAGTGAACCCCTACCTTTCTGATTGTGTACAGCTCTGTGATAGGCCAGCAGAGTGAATCCCTACCTTTCTGATTGTGTACAGCTCTGTGAGAGGCCGGCAGAGTGAACCCCTACCTTTCTCCTCGCCTGTGATACAGTTTTCCTGCTTGACAAACTACACAGAAGCTACATTATACAATTAGTCTTATTGTTAATTCCACCAATACTCAGTACAGCTTATACTGTGGCCGTTGTAAATTGAGTGTAGACAATATTTCGTCATATATAAAATCCTCCATTTTTCCTCCTTCGTGATTAATGTCTTTCTACTTCTAAGAAAAACTGTGGAAGTTCAGACCAGGGCCCAACACCCTGGCGAATTCTGAAGGACATGGATAGGAAGTTATCATGGGGCACACAGGATGGTGCCCAAAGTCCAGGGCAGATTATTAAATTTTATTTTGGATTCAGGTCCAGTCCAGACCAGCCCAGTTTTTTTTCTTAGTCTAACATTTTTCCCATGGAGGCCTTTATCCATGTATGCACCATACTACACAGTAATAAGAATGAAGGGCTTTTCTCCTTATAATAGTATAAGAAATGTCCTACAAATAACACCCAGTGCTCCAAACAGAGGCAACACAGGACAGAATATAACCACCCACTGCTGATTCGGTTGAAAGGATACCTGTTCCTGTTTCAAAATGTGTCATTGTCATTTCTAACCTTGAAAAGCACTCCGGTCAACACACATGAAAATAAGGTTAACTAGAGATTTAACCCGTTACAGAGATGAGCTTCTGGCGACATCTGCTGGATCAATATTTCAAGTACATGGAAATTTAATAATGATGACAAAAAGGACACTTCATTAATCCTCGTCTTTCTACCTAACCCTCTCACGCTCGCCATGACAGACAGACACATACGTAGGTGAGAGGAAGCTTAGGGAAGCCACCTGCCATGGTGCCCATGAAGATGGTAAAGATGGAATAATTAATTTGGAGGCCCTTAAATGGACGTGTGTGAGCCTGAATCAGAGAGTGAGCAGAGGGCAACTGAAATGCAGATAGGGGCAGTGAATTAACCCCAGATGCTGTGCACAGCTTTATGCATGTTTAACAAATGCATCATTACATCCCCTCCCTCCACAAACACAGTCCATGTATTCATATTCACATTATGGGGACTCGCCATTCATTTCTATGAGCATAATCCTAATCCAAACTATGACATCCTTAACCAAACAAAACAAGACTTTCGGTATTTTTAGTTTTTGATTGCATTCACTGATTCTTATAAAACTGAGGTTTATCCTTGTAGGTAAAAAGTTACAGGTTTTTATCACATTGTGGGGACACCTGGTGACCACAATGTAATTATTTCAAATAAAGATGCTCGAACAGATGAACAAACCCCAGGAAATGTGCAATCCATACACCATTATAGGATGGCAACTCCCTCAGCTTGATTTCAACAGAGCCAACACCGTTCACCAATATAAAGCACATGAGCAATTCAAGCAACAGCCACCAGGTTAAGTCACCCGTACAACGCCCTAGAGGCCTCTGCTAACTAACAAGCAACTGTAAATCAGGAATAAGTCTCTGCTGAAGAACACAGAGACATTGAGTGCAGAAAAGAGAGTAATACTGTCCTGTAGGCAGGTTTCTGTGTCTGTGTGTGCGCATTTGTTAAACACTTCATAAACAGATAGCTACCTTCTTGAAATACTGTGGGAAAACTGCCAACTAAGTCCACCACACATAGCATACGCTAGTTGGGTTGTACCATGCTAGTTAGCTCGCGCACACCCAGGCAACTAGTCAAACGGTTTTGTGACTATTTGAAAATGTAGACTAGGTCATAGTGAATTATACAAAGCTGAGTTGTGTATTAGTATTTTAAAATGTAAACAAAATGATTAAATTGAGGCCTTAATCTTTACTTGAGGGGCGGAGTAGTCCGTCTGATTGGGCCCCCTTCTACCTCCCATGGTGCCGGGCCTAATTGGAAACATCTGATCTGAATGAGCGATTACTTCTCGTCTTAAATTTTGTCCAGCGAGTGTAAAGTTAAAGCCAGGCGGAAACACATCAAATACAGTAATGCTACACCAGGTGGTTCCAGTTGTTATAATGACATTTATTCCTGTTCTATAGACTGCCCACAAGATGAAGGTTCAGTTCAGAAGGCTGCACGGCACCTTGCTCATGATGTGTCAGATACCTATGGTTACGCTGATGTTTGTTATATTGCAGATCTCTCGGAAAGAGATTATAATCTTAAAGTCAGACAGAAGAATAATGTAAGAATCTGGGCAAAGATGTGGCAGACCCAGACAAGTACTTGGTCAGGAAACCCTCAAGAAACACTTCATTCAAACTCTGAAGAAGTAAATAGTGGATAAATACACACCTATACAACCTGCAAGGAATCAAAATGCGTTTGTGAGGTGACTATTAGGTTAAGGACTGATGCACATGTGCGAGATGTAGATCATGGAAATGTGACTGGGGTGAGTGAATTATACAGGTTAGGCTGTGTGTGCCAAGCAGCTGTCATCACCACCGCGATAGTGTAGCAAGCTGCCAGATCTGATTGGGGGAGCTCTCTAAGCTGTTACTATCTCCCACACAGCCTGCACAGGAAGCATCCAGAGCACATGGGTGTGCAGCCATCAGTTTAATACAGTTTCCCTAAATTTTAAAGTGTGGTAGGTTTGTTCATCAATTTTCGTTCCATTTCAGTTCAAACTTCCCGGACTTGAAGGGAGTGCGATACAAAAACAGCCCAAACCAGGACCACAGTCTCAATGAACACACCTAGACTGCTGGAGGTTCCACCCCTAACCAGGGCCCCATGAGAAACCAATCCACAACAATTAAAACAGAGCCCTCCACAGTACAGAGAAGCTCAGAAACCTGCTCCATTCCCGCAGACCTCAGTGATGCCATTTCGGGAGACTGCACTGAGTCCAGCCTGACCCCCAGGGACGGGCCCGGGGCGAACGGTGCAGAGGTCTATCCCAGAAACACGCCGCACTCTGGCTGTAAACTGCTCCATCCTTTATTAAACATAGCTTGCAAGAGATAAATATTACAAAGTTATTTCCTCCAAAATTAGCTTATTTTTTTTTTCAGTCAATGCATAATCGTTATTAATCAACTGGCAGTATTCAAACAGCAATTTTTTTTCTTGTCATTTTTCTCATTTTAAAGACAGTTAAATATCAAGGATGTGCAAAAGGTTTGGATTAATGTTCAGAATAAAAACTAAAAACATAAACCTTTATTTTACCTGAAAAAAATAAAGAATAAAAACACAGACATAACTGAGCCATGCTTCTCTCTCCATGTCAATCCTGATTTCCCCGGAGACCTGCCGACCTCCGACCTCAGCAAACCGGCATCACCCTCATTTTTCACCATCAAAGCTGGGCAATGCAAATAATTTCAGGAAAGATAAAACATACAAATGTACATTGAACTAGACATTTTGGGAACCCCACCTCCCCCCACCCACATCCACCCACACCCTCCCGCAGCATTCGCAACGAAAAATCACAACCTCTGCAGAAAATAGTTAGAAATATAATTCATCACCCAGCTCACCTGGGCAAAGTTTTAAAAGGTAGAAAAAGGAGAAGTCGGCACATTAAAGTTCTGCAGGAGAGCTTTTAGCGTCGTCCGGACGACAGCTCCAGGAAGTACCATCGATAAATTGTAAGAAATGACAGACTGCGGGGGAACGAAAGTAATCTTCCTCTCCGATGTATAAATAAATCTACATATCTGTCCAGCTATTTAAGAGGGAGAGGATTTAACACCGTCCAGAAAACAGCTACATTACATCGAAAACTGGGGGGGGGGGGGGAGAAGAAATTTCATATTTATGGCATTTCTAAGGAAATCCTTATTGTAATCTTTGATTTTTAAGAAAATTTCTTCCCCAGAAAATGTTTCTAGTCAGAAATATTTCTGTACAATAAAAGAAAAGAAACAAACAAGTACAGTACAAAATACCTCTTTAAGTTTTTACCCTCTGAGACTGAGCGGATTAAAACAACAATAATAAAAAATAAAAAACACACACAACACAGGATTGGTGGAGGGGTCCACATGCATGGAGACACCCTAACCCTCCCATGGAAAGTACGAGTGCTTTAGCTTCTGTTCATAAACACCCACAGAGGACTGATCCACGCTTAGTCCTCAGATGAGCCCTTTCGATGCAGAATTAAAGGAAACCGTCTTTTCCCTGACCGCAGCCAAAAGAAAATGATAATAAAAAAAAACACATTTAAAATAAAAGACAGAGTGCTATTTCTACAAATACTTAGTACACATTTCCTCCCGAAATGGAGTCAAACCTTTCATGAGGGTAACAAAGTTTTCCATCATGATTATACTACAAAAATAAAGAAGAGGATGGTAAGAGTTTGACAGATTTAAAAAAAGAATTCAAAAACTGTAATCTCACACGTTTTGCACATTTGAGTACACAATGATACACAGTGGTCACAAAACAAAATTACAAGCGTCACAATATTCATGGCTTTGTGTTCGCTTTCTACACAATATACAACCATTTTAATTCATTTTTTTAATCCAAAAGGGAAAAAAAGCTTATTTACAATAATTATTACTTCTGGCCTAGCAAATATTGTGTTATTTCATAGTTCATACAGTTTTTTCATCTTGCTTTATTACAAATGAAAAGTTTAGACCAAAGGAAAAGGCAAAGAACAGAAAAAGAAAAATGTAAAAACAAGACACTTAATCTGCACTGATTGTTAGTTACATGTATGCAGTGTAGCTGGTAAGAGAGAGAAGGTTAGGAGGGAAGTTCTCACACACACACACACACACACACACATACATACATACATACATACATACACACAGAGCCCACCTATTCCTATCCTTATGGGGACTTTCCATTCATTTCTATGGGCATAACCCCAATTCCAACTATGACACCCTTAACCCCTACCCAGCCCTAACCTTAACCATAAGTAACCAACCCAAATACAAGACTTTTGGCATATTTCATTATTATTATTATTATTTTTTTAACCGCAGTCACAGATTTTTATAAAATTGAGATTATCTTTGTGGGGACTGAAAAAATGTCCCCACAAGCTACAAAGTAACAGGTTTTAATCACATTGTGGGGACACTGGGTCCCCACACTGTAATAATTACAAATTCACATACACTTTCTCTCACGCACGCACACACTGTATGAAAGGATAGTACCTTCCCGCACTGAGAATTCAAAACATGACCTTAATAAAACCATATTGCAATCTTACCCTCCCAGCTAGAGAAGAGGGATTCATTTATATGCAATAAATAAACAGAGAATCTTCTGTGAGTGTAAACTTCCCTAATACTCCGTATTGCACCAGCAGATCAATTTTGCCCACAAGCAAACAGGGCAGGCCTTTGCCTCACTCAGCGGGACCCACAGCACACAGAAACGTGCCAGTGGCTCCACAAAGCCGCGATGCATCAACACTGATTAAATGCGGGACAGGCTTTAGAGCTGTCAATCAAAGGCTGGGCCAATCAGATCAGCTCATTATGGTGCTCCTGGGGCATGGCTCTCGGGTCATTAGCCAGTATTTTCAGTCTGTTGGGTTGGGCGTGGTAAACTTAGGAATTCCACTTGACCTTGTGATACCGAGTCCATAATCTAAGCAAGAAAAAAAAAAACAGAGCAATGCTAACAGATGCGGTAGGCGGTGGTCTATAGGACCACGAGTAGCCCACCCCCTGCAGTGGGTCTTCCTGGCGTGCCCAATGATCAGCCAAAAGCCATCCTGCTTCCACTGCCTGTCAGGAACTCAGCAACAGTCACCAGATGCTAGGGATCAATTTCTCTGGTGCTGAAGACATTCGATCAAAAGCAGATGACAGACACCTTCTACCACAGCAAGACAGTTTTAACCCTCACTAACCTCGCCAAACTGTGACAGGAGATGCTGGAAGCAACGCTGCTCCATCCTAAAAAATAACGCTCTTAGCAACCAGAACTGCTCCTTCTCAGACTGAATTCATAATTGGGGTCGTGACCTGCACATGGGGAGCCCCCTACAGGTATGTGAAAAAACTGCTTCATGGCAAATGTTACAGGCAAATTTATAGGAGACCAGAAGGAGAAAAAGCAAACAAATAAATCCCAAAGGCAACATTATTCACACCAAACAAGTAACTGTTTCCAAAACCTGCCAAAGATGACGACCTGGTACCATGCAGAGATCTGCACACATGCCCGCTCCTCCCTCTCAGCGACCTTCAGCAGACACGGCAAGTTCCTACCGCTAAACTCAAAGTGCTCCTAGGAAATGAGGCTTTCCTTCTGTGTTCTCACAACACAATGATTGATCCGCATCTTGTTGCTATAGATACAGTATAGTAATCTTACTATATGTCGAGCTAGCCATCATATATTATCCATATAGCTATCCAATAGTTTTCTGTTATTCATTTTTTAAATAAAAAAGAAATCATTATCGTCTCCCTGGAAAGTACCTCTCAGATACTCAGCCAGACATAGCAGAGACGCCGCGAAAGCAGAAACTCCTGGATCCGTTCCGAGCTTTGAGCTGGAAACCAGCACAGCACCCGAGCCAAATCCCATCCCAGTCTGAGCTGCAGTGGGGCGCAGTGGGGCGTGGGGGGGGGGGGACGGGGGGGCGGGACAA
>JAODKN010000046.1:17868139-17884609 GCA_026774425.1 Petrocephalus zakoni | reverse complement strand
AAGACGAAAATCTACCTCCACCAAGAGGCTAAATCTTAACCTGGCACTGGCACAAAAAGCCTCGACACAGAACTTCAGCCCAAAGGGTGGGGCTTTTTACTGTTTAAATAAATATGGGGGGGGGGGGATCTGGAACTCAAACCACTGGGTGAGGCTGAGGTAGGAGAGATTCTGACATGGGGAGGCAGAGAAGACAGGATAGAGCCTGGATAGAATCTGACAAAGAAACTGTAGAGGAACACACACACACACACACAACATGGCCATGCATGCAGGTTTTGCAGATCCCTCGCCTGCCGCGACCGCGACGCATTAGCAGGGTTTGCACTAGCAGAGCCCCGGGCGTCACAGTCCATCAAGCCCGGATAACATCTATGGGCAGACCGGGTTATGCGGCTCCGGAGGGGCCTGGGGGGGGCGGGTGGTCCACATTGAACTAGAAGCCAGCCCCGAGGAAGGGCGGGCAGGAGAGGCTGGGCCGGCATGTGCGCGCACGCAGAAGGTCGGCAAGGCCCCCGCGCTTAACGCCGCCGCCGCAGGATGATGGCGCGCGGGATAGCGGGCCGGCTTGGGGAAGGGTCCGCACATACCACGGCGGCTTTGATGGCCGGGCAGGAACGTGACGGGCGGCTTCCTGGGTCACGTAGTGTGGCTCTGAGGGCGCGGAAGAGGCGATGTCGCACACTGAGCTGCAGCCGGGGGTCAGGCTATTAAAGCATTTCACTCCCAAAACGAGTCATTTAAACACTCAAGGCAGAACGTCATATGATATGCTGAATTCACACACACACACACACGGATATGACTTCAGCAACATCTAAAAGAAAAGGTGAAAAACTACGAGATATACACATTATATAAGCGTGTTATATGGTGACTAGCCCATTGGGCCAATATAAAACGTTAACTTGGTAAAACAGAATATGCAGTAGCCATTGTGAAGAAACCTTTACAGGCTCTCAAAAAGGCCAATTCCTCTCCCTCTGGTTGGGGGGGGGGGTTACATTTTCCACAGTTAAAATGCAGTCCATGTAGTAAATACAAGGGAGGAGGGCAGAGTTGTGAACCCACTCTGACAAAAAAACCTGTGACATTACCTTAAACAGCAGCCATTACACAAAGGTCACCGATGCGCTGTTTGTAGGTCATTCCAGCATTGTTTAGATGCCTTATCGGGCCAGCATGTCATTCTTCAATGGCTGGGCCCTTCACCGATTGGCCAGCGCATCATTCCCGAAAGGCCGGCCCTACACTGATTGGCCAGCATGTTCTCATACAATTTGTATGGAAGGTACAGCAGCCTAAGGAAATGGCATGCAAGCATTCCTTACCAAAACAGTACAGCAGGCACATCACCAATAAAATTTGGGTATCTGACCAATGAACTACAAGTTACTCCAACCTTGAGACATACAACAAAATATATACACCCTCACGTCAACTGGACAAGACCACCTTGCTTTCAAAGGGAATTTTTTCCCCTTCATAAAAATGACTTAAAACCCCAATTATTCAAAAAGGAACAGGTATAAACCAACAGAGAATGCAGAGGAGCCCTCAAGTCCTGGAGAGATCGATACAGCCTTCAGATCTTTAACAACATTTTTTCGCTTGATGGCACCTCCAGCAAAGCATGAATGAGGGCTGACCAGCTTTGACTGACGCGAGCAGCTCCCCAACCTTCATTAGCCCCAGAGCTGCACTCATGACATTCGGGTACACGCCACAGCTGACGCATCTCAAGCTCCACTCTGCCAGGTGTGACGGTAGCCACAAAGCCAGGCTCCAAACCAAAACGTTGCAGGCCAAATCCTAATCTCAATGCTGCGTCACCACACAGAGTACCTTACTCGATGTCCGTATAATGATGTTACATGGGCATGTGATATTACTTCATACCTGATCCTCGGCCTGCCCTACCTTCATGAAGATGTAGGGGGCGCTACAACACTACCATAGCAATCAAATCCTCCAATCAACACACAGCATCACTAGCAAATTGATTCAAAACTAAACATGTAACAATCGCCAGTCCTAACCAGGATAACAGTTTTCACAGGGCTTTGGAAAATTTTTTAATACAATCATTGTTGAAGTCGCAGCACACCAGTGTAAATACCGCACAATTCACATGAGTCAGTTTAGTTAAACTCCCATCCCATTAGATGACGCAATAAATTAGCAAACAGAACACAAAGTGCAGGTTCTCACTGAACACTGAGCGATTACGAAGGAGACATTGGCCAAGCTGATAGAGTGACGTACACATGAGGTTCAACCAAAGATGAGAGCCAGACTGCATGGTGTGGAAAGGCTGTGAGGTGGCAGCTCTCAGAATGAGGGAGAGAACGAGAGAGAAATAGGAGCCGAGAAGAGACACTGCAGGAGGAGGTGGTACCTTGGGGGCGGAGGCTTACAAAGAAGATCTGAGAGCTCATAGGTAGATGGCAGAAGAGGTCACATCTGTGGCCAATCACACAGATGGGGATTTACTAGAGCAATTCAACCTACTCAAATAAAAGCTGTGTCTTTATAGTGCCTTTGATAACAAGGTTTTTTGCACAATACAGGAACCCCAACATCTGGATTGCCAGTTTTCATCAATGACCATTGTGTTTCCTTCAGGCATGATTGAAGTTCAAGGTTTTGGTTCCATCTCCATTATTTAATCCCAGTTTAAGGGAACGATATCCATGCTTTCGACGTTCCATGATGCGAGTTTGTCAACTAAAGCTCCAAGTAGGCAGGACATCCAGCGGGATCCTGAGGAAGCAGAGCGACTCCTTCGACCCCCGGGGACCCTGCCAGGCTCGCCACTCGAAGGCCTTAAGAAACGGGGTCACGCCCCTACTCTCCAAGGTCAGGGAAGCACGCGGCTGAGACAATAGGGAGGCACGCGGAGGGCTCGGCTTGCACCTCACAATGGCCGGGGAAGCTCTGTAACTAACTACACATAGGTAGCTACGCATCACGGCCATTGTCCCAGGAACACAACAGTGCAGGCACCTCGCTTGAGCGCCGACAGGGTGCGCATGCTGCAAAGAGCTTCTCTGCAAATTCCTTCCACCAGTGAGCGGAGCGAGACGCTGGCTACCGCTAAGAAGATGCTCAAGCAGAAAGGCATCTCAACACACACTATGCATGGACAGTGTTTAAGGAGATTTTTTTGGTGTGTGTGTGAGGGGTAGGGGGGCTTGTTTTGCTCTCCCTCAAGAGATAAAAGGAAGAACTACTTTCTTTCTACCACATACACCTGACTGGTACTTTACCCACTAGGCCTGAAATTGTGGGACTCAGCATAGACCGAGTGCATTTTAGGGCGCACACACACACACACACACACACACACTGCATGAAACAACTGGCAAGAAACGGGCTCATTGGGGCAACAGGGAACTGACACGTAGGCTGGCTCAAGACTGAGTAGCTAGCCTCCATTAGAAATCAATTCCAGTATGGTTTCCACTTAAGGTCATTTAAACCCTTCCCAAAGAGAGATAAACCTGAGCACCAGGTAAGACTGTCACACAGTGCAGAATAGCGGTAATTACCAGTAATATCGCTTAACCCTGTCCTGCCAAATATGTCTCCAATGTTAGCCAGAACTGCTTATATAGGCTATGCAAAACAGCCAGACTGACGACATCATTTTATATTATATCATTTATATAAAGCAAGATACTGTGCAGGATCAAACTACAGAGGGGATTATGCCTCCTTTCTCTTCATATCTGCGGAAAAATGGAATCAAATGTTCTTTAGCGTCATAGCCATTGTAGAATGAGACTAATCTCTTCCTTATCATTAACACTTCAAACATGCCAATTACGACCACGTATCAATTAAATCCAAATGCCAATTACCACCAACATTATTTTTGGCCTAAAGGGACTTTTTGGAGGCAATTTTTTTAAAATAAAATGTAATGTACTTGATTAATTGCTAATTAAACACTTTCTCCCTTAAATAGAGCACACTGATCTCTTAATTAAGTAACAGCCAAAATAAACGTATTAATAACAATTCTGCTTTGATATTTCCATTTGATTTTGAAAACGCCACCTATGATTGCCTGGTAGTGACAGACCTCCACCATACCCGGCCATTCCAAGTTTAACATAGCAAGCAAGTGTGGTTACCGGGAGCGTCAGTGAACAGGATTTTGGGTTGTCAGGGGCATGCCAAGAGGTATGCGACTATATTCTTCATTCCATGAGACGTGGAACGTCCTGGCTCAGGTTCTGCATACATGCAACGCGGAACGTCCTGGCTCAAGGTAGGCGTACAGGCGACGTGGAACGTCCTGGCTCAGGTTCTGCATACATGCGACGCGGAACGTCCTGGCTCAGGTTCTGCATACATGCGACGCGGAACGTCCTGGCTCAGGTTCTGCATACATGCGATGTGGAACGTCCTGGCTCAGGTTCTGCATACATGCGACGCGGAAGGTCCTGGCTCAGGGTCAGCATACATGCGATGTGGAACGTCCTGGCTCAGGTTCTGCATACATGCGACGTGGAACGTCCTGGCTCAGGTTCTGCATACATGCGACGTGGAACGTCCTGGCTCAGGTTCTGCATACATGTGACGTGGAACGTCCTGGCTCAGGTTCTTCTTTTGCTACGCGAGTGACACGCCCCAGGATAAGCAGATACCGCTAGCACGCTGTGTTAAGGCTGCTCCACCTGCCACATAGAAGGCACCAAGGAGGGGGGGGGTGGCAGCTCATCCACCAGATGAAGCCAGTTTCGTTAGATGAAGACATCTGCAGCACTTCCAGCATGAAAGGACACCACCGGTGTGATATTTCTAGAACAATCCACGGAAGCTGCCACCAAGCCACAGGAACTGAGCTTTAACTGTTTTCTGCCTGTCCTCAGAGAGCCATATCAATCAGGGCAGAAAGACGCCCCTTTCAGTATAAAACTTTGGGGTGCAATGGTCACAGAAACCGGTGTGGGTATCAGGCACACACAGGCAGGTGGGGTCCCACCGGACACAGCGGCATACTGCGACACACATGTAGCACGTGACCCACCTCGTGCAACTGCGCAGGTGCCCGCAATCATATCTGCTGCACCAACAAACTGCAAAATGCAAGTGTCCTGACGGCCAACCGCTTGGTCAATGCCATTTAAGGGAGCCAGCTTGGGTCCTGCGGGATATTTCACTGGAACGTTCACATTCAGATCAGGTGCTTTTCCTCAGGGAACCTACACAGATACAGCTGGGACTAGAATGTGTGCCATTCGGGTTTCGAGCCCACCTCTCCAAATCACTGCCCTGTAGACATGCAAAGACCATAAAGGCCACTAAAAGCAAATAATCGGACTCACCCCACGCAAAGTATCTCATTACTCATTACTAATCCACATCTATCTGGTTTTAAGACTTCTTTAATTAATGAAACAATGCTGTCCCATGTCCCCCCCCCCCAGGTCCCTCAGCATTCCTGCACAGTCATCACACACGGCCAATGGAGCAGTCCGACTGCACTCTGCCAGCGAGAAACAACAGCCGAGAGCACCACAAAAGGGCCACCTCCTAATCCGCGGCATCCGGAGGGAGCGAGGTGGCGGGCGAGCCACCAAGGAGAAACTTTCCATCAAAAGAAAGGTAAAAATAAAGGGAGTGCAGGAGGAGGAGGGGCGACACAAGTCACTTCATTTCAATAAATGAATCCATGGCAGCAGCTTTAGGAGGCCGGGGGGACTAATGGCTTCTCAAAGCTTAAGGCAGAATTGTGTAAGAGTGGGGTGGGGGGCGCTGGGGGTGTCTGGGGACCATCTAGAGATTTAAGACAACATTATGGGGCAGGAAGTCTGAAAATGACCCAAATCCACAAGAGGTATTGCAACATGCAGTATCCAGCTCAGCACGCCACCGACTACAAGCAGGGTAAGAGCGAAGGTGGGCGGCCGGGGGCCAGAATGCAGCCCATGGTCATTAATGCAGGGCCCCGGCCCGGAGGGACATCTAAGGGCTCTGCACTGTACAAAAGACAGTGACACTTAACCACAATCATATATTTAGATACTTCTTGGAACTTATAGACATTTCCCCCCCCACTTCCAGCCTTCACCGTTTAGAAAAAGGGAAAAAAAAACACAGGCAGGAAGCCCGCTAGAAGTATAATTATCATGTCACTTTGCTGCAAATTAGTGAAAAGCCCGATGTGTTTAAGCGGATGCAGCCATCAAAAAAATAAATAAAACGAAGTACTATTTTTGAAACAAAATAAAGTGAGAAGGGAGAGCCGGTGTGTGGGGCGGCCGTCCCCGGCCGGGATGCGCACGGCGGGGCCCGTCCCCGCTGCCCGAAATACGGATGGTATATAGGGCAGACGATGGCTGGGGTGCCGGCGCCCGCCGGCCGCGGGTAAGTGCGGGCTGACGCACGCTAAGCGGGGTCGCCATTTGCGTGCATATGAAGCAGGTCGGCAGCGTCCTCGCCGCCTAAATGGCTGATGCCCGTTTCCCCCCGAATACACACACATGCACGTACATGTATACGGACAGGGGGACACGCATCCGCCGCCGCACACTTACGCGCACATTTCCCTCTACGCTCTTTTTTTAGGAGGACAATAAGGGGGGGGCGTCCGAGGACCCCCCCAGCGCCGCCCGGATACTGTACCCGGGCAGCCTGCGAGGCGCACGGCTCCCGCAGCCCATCCGCGCTAACCCCTGGAGAGCCGCGATGAGACAATGAAGCGGAGCCCGCTTCTGCCGAGCCCGTCATCGGCGCCGATCTCCGGCCGGCTGCCGCCACCCCCGAAGCGGCTCCGGCGGACGGACGCGCGCTTTCGCCCGGATCCGACCCGCGCAGACGGGTCGCGCTAATCGCCGGCGACAAAAGCGGCGGCCGTCCGCATCTGCGGCACGATCCCCCCCGTTCGCGCTCGATCGCCCCGCGGCCGCTAAGGCAGCGATTATACCGGCGGAACGCCGACGCCGAAAAGCGCCGCAGCCCGCCGTCGCGCTTCCATACGCCCCCCCGAAAGGCTCGGCAAGGCCGCAGCCACATCCTCGGACTCACCTGACTCGTCTGGGCCCCCCTCAGGTCTCACTTGCTCCGGGTTCACTTTCCGATCCTGAAGCGCCGCAGAAGCTCCTCACGACCAGTCCCCGGCACCGGCAGGCAACACAAAGGCGCTGATTGGGCCCCGGCGAGCGCACATCCCCCCCCGGTCTCTGCCCAGACAGGCGGGTTATTGGTCGGCGGCGGTGTCGGAGACGCGCCCCTATTAAGGTGTGCGCCGTTGTCTCTGTCTGGGGGGGGAGGGGACAAGAAGCGGGGAAATGATGGGAACTAAACGGCTTGTTATGCTCGGCGTGTCGACGGCGAGAGGCGAGCCGCGCTGACGGGTAGACCGCGACCGGCCATGTTCGCGCCCCGGGCCGGCCGCCGCGCTCCCGGCTCCCGCACCCCCGCTTCAAAATGAAAGAAAGTTTTGAACGAAGAAGTTTTTGCTTTTAGCCAAAAATATATTAAGAAACCCCCAAATACTGCTTTATACATTATTCTTCTAGCGCGACCCAAGCGTCCGGGGCGCTTTATTTAAGGCGTTATGTTGTCACTGAGGTTTCACTAGGAAAAGAAGCGCCTAGATTGCATCGACACTGCAGGGATTAATTCTGTAATCCCATTCATGTTTAGGGTGCCGGTAGTTAGCGCGCAGCGTTCGTTCCATTCATTTATGCCTGCATGGTGTGCAACGTAATTACATAGCAACACAATAACAATATATAATGACCAATTACCGTTGTTGATTCTATCTAATTCCGTTCATTAGCCAAAACTAGGGTTTTACATTAAAACACCTACAACCGTGATGACAGTGGGCTGTCAATGTGTTCATTCATGCTTTATTATATCTATTATTATGCAAAAAATGCAGAGCACATTTTCCATTATCTCCCATTATGTCTTACTGGCGATTGTGCACATGTGAGTCACGGGCAGTGAGAATAAGCGGTAGCCGCAGAAAGGGAAAGATGGGGGCTTTTTTAGTAACTATTTAGACACCATGCAGATAAGGATGTTTTTCGGCGATTCCCAGATGTTTCTTGGTAGATGCGCAGCAAGTAAATAACTATGAAACTGGCTACTAGATGCGAGGCAAAGCAGCACTCGCACATAAGTGTTTATCTGTGAGGCTGCTGTATCGGATTGCCGTGTGCATCCACTGCAGTGAAAGAGAGACGGGCGCCCATCGACATTAAATCGTGCTAACGCATTCTGTGAATGAATGGAGCGAAGGCACAATTACTAAGCGTGCATGCGTAAAATGGGCAAGCCAGCATCGACGCGCGCATTAATGAAATACAGTATTATAAATGTAAAAAATAAAATCAGCGGAGCTTCATTTGAACAATATTGTGCTTTACGCAGTCATCAGTCCCCTTTCCCGGGAATGCGTATCCCACGTGCAGCTATGTCATTGCAAAGGTCATTCTTACTTTTATGCTTAAGGACACATGATTGTAATCGAACATCGATTCATTGCTGGCCGTGTTTATCGTGTTTCTGCATTGAAACGCAGACCATGCACATGCGTTTGTCGTCCCAAGCTATACAATTTCATCTGACATCAATGGGTTACTATTCAAAGCCAAAGTCGGGTTTTTGGTTTCATTCACTAAAGTGACTTTCGCTCTCTAGTGGTCATGCAGTGCTAATACAATTGACATGTGGCCAAAGTGGAGATACATAGTGTTTTAGCGACTGCAGATGGGTCTCCATCCATATTACAGCTACCATCACAGGGAGGAGGTGGCCTAGAGCTTAGAATAGGCAGCACAGGGCACACGGCAGCAAAACGCCAGGAACAGGATGCCAGTAAATTGCATATATACGCACCCGATTACTATGGATATCAGTTTAACTCAGTGCCAGAGTCATGCACATTTTTGGGTTTACCCTCATTTAACACACCTGATTCAACTCACTGCGCTAATTACCACACAGCACTTGAGCCCAAGCATTTGTGATGGAGCAGGGAAATAATTAAGTTATACAGGACTCCGGCCCTCCAGGACTGGAGTTTGAGACCCCTGGTTTAACTAGAAGATTGTGAGTTTGATTTACACCTGGAAGAAATATGTACAACTTAGGAAGAACATACAGACTTCACACACAGAGTTGGGGTGAGACTGAGACCCCCCAGTGCTGGAGGTGTGATGCAACAGTGCGAGTCACTGAAGCAGAACATTCCCTAGGCCAGTGTTTCCCAACCGGCTCCTCTGGGACCCCCAGACAGTCCACATTCCAGCTCTGTGTGGACTATCTGCGGGTCCCTGAAGCCTAGGGGACACTGGTTGTAGTATGAAACTCCATATCTATTTGAGATGCAATGTGTACCAATTTATAATCTCAGCAGAATCACCATACTGAAATATTTTAGTAAATTTACTTTGTGTGGCCCTAAATGCCGACTGACATACAAAGCTTGAATATTCACACAGCTGGTCTATTTGGGAGAAACTGCCTGGTGCTGCATCACTGCCTCTCACAGGAAATAAATTGAAACCTTTGAATTTCAAGTGTAATATATTCACCATCTGCAATACTCAGGACAGGTGTGGACTAGCTGAATGCTTTTTTTTTGTTTTCATTTGGCATAGACAGTGATATATTCTCATAGGAAAGTGACTGTAGTGTTGATGCTTTGATCTTCAGTGATGCCCCATTTTAATTTGCAGCAGAAATATTAAATAGCATAGTTTTATTCCTGTTTCTGACTGAATGGCTGAAGATGAATGCTTTGCTGTATTACTGGCTAATTGCAGGATTTTTTGTTCATAAATACTAATACAGATTTGGTAGCTCTGCACCTCTTCTCAGGCGTAATCTAAATACTGAGGGAGGGTGCTGTAGAAGATGCCACCTGAGATATATCTTTTGCTACATTCCATAGCACCTGCTAGTTTCCTCCAGGCTCTACTTGGCCCCTCCTCTCAGCGATTAAGAGCCCTGGGGTTAAAAATCACAGGAAGTGGCACGTCACCACCATTGTTTCCTGTAAGAGTCGCGCCGCACGAGGGAAAACTAGCGATCAAAAGAGGTGGAGGTGCAGAATATTTCCACCATGCTGCATGGATTGGCCTAGCACTCTTTCCACTTGTGTCTGATTCATCGGGAACTACAGCAGTAAGCCAGCAGCAGTAAGCCAGCCATCCATCAGTAATCCGTCCATCAGCTGCAGAAGAAACTCAGCCTGCATCAATAGGCTAGCCAGTATGTTAGCCAAACTGTTCCAGGCTGAAACTTACAGAAATGAACCAGTCTAGATCAATCAGCCAGGCCTAGACCTATAGACAGGGGTGTGCCTAGACCAGGTTATTTGGCTGAAGGCCCAGATATTTTTACTATAGCCCAACCCTTTGAATCACCATTCAAAGGTTATGGCACAGGTTTGGCCATTTGGATGCTTGAGTCCGATCCTCGGCAGTCCCCCCCCCCACCACCATTTTGCTCAACTGTCTCATTTTGATTCTCACCAAATGCACACACACACACACACACACACACACATACACATATGTTTGTAATTATCTCTTTGGGGGACACTCCATTCATTTCTATGGGGAAAACTCCTAATATGACCCCTTTAACTCCTACCCAGCCCTAACCGTAAGTAACCAAACATAATATGAGGGTTTCAGCATTTTTAGTTTTTTAATTGCATTCACAGATCTTTGTGGGGACCTGAAAAGTGATTGCCACAACGTCAAAATAAGCTTTTATCACATTGTGGGGGACATTTGGACCCCAAAATTTTATATAAACATAATCCACACACACGCACGCACACACAAACACACACAAACACACACACACACACAAACACACACACATCCCAGCTATGTTCCCTTACCCCTCCAGGATTTTCAAATCCTCATTAGGACATGAGAGGTAAAACTTTTGTTGACATTATAGTTAGTCTGGTTAACCTAAGTACTAAATTATTTAACCACATTTTAGTTAATCGGAATAAAGTTTGAGATCACCATCATTTGCTATCAGTAGGATCAGCCTACTGACGGATCTCTAACTATGTTATATGGCTAATGTTAATAGCTATGTTGGCTGGCTAATGTTAGAGACAACTTTTTGTAATACTGTACCTTGTAAAACCTGTTGTAATAATTAAAAGAAAAAATATATCAGTCTGACCCTTGTTTGACTGTTTCTTATTAACAGATGGATAATCCTCTAAGTATTTATTTATTATTATTATTTTTTTGAGTGTGCATCCTAATACTGGAAGCCATTTAAGCAATTTTGGTTGGTAGCTGCACTGATTAAAATATTAATAGAAAAGGACTCTCCTGAGCACAGGTTTACCATTTATTTTAGAGGTAACTTTTCACCAAATTCCAAGCTGCGATGGAAAAAGAACCAATGTATTTTGGAATAGACAAGAAAAAATTTTACACTTTTAAATCTTGACCTCAAACTCGTCGACAGGGTTCTGGGCTAAGCCTCGCCTCTCCCCTTACCCTAGAACCACCCCTGCTTGTAATAGAAGCCTATGTCAAAAGACCAAGCCTAGGCTGCAGGGCAACCAAGAAACCCCACATACACTAAGTGACAAAGGACAGCCCGCAAGCACAGCCACAGAAACCTAGCTGATGTCGAGCTAACAACTAACCTCCGAGAGTGTGCCACTGTGAGCCCTTCACCTTCTTAGCACCTGTGTAAACAGGAAACTCAGTGAGGACTGCAGAGTTGTTCAAGGAACATCTCGTTGTGATGTCTAGTTTACTTCTGGATCCTAGCACTGCGTGGGAATAAATAAACAAAATAAAAACAGATCCACTCAACTCCTGTTCAGTGTCAGAGATACAAGCACCTACACATGTGTTAAGGTACATAGATAAATCATCAGAAAGTCGGGTTGGGGAGCAATTATGAAGATTACTTTGAATGAAAATGTCAGAAAAATCTATGGGTTGAAAATGAATACAGAAAAATAGCTATACTGCATGGAGGAAAACATTACCCAACTTAATAATGGGTTATTACAGGCTTCATGAGTCTATGCAGATAAAAAGTGAAACATCACTTTTTTGAAGTTACATAAGTGTGTTTCAGTGATGTCAGTACAGTTGAACAGGAAACGACAAGCTTCGTCTCCCGCTCCAATTGTTGCAACAAAGCAGCTTGTGCAATCCACAGCAGCTCACCCAGCCACAACCTGAACAAAACATTTTCCCCCTTAGTCCAAATTTCTCTGTGTTTGAATGTTATAGGATATTCAACGAAATAAAAGAATCTGAGTGAATTTGAAACATGGCATGTAAATCATTATGTCATTTATTTACCATTAAAAGTTATGCAGTTCTCACTTATCCCTCTGTGAGAAAGTAATCATCCCTCATACTCGATAACTGGCCACCCTACCTTTATCAGCAATGGCTGCCGCCAAACACCGCTTTATAGGTTTTGCTGAGCTCTTATGTGAACTGTTTATTTGCGGTCTTGCCACAAGATTGAAATGGGTTGTAGGTTTGGATTTTGGAAGCTGATCCAAAAATGTGATTTCCTTCTTCTTCTTCTTCTTCAGCTCTGATATAAACTTTCAGGGATGTTGGGTAACACTTTATTTGACACTGTCTTCTATAATGCATCATAGGTACCTTCATAATGCATCATAATGGTCAGTATAAGATATAATAAAGCATTACAGCATCTTCTGTTGGCAATCATAAGGAATTATAACGTTGATTATAATATTACAATATATATATTATTATATATAATTATAATATTATAATATATTATAATTATAATTATAATTCATAAGCTCCAATGAAGCTCCTATCTATAATATAGTATAGCTTAATAATGCATTATAATGGTCAGTATAAGCATAAAGAATGTTTTGTACTGCATTTTGAAGGTATCTATAGTGCATTATAGATGAAAACTTCATGAAGCATCCATGATGCATAATAAGCATGGCTATAATTTGTTATAATGCTTTTAATGCTTTAGGAATGCATTATAATGTGTTATGAATGTGTTTGTAGATTCTATAGACATGGCATTGAAAAAAGTGTTACTGTATGTTACCATTCGGATTCATGGGCTTTTTGATGTTTTCATGCTCTTGGTGAAGCAATGCATCCCCAGACAGTGCCAGGATGACCACCATGCTTCAGTGTTTGGTCTGAGGTTATTACTCTGGAATGTGGTGTTTTGTTTTGCAAGACATAATGGGTCCCCTGACAACCAAGCTCTGCTTTTGCAGAGAACATTCTTTTACAACTGTACCAGTAGTAGCAAACTAGGAATAACTATACCTTTATAAGTGAGAACAATAGAGGCTTGCAGAAACCTGGATGATTCAGGAAGGCTAACTCCATCGCTGGACCAAGCCAGGAGCCACTGGAGGTAGCGAAAGAGAAGAGGATGGTGGTAAAACTGAACAATATTATGAACAATTCTGCTCATCTGTTCCATGGGGCACTATCTTGGAGCACCCTTAGCCACCAGATCATTCCACCATGGTGTGCTAAGAAGCACTATTAGGGATTTTTTCAGTAACACCAGCTCCATTGTCATTTGTACTGATGCTGCTTCATAGCAGCCAGATGTAATAGGACTTAAAAGTTACTGCTTAGCTCCCTCTAGAGGGGATGTGGCTGCATTGTACTCACCATTCCATGCACCCACCTTCCAACATCTCACCCTAGAAAAAGTAACAGGGACAGGCAGCATATAACACACAGGGAGACCACGGACAGAACAGCAGTCCATCACAGGGCTGTGGGAGGAAACCTAGAATAAGCAGGAAGAACGTTCCAACTTCAATCACACGGAGTGAGGGCAGAATTCAAACCCCCCCAAACGAGGAGGGGTGAGGGAACAGTGCCACCTACTGAGCCACCATACTACCTATTTGTTTTTGTAATTGGGATTCAGTGTTTAATATCACAGAAATAATTTGAAGTATTTACATGGGCTGCCAATAAAATCAGATGCTAAAACTGGTCTAACAAAGATACTGTAAGAGTTGCTTCAGAAAGCTGACTCTCAAAAGACGCAATAACTAAGAAATATTCATTATTGACTATATATGTGTGAGTGCGCATGTACATCAAATATTTATATGTGCAATATTTACACAGAACAGCCAAGATATCATAGAAAATAACATGAATAATAACGGCATATATTTGAGAAGTGATATCGTGAAATATCACATGGAAGGCCGAAAGCAGACAGTCATTAATAAGGACCAGCTGGCTCTGCTCAGTCTGAGCTGATGGAGTGTAAAGCAGCCAGCTGGTCAGAAAGATCGGGAGTACTGGAGTGGGGAGATACTCCACGCTGCTGTGTAAAGATGCTTCATTTGAGTCCCGCGTTTCTCACTGCTGTTGCTTATTTAAATAAAGTCCATTCATACCGTATCCTGTTGTCCTCTCCCTTTGTCCTACCCAAGTGACAATTGTTTATCCCACAAGAGGCTAAAACGGTATCAGGACAGGACGGCATAAATGCGGTATAGTCCCTCTTTGTATCCACGCATACCGCTGGTCACTATATTTCAGGCATACAGAGCTTTCCTCTCCGTCCTGAAGGCCCTGTGTCCTTCTCAGTCACACCCACGGCCAAATATACCCCTCTGCACAGTGCAATCTCTAGTGTCTGTCTGCCTTCTTATTTCAGCCTCTCCAGTATATTTCCTCCTTGTCATTAAGACTCTCATTAGACGGAACAGAGATACACAAGACTTACAAAGGCAAACAGCATACCCAATCATCAGCTCAGTTCATTATATTTACGTTGATACGCCTGCGTCTGCCTGTTCTTTGTGTCCTTAGGCTTGCCCCCCCCTCAGCGTCTCTCTTCGGGAGCCCTACACCTATCTCACATTGCTGGCTTAGTGAAGCGCGGTGGCCAGCCAGGACCACCCAGTACACCAGCCAGAAGCCCCAGGTGCAGGATCAACCTGTCAGACTCCAACAAGGCCAGGATCTCACAAAAGCCACCTGAGCAGAATCATCATCTCCTGGATGATGCCTGAACAACAGGGAGGCTCAACCACAATCCAGCTTCGATTCTGCAGCTATCTCACCCTTGCCAAGCCATGCTCTCAAGTCCCTTCATGCAGGTGACTTCAGTTGTTAGACTTCAATGTTAGAACTAAACTGGATTAAATTACCCTTATGACACATGGGAGCTAATGTTGATCTCTATGTGTCAAGCTGAGATGTAAATGATTTCAAAATATGAAGAGTGCATAAAAAAGACAACTGCATTATCAGAAGCATTGCAGCAACTCCACTTAATCCAAAGATTATTGTATCAATATTGGTGTCTGTAAGCAAAAATGGCTGGTTTCAGGACTTAACAAAATGTCAGGACAAAGTGTTAGCCTAATACTTAGGGAAATGCCCTTGTGATTGAAAGGTTGCTGGTTCGATTCCCCAACAAGGTACCACTGAGGTACCTTGAGCAAGGTACTGCTCCCCGGGTGCTGCCCTTGGCTATGTCACAGGTTAAATGCAGAGGACACATTGTGTGTCAACAATGACAATTTATCACTTTTGCTCCATTACATGGAACATAGTTTCTAGGATTTCCAGGGCAGAGAACCTGGGGAGGCACCTTTTTTACTCGTTGTGGTCCCACTGGAAATCTTGCTGCAGCTCCCAGGCACCAGAAGCCATGAGCGGCAGGTACCCATAATGCCGCATTCTCATCCAGGCCCACTCACCACAATTTGGCATAGTTTCTTACAGAAATCAGGTAATTAATATTTCCATCAGGTTGTCTCCAGAGACAAAATTTCAATTACTTTCATATACCTCTGCAGATGTTTGGATCTCAAGTGAGCAGGGACAACTATTTTGGAGATCACCTGAGATTTTAAGTAAAATGGTAAATGTATCAAAGTACCTCAGAGCATCCATAGGGAAAACAAGCATGGTCCTAATTATTTTGGCCCCGGGTGGAAGAAAACAGTGAGAGGAAGAAGTCAGTAACTTTCTAACTGAATTCATATATGTTTATGAATTTACAATTTAAGGGTAATTTTCTTCATACTGTGGGACAGCTGACTGACTTCAGGAACTGGAGCATGTGAGCTGAGGAATATGGGGGCTGTCCTTTCGGCAAGAAGGGAGAGTGAAAGAGAGTGAGGCAGGTGAACGATGAGTGTCAGCCTGGATCTGGAAAACCAACAGTCACATGAATAAAACAGAGAACACTGATCAAGTGAGAGGAAACCAATCCCTATCCCTGTAGTCATGTAGCAGACCCTCTCAGGAGAGATGGAGGCTCCGCCCACCACCTTGCAAATACCTACAGTGTACATGAGCCTGTCACCAGCCACTTTAAATTCTCCTTAACAATCTAGTCAAGGTCATCAGAAGTCAACGTTCGGGGGGGGGGGGGGGGGGGGGGGGGGGGGGGGGGGGGGGGGGGGGGGGGGGGGGGGGGGGGGGGGGGGGGGGG
>JAODKN010000046.1:17814161-17831215 GCA_026774425.1 Petrocephalus zakoni | reverse complement strand
TTTATTCTGCTATCTATGGGCAGCCAATGAAGCTGATGAAGAACTGGGGTGATGTGTTCTCTGGAAGGAGTGCGGGTAATGCTTGTAAAATCCCGCTAAATGGATCTCCATGGCCATTGGGTAACTTCTCATATCCAATCGTATTACCAAACCTAGAGCCACTGAACAAGCAGAAGCCAGGAGGCCATTACCAGGAATGCTAGTGGTACATAAGTGGCAATAGCATTTGGGGAGATAGGGTGATGCAATAGTGGGGCTGATAGGTGTGTCGGGTGACTAGCTCTGTTTGAGAAACTCAGTCAGAAGTGATAGAAAATGTGGGCTACTCTACCTTCCATCCAGTGCTCTTGTTGCAGCTATTAATGTCTGATATATGGCGGCGTGCTCCTGTATTGGCCTCCAAACGATTCTTTGATTGATTATTTTCACTGCCAGTATTCTCTGTCTTTATCCTCCAAAACCTTATATAGGGAAAATTGTGTCTATAATGTATATTTATTAATATTAGCTATGATGCCTATATATTATACTATAATATTATACTATAGTTACCTTGCTATATGCATTATGCATTCTGATTGAGCATTCACACATGGCTATAATGTGTTATGCCTTTTGAAAAATAGTTATAGCCATGTTTATAATGCTGTATGAATGTGTTGCAATGAATTATAAGAACAGTTATTAGGTTTCATGAATATGGGCTTCATAGAAAGTGTTACCAAAAGCTTTCCATTTGGAGTCTTACCTTAGCATGTTCTGGCTCTTATCAGCAGGCAACAGGGTGACAACCTTCTAGTAGCATTGGTTAAAGTGGTCAGATGCCGAATATAAAGCAGCACTTTTCCAATCACTCACATAGACTACATTTCTAGTGTGAGAATTAGAATTACAGCAGTGTGGGTAGAGCTCAATTCATTTGGCTTATTGTTTTTTTTCCATGTCCAAACGTTAATAGAAAGACCTCTGGAAAATGGTAAGCAAACCGGATCTTCAGACTTCATTGGCTCTGTTTCTGTTTGTTCAGTTCCTGTGCTGTTTTTCTCCTGAAGATACGTGTCCAGTACTCAGAAAGCAGCTTAACAAAAAAGCGTTTACCAGTTTCAGGTTCCTCATACTGGTATCTGCTCCTTGGCTTGAGTTCCTGTGTTTGTAACTCTGTGGGCGATCATCTGCACAGTTACAGGAACCTTTGATCCAGCTCCATGCTTAGCCAGGCGGCTGTTCTCCCACAACCAGCCCCACTGAGGAGATCTACTGATGCTGGTTGATCACCAGGCAGCAGATGCCCAAGATCCAATCAACATACCTCACATGCACCTATCAGGACCCCGGAGGTGGGAGACCCTTACCTGTCTGTACTTCTCCAAGCCTGACATCAGAGAGCTCAATGGAGCTTGTTTCATAGTCCCTAGGCAGTTTTCCACTGTCTTTTATTTTCTTTATGGTATGCTGTGGGCTTGAGCAGAAGGAAGTCACTTTCGAGATGAAACATGCCCTTGCATATCTGCTCTGTCCATCAAAGTTAATTCCTTTTGGGACTGGCAGGTACTATAGGATAAGCCTTTTGAGAACAAGCAAGCGTGTTGCATCTGTGGCATATCGCGGGTCAGATGTCGCATGGACTGGCTGTCCCCTGTTTGGTTTTCCGCATAAACACCTCCTTTGATGGACCCAAAAGTCTCCTTGGGTTTACACTGAACCCCCCCTAGCACCATGCTAATTACAACTTTTCAGAATCTGCTAATTGCCATGCAGAGTCTCTACATTTGGGTCAAACCCAAATGTACCTGCAGCGGGGGGGGGGGGCTTGGCTTCTCAGATGAGATATGTGAAATAAAAGAAATCACCAAATGTAATTCTTTAGGGTTGTTATTTGTTTGCTTGCTTAAGATAAATCCTAAGCTACTGATATGCATGCTGGTTTTGGAGTCACCTTTACAAACTCATCAGTCAGATTCAGGCAAGCTCCACCCATGCTGACCTGGAGTAGGGGGCTAATTTTATTCCTGTTGTGAATGTTCCCAAATCTTGAGCCAAGCCAGAACCGCCTGATAAACTATGACCTCAATTATGGCATCAATGAAAACTCATAAAAATTGTAATTACAGCAAATTGTCTTTTTTTCCCTTTGGGCTGAAGGTAAGGCAGCAGACATGTGCTGTATGGAGCTGCCCAGCGGGACAGGCTCCTCCGTCCCCTTCATTTAACGGGGCCACGGAGCGTGGAAGCCACCGCAGGATGCCGCTCCTAAGCTGGGGGCTGCCCAGCGGGACAGGCTCCTCCGTCCCCTTCATTTTTAACGGGGCCACGGAGCTCGGAAGCCACCGCAGGATGCCGCTCCTAATATGGGGGCTGCCCAGCGGGACAGGCTCCTCCGTCCCCTTCATTTAACGGGACCGCGGAGCTCGGAAGCCACTGCAGCATGCATGCTCCTGCAAAGCAACGCTGTCCATCCTGTCATGCTTTGGCTCAGCAACTGTTTGTGTTCTAGCATGTTATTCAATCAACTTGGATGACAAGGATCTGATAATAAGCACTATACATGCTCATATCAATAATTTCCCACAGAAATAAATGTGTGGTCCTCATTTAGATAGGTATGCAGGTCTGTGTGAGTGTGGGTGTGTGTGCATGTGTATATATATATATATATATATATATACATACAAGATCATCAGGACTCCACTGCCCTCTTTGCAGAGCAACTACCACCGCAGAGTCCAGAGGAGAGCTGCCTCTATCTTCAAAGACCCCACACACCCCCAACACGGGCTGAAAAATAGAACCTCCCAATTTAACAACTCCTTCTTCCCCACTGCCATCAGACTCCTTAACAGCTGACAGGAGTATGAATATAGGACGTCATACTACCATACCATGCCATACCTACCATACTACCATGCCATACCTACCATACTATGCCATACCTACCATACTACCATACCATGCCATACCTACCATACTACCATGCCATACCTACCATACTATGCCATACTACCCTACTACCATACCATGCCATACCTACCATACTACCTCATAATGTAATTTTTTCCACATTACACTTAAAAGTATTTAATTTTTCTTTCTCTATTGTATTGTACCTTGGCATTTTTGTGTGGACAGCAAAGTAAGAATTTCATTGCACAAAGAAATGAACTTTTCTACTGTACATATGACAATAAACACTTTGAATCCTGAATATGACTCCTGCCTGACTAATCAGCTATGATGTTGATAGTAATTCATAATTCCAGTTAAGTACTATTACAAATGGGAGTATAGCGACAGAGGAAACTGGCTGTAATAAATCTGAGTGGCGTTTCATGCTGATCACATGATTACCGTGTTTATTATCTCATCTGCCATCGCTCACGGGATTTGCATAATTACATTCAGCGGATTAAATGTTTTGACACAGACATTCAGGTAATTGTCCCATTCCGTCTCTACACATTTCCCTAACTCCCAGGCCGAGATCGCAGCTGTCTGACTGTGGGGATAAGAATTATAATGGTTCATTAGCTGGTTCCTGTTTATGTTGCTGCAATCCATTGTGACACGACATGCGAACACCGTGTAGAGAGTCAGGCGTAAGGGGGGGTGCTTTTCTAGGGAATCTGGTGGGTGGAGCCATCCAATTCTCATTGCAGCGCCTGCATATTCATGACAAACACGCTACAATTTGACATTTTCAGGAAGACACGGACATGATGTGCCTGTCCCGATCAGTTAATCCAAACAGATTTGGGTCAGAGCAGGAACCGAATCAGGGATGGTGGCACTTATGTGGCCGAGAATAGATTAATTTGACAGGAAGTGTAATGTAATATTATTTTGGTGTCACATTACGAGAGAGAATATAGTGCTAGCACCGTCCTCCTAATTCATTTAACAGCCCTCCACTTACGGCTGGGTCCTCAGCATTTGGCTACATGTGTTTGCCTGGTATTTGATGTGAGTGTTAATAGTGATGATTCATTATCTTTAATTTTCATGTTTATATAGTTTATCTTTCAATAATACATTTATAGCAGAAAAATATGTAGTCTTTGATTTCATCGGTCAACATAGTGGACCATTTGGTCACTCTTAAGAAAGAGGCTTAAATGTAACCTTTGGCATACAGTCTTTGTCTGAGGTTATTTTAATAGCTTTTAAATTTTAAATTTCATCCTTACTGAGCCAGTGCACCTTGGGTTCTGGCACAGGCACAGGCGGTGTTTTGGCCACATATCTGATCACCCTCTGGCTGTGGGCCACCAAACAGAAACATCTCCTGCAATGCTGTCTCTAACTGCCCCCATCTGTAAGATGGAGAAATTCAAGACTGCATTAAAATGGTCCTGTAGATTTTTATACAGTGTTTTGAAAGGAACAGAGACGCCTGTGATTCTGACTAAATCGAAATGGCTGTTGTCTCCTTTGCTACTCAGTAAATATTTAGCAGTGTTTACAGCTTCCAGAGAAACACACGAGAGATTTTCCAATTAATGCTTTTTGTTTTATTTGGTTTCAGACGCTGTGGAAAACTGAATAAATGAAAGAGACAGAAAAAATGTCAAGGCATGTTATCAGCCTGGGGTTTGTTCGCGGTAATAACCACCAGAAAGCAGCCATTTCTCAAAACCACATTATAACCGTAAATGGCACAAAATCAGCACAGTCAGGACCATTAAACAGCACTTAGCATTAACAGGCATGTTTTTCAATTAACAGTGAACATTATCTGCTTATATTATCTGCCGGACCAAACCAGAACACATACATAAGCTTGAACTACTCCTGTGGCAGATATATATTATTCTATATGGACCCGGACTGCTGTCATGTTTGGTTAGTCAGGCTAGATCCAGCAGCAATAACCAAACAAGACAGGAAACTGAAGATGGCTAGAAATGGCCTTTTTGCATTGATGAATCATTGCTACCACTGAAACATCAATGTTTGCACTGATCAGGACTGAAGACAGCAAGGCTGTTTCATTAAAGTTACATTATATTCCCATTTGATTTTGAAAAGTAATGTACAACTGATGGCAAGTAAAAATAAAAAGTACATAATTATGTGGGAAGCAGTAGTTATAGGGATCTGTTGAAAAATGATCACTGAAATTGATATAGCGAAAGGCCATTACATGATTAATGTTCCTCTGAGACTGCCAAAACAGCTTTCATGGCAATCAGTAACTAGTGGCTGAAAAAGGCAGAGCTACTCTCTCCTGGCCGCCATAAATCTTTCAATTGAGAAAGTTTTGGATAAATTATCATCGTTTATTTTTGAGAGGACTGGAATGGAAGGCTCTTTTGGTCAGGCAATATCACAGATATCACAGCTCTGGATCTTTGGTTATTTGGGTGTGGAGGATTCTTATTCAATAAAAGAATCCATGCCCTTTTCTTTCTCTTTTGGTCAGATTTGCAGGAATATCTGAAAACAGTTTAAAGCTTTACGTTTCTGAGAAGACATACCAATTTTGAAACACACAAAAAGTACGCTTCAAATCCAAACAATCAAATTCTTAAAGCATTGGACTCTCTCATTGCTGCTAGCATTCAACTATAGTTTTCTACTTATTCCTCATTTTTTTAATAACAAGTGAGTTCTCAGGGCAATTGTTTGGCAATTTTTGAGCAGCATTCGATTATATCCTTGCTCTTATAGGATACTGTATACTTTCACTGGCAGCCCACCCAGGGAGGTCCCCTGCTGCTATCTGGAACAGGGTTCAGACCCGGCTCTTACGCCGTCCACAATCAGTGACGGGAAGGTGGACGCACAGACTATAATTTCGTATTCAGGTACGCTTAATTGAACATTTGAGTGGCTCATAAGTTTGCCCTATTTTCTGCCCAAAACAACACCTGTTTTCATTTTTCTTAAAGTTCTACCAGACATCTTCACATTCATTTACTCCTAAAGAGAAGGTAAAAAATACAAAACCGGGTACGGAAAAGGGGCGGGTGGGGGGACAACAAAATAATTAATAATTAATAATAACAATAACATTTAAAAAATGAACAATAGCACAACTTGGTTTTGGTTACATTTCCCGTACACAACAGGAAGACGACTTAAAATAGAAAAACAAAGAATCTGTAAAGTTCTGTAAAAAAGAACAGCCAAATGATATTTCAGTGAGAAATCTAGGCTTACCACTACACAACTCAGGCTACGAGGAAAAAAATAAATCACCTCCCATATCATACAAGCTTTTCTTTTGGTATCATTCTTACGTCACTCCTTTCTGAATATAAGAAGACAAGGCGAGCGGAATTCCTTCCGCCGCCGTACAGTGAGTAAACCTTTTAACATTCATCGGGGTTTCAGTTCGACCTCGAGGACAGGAGGGTCGAAAGTAGAGTGGGGGGGGTGGGTTGGCACAGCTGTGTGCTTCTGCGGAATGCAGGGGCAAAGCATCACGCTGGCATGAGGCCGGCGTAAAGGGCACAGCGCAGCCATGAGGTTTTGTAAACAGGCATAAGACCGGAGCACCTGTTCCCCGTAACACATGCCTGTAACGTTCACCCCGCTAGATTAGCACCATGTCTGATACTACCTCCCACCAACAATTACTCGATTCCTGCTGTACTCATGGTTCGAACACAACTGTCAGCAATTCAGAACACACCGTATTTATGCACACAATCGCACATACGGTGATATTCCCATGCTTTGGTCATGAATTAGTGTCGCGCGAGATAAAGACTATGAATGTTAAAATATGTTAAAAAGTTTTTGGTCACATTTTTATCATTCATAAAAAGCTATTTGGCAAATTTGAACACTAAAGTTAGAAAGAGAAACTTCTTTTTCTGTATCGACATAGAAAATCTTGAAAATATATCCCATTTTCATTTAATTCTTTCAAAGGTTAAAGTTCTACAAATATAAAAAGGTCCACAGTTCACAGTTTTAAGGGTTATTAAAGGACACAGACATAAAAAGCTAATGTTTGTGTCATCCCTGGTTAAAGGGCATTTGACAGTATTTTGAAACTTTGGTTCATTGGAAGAATTTCCCCTTTTATTAGGCATTTTCCTGTTAGTCTGTAACCCTTAAAACTGGAACATTAAAATGTGAAAATGGACAAGCATGCAACTCACAATGCAGTTGTTTCTTTAAAGCAAATCATGAAGGAAACAAAGAAATAACCTTTAAAATTTTTACATCTTTGGATATCACTCAGCTTGTTTTTCATAGGAATTTTTTTTTGGATAAGTTGAAGAGATGGGCCTTCGCACATGGAGGACACAGTGCCTGCAAGACATCTCCTGGAAAATATGTGGTCCACTTGTCTTATCTACAAGCTCCACCCACTCAGCAGATAGCCAATCACCTGTTGGATTTAGGGTGGAGCCGATCACTATGTCCAGCTGCAATTTTCTCCAGGGCTTCAGGTTTTGAAAACTCCTTCTCTGGTGGATCTTTGCAGAGACGTTATGGTCTGTTAGATCCGTTCTTTACCTAAGACACTCGTAATTAAAGCACTTTGGGGTTTGGGTAAACAGATGAACTGATGCTAACATGTAGCCTACCAGAGCACAGTGGGTCTGTCCTTTGTTGTTTTGGAGTGATGCTAGATGAACGTTCCTCTGGTCTGCTCTCATCACCTGGGAGGCTTTGGCCCCTTAAGGCCAAATCCAAGGCCAAGCACTTAATGTCTGATGAAAAAACCAGAAAAAAACACTATACAACCTGGCACACCTCCGATACTGGAGCAACGGCGGAGTGTGCGCTGTGCTCAGTGGGAAGAATCTTATGGAACCAAGTGAGAAGCAAAGGTGGGGGTGCGGATAAGGCGTGACCATGGACCAGGGCTATGCTGCAGGTGGCTCCATCCAGACCGGGCAAAAGGACCCGAGGGCCAGTGGCTGGGGAAGAAGTCGGCCTGAGTCGGCATCACAGGCAAGCACTTCAATGGCTTCTCTTCAGCTTGAGGTAGCTATCTTTGGAAGTATAGATCTTTTTGGGTTGGGTGGGGGGGCAGGTCCCAGTTGCACCAAGGGAAGGGTTTACACAAATTATTCCTCCAGAAAAGCCTGCCTTGAGGATGAAATGGTGCAAAAAAACTAAATGAATGGGTTTCACACCCCTGTCAGGCTGTGTGGTACCGTGCTTTGTGCTGCAGAACCTGCAAGCAGGAAGGTGGTGTGGGGGGGGGGGAGTGGGGTGGTCGCTGAAACCCTGTAAGAAGTAGCAGCCCCACATAATGAGCCCACCTTTTCTGGTACAGCGGTCTACAGGTGTGGTGCTGCAGCCTGTCAGACTCATTCTCGCTGACGGTGCCAGTTCTCATCCAGGGACTAGGCCTGGAACTGCGTAAGCCTGCACAGTCTCTAAGGCCTCTGTCCCGTATTTGAAGGAATCTCACTGAACAGCACAACACTAGCATTGTAATATCATCACATGGAGCCGTTGAAATAAATATTTTGGTTAAGGAGAGGCTCGTGTGGCGATATACAATAGAGGCAGCACGAAGCGCAGCTTGTTTTATCAGGAACACTATTTCTGTTCCTATCGGTGTGTATATGTTTGCATCCATGGAAACAGGAGGCGACGGCAGCCTTGCTTTGGTTCCAGGGAGGGGGAGGAAGGCATGGGGCCGTGAGCACACAGATGACCTCAGTAACACGCATACATTCCAGGAGCCAGACTGAGGCTCACGACACCAGCAGCCAGCTTCTGCCTGCGGTCTGGGTCACTGTCTGTCTTTTAGCAGCTTATTGAAATGGCTACAAGGCAAGATTCCCCCCCCTACTGGTGAGGGCACCTAAGGCTGGGCAGGTGAGAATGGAGGAACCGACGATGGTGACCTGGGTCGCTGGGGTGAGGGGGTGAGGGGCTGGGTTAGGGGGTTAAGGGTCCCGTTAGCTGATGCCTGTCCCTGGCAGGCTGGTTGGGTGCTGCTCGATGAGGACCTGGCACTGAGTGGGATGGCCAACGGCCTGGCGCTCGTCACCGTGTGTGGAGGAGACGCAGCTCTGCGAAGGAGAACAGAGGCAGATTTACGCCAAAGATCTGTCACAGGCATTTTTCATACAGTTGGGGCCTAATAGTTTCCCGAGTTGCCTGCATAAATTTAGCAGCATAAATTACATACACTTACTACTCCTAGCCTGAAATACACCACAGACAATGCAATGTCATACCAAGACTGACTGCTTACTAATGCAAAGCAAGAACAGGCATTCAGCCGCCCAAAGCACAATCAGAAGGACCCTTTTAGGCCACGCCCACACTGCTATATTTTCCAGTGAAAACGATTTCCCTGAAACTAGCAAAGACATACCTGATATAGCTAGTAGCCTACATTGGGCATGTGTGCATTGACAGTGATCGGTATATTAATTTATTTTCAAATATGCAGCAGTCATTTGTATAACAACCTATTTATGGGCAGTATCTCCTTTATGTGCAATTACCCCAATCGGTGCAATATCTCTTATGTGCAATATTTTTTATATACATAGGTCTATATTGATAAATATACTTCTACAAGACACAATGTCTATTTATATTCTTGTTAAGTTTACTTTTTTACCTAGCTTTACTGTGTAACTTTTTAACTTATTGTTTTTGTCTCTGTTATTGTTATTGTGTTATTGTAAGTGTGACCATCTCTGCTTCTCTTATCTGTACTGCCGTAACAATGCAAATTTCCCACTTGTGGGACTAATAAAGGATTATCTTATCTTATCTTATTTAGCGGCATACAGTTCAGCAACAGAGAAAGTGCCTTTGAAAGCAGCTCCAACATATCCACCATGTTAGAATGCTGTTTACCTCTGTGTAGGGTCAATCAGACAATGACAGGGTGTAACTAGTAGGATCAAATCAGGGATGGGCCATGTGATGCGTACGGACCAATCAGGGTACTTTCAGAGTCTGCATTTTCAATAGTCTCCATTTTCACTCATCCACACGGCAGCACTAAAACGGAATTTCCAGTTGTATATGGCTATGAGAACATTTACAAAAGTCTCCCTTTTGGGGGGCTGAAAACTGGGGGGTAGTGTGGAAGAAAGGCGAAAACGGAGACTAAGGGAAAATGTATCAGTATGGGCGTTGCCTTAGCCTTGCTTCCTACCTGAGGCACTAACTCCATGGTGCCAGCTGGGCGTGCCTCTTTCGGACCCCCGTTGCTATGCCGATGGTGGCCTGCTTCATCGCCCCGGGGAACAGACCAACTATCCTGGGTCCCTTTCCTGCAGAAACGACTACGCAAAGGGTACAAAATGATCTCTCTGGCACTGGACTCTGCGATACTGGCAACCGTTTGGTGAAACCCCAGAGGCAGAGAGAACAGAACTCTGGGTTAACGCCAGGATGTGAGGATTAGTGACGCATAAGTGATCCGAAGCAGACTGCCATGCAGCAGGAAAATGCCTCCACCTACTGCATCAAGATTAAAACTCTAACACAGTTAAACACAAGAAGGCATCTGCTACACATGGGATAGGATTACTCCAGTGTGAACGGCTACAGCTACTCTATGTCAAGAGACGGTTAGGTCTTAAATGCATGTGTCCTCATTTCTACCTCCAAGGCGTACTGCATGCATTACATGGCTGAGTGAAGCATTTCCACTTGGTTACTAGCTTACTGTGTGCTTATAGCTACACCTACAGCTCAGTGTATTAATGTTTCAGGTTTCAGTCTTTATTGAAGAATATGAGATTTTGTTGCCAGGACAGGGGACAGTAGGGGACAGTAGGGGACAGCTGCAAAAGGGGACAGAATACACAGTGCAATACAAAATAGGTAACAGAGCACTTAATCATGGTTAAGCGCTTTCTTCAGTAGATCTGCAATATGGCTCTTTCTGGCATTTATAAACCATCAACCTTAAGATTAGGAGTGAATGTCCTTAAGTGTCACGCCACCAGCTACCCCAACCGACAGACACACATCAAATAGATAAAGTCCTAAAACTGTAAGAAAATCGGAATGTCTGTCTAGCTCTGCCCCAATTGCGTACGCTGTGGCTTTTTAAATAGTGCCTTTGTGTCATGTGGCTCAGTGGGGATACTGTACGCTCTAACTATTCATTTGCGTAAAATGTGTCTGAGTCACCCTCAGCAGGCCACATGGACCAGAGCGTCAGAGCCACAGATTTTCAGGTTCCAGTGAACGCCAGGCTGAACATGTGATACAAGACAAGCAGCCAGCTGGCCAGCGGATCAAAAAATCCTGGGGGGGGCTGGAGGAGGAGCTCCCCCATGGGGGTGCGAGTGCTGCCCTTACCTGCGGCGGTATCCCAGCATGAGGAAAAGCACGCAGAAGATGATGCAGGCCATGCCGATGTGGATGCCCACCACGATGCCCGCCACGGAGGCCTCGCCCTCCTGCCGGCAGTTACAGAGTCCCTCTCCGGCTGCGGTAACCCGGGCAGGGACAGAGATGTGTTAGGGCTCCGGGATGCTGGCACAGAACAGTGCAGTGCGGCTTTTATCTCGCTCGGAAATGCCGCGCTATTGGAGTGGAATTCCAACACTCCGGCAGCTAGACCTACAAACTAGTCTCATAGACGTTGCATTATATTTAATAAGTAGACATTTTTATCACCGCAGAACTGAGAAATCAGGGTCAGCTGGTCCCTGCAACAACTGGAATTAAGGGCCTTGCTCAAGAGTCCAATGTTAAAATTGCTTTGCCAACTCTGAGATTTGAGCCAGCAACTAACTAAAACAACTATCTAAACAGAAAATGTCCAAAAAACGATCAGGCTTGATCTCCTGTAAGCATTAAACATTTTCTGACGTTGATGTTGACCCCAGACCCCCTCTGGTGGTCATGCAGAGATATGACAAAGGGTGTATGAAGTCAATTGTATGTCCTAAACAATTTCTGACTTGGAGCTAGCTGGATAGGCAGTCACTATCAATGTTTCTGAATTTATGAAAAAGAAATCGTGAGTGATGATCTGAAAAGCTGAATCTTACTGCAAAGCAGGATGCACAGAGTCACGGCGAAAGATAAGGTTAATTTCCTTAGTTTGACACACTGACATGTTGGGTGTCACTGAGGAGCAGCCTGGCCCTCCCCTGACACGCCAAGATCGATAACAACCTGCCTACAGGAAGCAATGATAAGAGTAAAGAATGACTGACCCCCCTGACCTCAAAAAGCGCAAGCCTGCCTTGAACAGAGAATGTGAATTCTGGGACATAAACACACATCGGTGCGAAGGGAGACATCACACTGCGACACTCAGATACCTCCCCCAAACTCGCACACCAACTGCCATGGCTGAGCTGATTCACACCATTTTCCCAGCATGCACCCTGCCTTTCGCCCTCCAGTGACATCAGCACTGCTCTATGATAATTACCTCAGCACAGCGCCCCAAAGCGTAGGCCCGAGAGGCCGCTGCCCTGTGACACACTCCCTCTTTCATACTGTGCCCTGCTGTGTCTGTTTAGCCTTATTTCCATCCAACAAACTTTGGATTAGGCACAAGACTCTCATAAATACAGAAACTGGACTTTTGGTCTCTGACTGTACACTCCACCCCCTCCAGCTGATGAGAGCTCCTTGATAATGGTCTGGGAGTGGTAGGATCAGCATGCTACATTTGAAAGGCATGTCTGCATTAGCCTGGGGGTTACTCCGGAAGGTACTCAAGAAGTTACTCTTACCATTGGCCTTGGCGCTGGTCCCATCCTCTGCCAGAGAGACCAGGCGTTTGGAGCAGTTCCCTTCCCCGTTGCCGTTGTAGGCCGCCAGCTTGACTTCATAGATGGCTCCAGAGTCTACAGGAAGAAAGTCCCCCATCAGAAATCCTTATGCGACCCCTCAGAACAGATTCTTGTAATGGGATTGTTTTAGGAAGGGCTGTCTGGATGAATCAACACCAGCAATACTAGATACTAGTGTAGTACTGGCTGAGGTGTGACAGAGTGTGGCTAGTGTAGTACTGACGGAGTTTGGACAGGGTTTAGCTACTGCAGTACTGACCGAGTTGTGAAGAGTGTAATTATTGTAGTACTGACTGAGGTGGGACAGGGTGTAGGTGTTGCAGTACTGATCGAGGTGGGACAGAGCATAGCTAGAGAGTTTGGACAGGGTGTAGCTATTGCAGTACTGACCGAGTTGGGAAGAGTGTAATTATTGTAGTACTCACCGAAGTGGGACAGAGTGTAATTATTGTAGTACTGACCAAGGTGGGACAGGGTGTAGGTGTTGCAGTACTGACCGGGATGGCACAGGGTGTAACTATTGCAGTACTGACCGAGGTAGAACAGGGTGTAGGTGTTGCAGTACTGACCAGGGTGGCACAGGGTGTAACTATTGCAATACTGACCGAGGTAGGACAGGGTGTAGGTGTTCACGTGGCAGGGCAGCAGGAGAGGTGCCTGGAAGTCTTGCTGCGGGACCTTGCGGTAGGAGAGCTTGAAGCCCTCTACCTTGCCCGGCTTGCTGGGCAGCTCCCAGAAGATCTGCATGGTCGTGGAATTGAGTACTTTGGTGAAGAAGGTGGGGGCGCCGGGCACTGAGGCAGTTTGGGAGCAGAGGGTGTGAAGCACATGAGGACAAAAAAGAGAAAGGTTATGTAAATATACATCTATACCACAGGGACACAAATCACAATTTGGACTCTCAGTGCAAATCAGTGCAGGATTTTGCTGGGGGCAGAATGACTCCACCCACCAAACACAACAATCAATTGTCTCAAGCAGGCTCTCACTAACAGCAGCTTCTGACTTACCGCCCCCTAGTGTCGTGGCGATGACAGTGCTGGACTTCTGGCTGGCTCCCAGTGGCGAGTAGGCTTTGAGGTAGATGGAGTAAGTGGTTGCTGGCTCCAGGTTGTTGAAGTCATGGTGGAAGGTGGTTTTGCTTACGGCCTCCTGCAGCTCTTTAGTGTCTGGTTCTACGGGACGACACAATAAGAGAAAGATATGCAGGTCAGCTAGGAGGGCAATGGCAGGGGGGCACTCGTCGAATGAAAAGGCTGTGAGATACTGCTGCATCCCTGAGCAGGGCACTTAGCCTGCATGACTTCATTCACTAACCAATGGGGTCAAGACAAGTTTTCTCTCTTTTTTCTTTCTTTGTATCTTTGTTTATTTCTATCTATCTATCTTTGTTTATTTCTATCTATCTATCTGTCTTTATTTCTATCTATCTATCTATCTATCTATCTATCTATCTATTTTTATTTCTTTCTTTCCATCCATCCATCCATCCCTCCCTCCCTATGGAGACTTCAGCTGTTCCAATGAACCCCACCTGTAGCTCTTACACTAAGCTTCTGCACTGTCATCCTTCACAGCAGCTCTTTGGTTTTATCAGATCCAGTTCCCACGGCACAGTTCGGATATTTAATGACTTAATAAGGGAGCCCTCACCGCCAAGCCGCCGGATGTGCAGCACGTATCCGATAATGCCGTCTGTGATCTCGGGCGGGGGTTGAGCCCAGCGGAGCTGCAGGGCCGTGGCGGACAGCACCACTGCCGCCAGGTCCTGCGGGGAGTCCGGCAGCTCCTTGGCCAGCGAGACGGCCAGGCGGGCGCTGGCCTGATTGGTGCCCGCGCTGTTCTCCGCGATGCACTGGTATATGGCCTCGTCTTCGGAAGTGATGCGCGTCACGGCCAAGGTGCTGCAGCACGAAAGTACAGGCACGGCAAGGGAAGGGAATAAGAATTTAAATTAAACTGAAAATTATTTCATACTCCTATACCTCTCCATCAATAACTGAAGTATATAGTGTTGTTGATATAGTATTTTGGTGTTTTATGCAATGACAGATTGGCACAGAGTGCAATAGCGCCAAGTGAAAAATTGTCCAGCGAACAACACTGACATCGTGTGGCCAAGTAGTCAAACTGCGCCATTATGACTGAAACTATTAGAACAGCGTCAGTTGCAAAAATCGAAATCTTGTCACAGCTAAAAATACACTAAAGATCTCACTAAAAATACAGTTTGTTTTATTAGTGAAAAGCCAGACTCAGATTTGCCTGTCAGGAGACAAGTGCACTATTATCGGATTCATTCACCAAACCCATAATAAACTAAGAGTTATTAGTGAACACTGGGACCATTGAGTGAAGCATATGGATAGTCATGCTGTACCTGTTATTATTGGTGATCTTGACATTGTCTCCTGGTGTCAGGATCTTTCCGTTCTTCAGCCAGATCAGGTGAGGCTCTGGGACACCCTGAGCCACACAGGTAAACACTGCACTGCCCCCTGCTGGCTTGGAGACAGACTGTGGCCATTGCAGGAACTCTGGGGGAGCTGGAAGTCAGAAATGTAGAAACGCGATTTCCTTACTGGACACTGGAGAGCCAAGAGCGGTATTTAGATGCGACATTATTGGAATAACCAGTATAGATGACTGATAGTTAAGTAAAAAGTGCACACTGCAGTTTATAAGCTACGAACCGGATGACAAAGGTCAGTTTTTTAATTAATCTCTAGCCTCAGTACCTTCACCAGTGCTTGGAAGCATCTGGCGCTTTGGGGAAATGCAAGAGGGATGGACACAGAAAGCTTGTACTGCTGGTGTGACGTTTTTATAGGGGATAGACAGCTCAAGCAGAAAGTTAACTGCTCCATACATTTTACTATGAACCGAGCAGATTAAACACTGGATCATGTTCACTTGTTCAGACATGCGTAGGAGGAATCTGCTTAGAGACCAGTGTGTCAGCCCAGTCAACATAAAAAGACAGATCCACCACGTCCACCACGGTTCAGGAATTAACAGTAGAAAGAAACGATCTTTGGAAGAAAATTAATCGAAAAGGAAGGGAAAAGGCCCAGGCGAATGCATCGCTAACCAAATGGAGAGTCAGGTGTATTGGCAGGAATCTCAATCCCTCAGCAGGATCGATCCTATCACGCCAGGCCACACTCAGGCTGCCCTCCAATCAGTGTGTCCCTCAGCACACAGATGTGGACCTGTGATGATGTGGCTGTCAGAGCCCAGCACAGCAGCCATGAATGTGGGCAAACCTGGACACAGCCCCCCTGCATACGGGCCGCAGAAGGGGCTGTGGGAAGATGGCCCGGCGGAGGGGGGGGGGGGGGGTTAAAGGCCCCCAAGGGGCACATTTCAATAGGGAACCATTAATCAGTCGTGCAATAAAAGCTCTCATCAGCTGGGTTCCAATTTCAGTTATTATGGGAAAAATTGATTTTTGGGACGTACATGATGCCAAAAGTGGCTACATTTTACCAAACACTGCTACCTTTTGGCCTCTTGGCTTAAAATTACAGTGGATTTTGCACTTGAAGGCACTGGCAATATAACATGTCATTTGCATACAGGGACTGCCGCCGCTGCTATTTTAATGCTAATTGCAGCATTTCAGAAAATATAGGCTTGCAAATGAGAAGCAGATGTCTTAGAAAAAAGTACAAAGGGGCTTTTAAAACTGCACACTTCCTGCACATTTTAAACCTGCACATTTATCTGTGCAATATCAGACGAGAGTTTCTGTTCTAAACCTAAACAAAATTGAGCTTCTTTAAATATTGATCTCAGCTAAGACTAAGTGTTGGTGTTGACTGATCAATGTGTTTCTCAGTCTACGACGTGCTGTGGGCAGTATTTCCCTAACCTTGCTATGCGGAGAAGCACCTTCCCTGCTGGAAAAGCTGCACTAACAGGCAGCACCTTATGTAGTTCCTCACTCTCACTGGACTTAAATATATGATGCCTTGGAGTCATCCACCCATCCTTAGTATCATATTCAAGTTCATGAGATGTATTACTTACGTAATATTCATAGTATTCAATGAAATATCTGTATCATACATAATAACACTGGATATTTTGCTATTGCGTGCCACCGTTTCTGCCTTGACCCTCTCCTCAGTCCCCCCCCTTATGTTGTGAAGTCTTCCATAACAGAGAATCCCTGTTTACATGACCTCAGTCACTGTGGGAACCTGAGGGCCATAAGGATCATTCGGATGCTGAGGTCTTTATCTCGCTGGTCTTATTGCCAGTTACACTGCAGCCACCAGCCTGCACAGTGGTAACAAGGCATGATGGATCCATGTTCTCATTCTGTTTACGCCAAATTCTGACTCTACC